>JALPQI010000768.1:0-220279 GCA_025490895.1 Thaumatotibia leucotreta
AAATAATTATGTAAATGAGTACAGAGGGAGAGTGAACATGACTAACATGAGTGAGGTGACAAGTAAAAGTGTGTCGCAAAACATGAATCAGAGAGATAGCAAAACATTACTGCATCCACAGACCACGAACCCTGTAAAGTGTTCGAAACGTCGGAATGAAGTCAAAATTAGTTAATATACGCGAGTTTAAATTTATCCGTTTTCATAGTTTTATTTCACGTGTAATCCTCGCGGTAACCAAAGAAAAAATCTATGTATCCTATCCTATAATAATTTAGTAATTTGTTTACATAGTTAAATCTGCTGTTCTGCTATTCGTATTTATATAACACAGTGAATCCGTTATGTCCGTAATTTGGCCAAATGTCTTGCGAAGTTGCGAGTTGCGAGGCCATTGCAACTGTACCTAATTAGGAGTATTAGGAACATTTAGCACTCGCGGAAATGTCCGGTTTTCCTCAACTAACCGTTATTGTTTGATATTACGGCCTCCGTATTCACGTATGACCCTTCCTGTAAAGTTGGAGGTCTCGTTTCGGATCTCGGTAAGGGTATATAATATAATGAATCTTTGAATGTTAATGTATCCAAGCAAATTTTTGTTTTGTGCTAATAAACATTTCTTATTCTTATTCTTATATCATTTTGTGGATTATAATAAGTGTTCTTTAGTTATGCGTGTTTCGTATTTCTTCTACAAATCGACGTGCCCCGGTAAGCTTAAGTCCAAGCATCAGACCCCGATTTGGTGCCAAAGGAACTACCGGGGTTATACACGCACGATAAAAAAAATTAAAATCTTTTCACGATTCTCTGAGATATCAAGTAACATACCTGTATAGATACATGTAAAAAAAATTCAGATCCTCCTCCGTTTTTGAAGTCGGTTTTAATTTAAATATTACCTAGATGGTCACGGTTTTAATTTAAATATTACCTAGAAGAAATAACGAAGCTTACAAACGCTGGAGCTGGTATTTGAAATTTGAACCCACGTCTTTCAGCTTTTGCTGGTGATGCCTAAACCACTCGGCCACTTCATCTTAGCGGACACCGGTGAATTTCTCGGGTATATGCATTAGGCTTAGCGTCTTTGACTTTACTCTAGTGTGATAAGGCCCGGGGCAAGCAATACGTGCCAGCCACCTCCTATCCGAATCCCTTTCGGCATTTTGGTAAAGCGTGAGAGATAATGGTGCTATTGGTCCTGTCATCTGTATATTTAATTACGTATATAATTTAAAATGTCAAAACTTTAAACGTATCCCAGCTGCCATCTGATAATGATAACCTTCGGATAATAACATTGAGGATGTTTAGAAGGAAAATGACAAGTGGCATGTACCTAATTGTCACCAAGGTTATTGATACTGCATTATGTGCTTTGTTTGTTTGATAACAGAAACTTCCGTAGTTTCCGTAGGAAATCATCATCAGCCGAAAGACTGTCCACTGTTAGAAATAGACCTACCTCAATCGAAATCATAAATCTCATAGTCTCCAACTTAAAGAAAACCTACTTCAAACTATTTCTCCAGGACTCCATTCTTCAGACCCCGACTTGGTGCCAAAGGGACTGAAAACGAGGGAATGACATGGGCTGTAATCCTAATGAAAGAAACCGTTTTACTTACCTTCGATATTTATTACATAAGCAGAAAATTTGCAAAATTATAACACAAATCCACAAATTGTGTGTTCTCTCTGACACTAGGTTTAATATTTTTTAGCTTATGGTACCGCAACAAGCCTCTAACTCGACCTGAGAACTATAAGGTTGATTTCAAGTTTCACGATTATCACTCATATTTTATATCTGCCATCGTGGTGTCTGCGACCACGGGTGTAACGTCATGCCCTTTCGGGCATGACGTCGGGATACAAATTAAACGTAAGTTTACGCGATTAAGACCCGCTTGTTTTTAAAATATGAGTTATAATCGTGAAAGTTTAAATCAATATTAGGTTTTATGTTATGACATTTGATTAAGAACTACAAAAAACCTAAATTTTGAATTTGAAATAAAGTCCAAACATTTATCAAAGATTTCGGAGATATCGAGTAGGTACCTACTAAATTCTTTTAGATATCGAGTAGGTACCTACTAAATTCTTTTACTCAGAATTAGAGTGCACTCTGTACTGGGACATATTTTTGAGCATTTTTGTGTACACCTTATTTTGCCTTTGACTGTATTATGTAGTACTATTACTTATTCTGTGACTGTATCAATAAAATGACTGGACTAATAGCAAAACAGTGCGAACGAGAAGACAGGAAGTTATTGCAAGAAGCTATAATTATCCGTCATTGTCTGTCGCCGAACCTTCACACGTGGTGCAAAGGTTGATGAATATTCATGTGATTTTTATGACGTTGGCAAATATAGTGCTTGCGTTTAAAATTGCCTTACGTTTTTTTATGGTGAGGCTGATTGTGATGAACTTTGTTATGTGAGTGATTACGATGATGATGGTGATGAAACAGCTACCGTAAACTTAAATAATTGTGATGACCTGGTATGCTGAAAGAGATATTCTTATTTTTTGTAGAGCTTGTAAACATAAGTAATTTTATTCAATAATAATATTTAATTAATTTAGAATTATTTAATTTATATTTCATATAAAAAGTAAAAAATTTTACCAATATGTTACAAAAACATTGTGTCAAAAAGTGAGACACGATTTTTGAAGTCAAAGTCAAAGGCATTTATTCAAGTAGGCAGGAGAATACAGCACTTTTGAATGTCAATATAAAATAATAATGATGAAGATACAACTGTATGTTTTCCCAATAAATATCCATAGGGCTATAAAATTGATTGCGTATCTATTCCGTGCACCCAAAAACGAAAAAAATTAAGCAAAACTAAAAATTAGTACCCTATAGCATTATACACCACTATATTTTTGTATTTTTTTCTTGTACATAATTTTTCATACTGTTTAATGGCGTTGAGGCTTGAAACCAGGATTTTTTTGAGTCTTGCCCGTTAAAGGGTTAACTTGAAACCTTGAAATGACATACTTTTCTAGTTAAAATGATTGATCATATTTTAAAGACTCACCACACACCACACAGTCTGCCTGCGACCACGGGTGTAACGTCATGCCCGAAACGTCAGGATATAATTAAACGTAAGTTTACGCGATTAAGACCCGTTCGTCTTTAAAATATGAGTGATAATCGTGAAAGTTTAAATCAATATAAAATGATTGATATTTATTAGTATTAACGTAAAAATACATCTACGAACGTGCTTCACGATATGTGTCGAAGACAATAAATGCTATTGAAAGTCAGCCTTAAGTATTTGTTTGTTGCATTTTTTTCGTTTTCTACTGGCGCTCCGTATACACAATTTATCTCATTAAGTTCATCGAGGCTTTATAAGTCAAGAGGCAAAGGTAATTTCCCCTCAAGTTAATCCAATATTCGTCCCAGAAACAATATTATTGCGGCAGGACTGGGTATAATTTTATTATCGGTTCCTCCGTTGGCTTTAAACGGAAAACTCAACCGGTTTATTGGATTTTCGCCCCTTTTTGCTAGAAGTTTAATTTGTAGTTCGAGTTGTTAGTCAGTTGTTTTTGTGAATTTCAAAATTCTCTTTTACAAACAGTTGTACGAAAAGGGCTAATTGGGTATTTAAAATAAATCGTGAAGTCGTAGTAACCTGGATGCTTAGCCAAGTTGCCAACGCTAACGCTTAGTAGCGTATCGTAGTTTTCCCTCTCTGTCACTCTTTCATATTAGTGCGACAAAGACAGCTAGCTACCTTTCGTTTACGATTGACGATTAAGCGTTAGCGATTGGCAACTGGTCTAAGCACCCTGTTGTTCTCTACCGTTTCGGAGTTTGTCTTAAAGGCAATGGATATGAAAGTTGCCTGAAATCTCGTATTATTCTCACTATGACTATGAACAAAATGGTACCTACTAATTCTATTTGCTTAGTTGTACTGTACTCGGACATACCGGAGAGTGCACACAGACACCAGCAGGCCTCAGTTGTTATGGCTTTAAGGCCAATCCACACTGGATGCGTCTGCGCGTATGTAAATATCATATTAGAAGGCACACCGGTTGCGTGGCGTGCCAACTAATATGCGCACGCTACGGATACGCGCATGTGCACATACTGCACACGTATCCGGGCTGGCTCAGCCTTTAGAGTGCACTTCAGATATTTTTGATCTACGTGGTTGCTCCGATGTCTAACCATCTACTCATTTATTCTTTATTATCAACAACCATGTAAAAAACAGCTTACGCCAAGACTATACCTGTGGAATTATCTATAAGCTAACATAATTCTAGTAGATATAACATTTTATGTCAAAATAATGAAAAGGAAAAATTAAGGGTACAGTAGCAGGTATTATGGTAATGGTTAATTTTTCGTCTAAGTTGTGTCCATCTATCAGAAAAAATGTAGGCATTTTGAATCGTAGCTAAAAAGTTATTAATTCGTTAACAAATGTAGATCCTGTCAATATTTGTGGTCGTTTAAACAATAAATTCAAGATTGTATCCTTATACACGTTCCGTACTCAAATGATGAAAAGGGACTCTATTAAGGTGCATTTAGACGAAACGAGCATTCGCTCATTCTATCCCCCACTGTACGAAATCAACGAATTTTGGCGAATCAGGTTTTGTGTAACGAATTTCATAGAGTGGGGGATAGAATGAGCGAATGCTCGTTTGGTCTAAATGCACGTTTACTAACGCTCCGCTGTCTGCCTCGTCAACCGTGATAGTTACACTGTTGAAATTTTCACAGATGTTGTATTTCTGCTGCCGCTAAGATAACAAATAGGTACTTAAAAGTAAAATAAAATAGTACATTGTGCATCAAGGGAGGTAAGTACGGAATTACTAACGAGAGTGTTAGAAGCCCGACGCCGTTAGGCGGAGGGTTTTTATGACTCGAGTTAGTATTCCGCTTACCGACTGTGATACATACAATGTTTTTTATCACACTTGCCGACAAAAAAAAGTTTTAACACATAATATTATTAAATGACGTTCTGAAATTTCTATTACTCCCTAGGGAATTTCACTTTTCTATTACTCCCGCAACGCACGCAAGCAATGGCGCGCTTAGACAGCAAGTGTGATGAAAATATATTTAAGGGGCTCCCATACAATAATCGAGCTTTTTATAATAAAATTATAATGGTACGGAATCCTCCTTGTGCGAGTCCGACTCGCAATTGGTCGGTTTTTATAATCTACCTGTCATTAATCTATCACAAACCAACTTCCGACACCGGCTGTCATAATTCATTATGCAATTAGCTCTGCTGTTAAGAACTCGGAGATGTCTGGATATTTCCATAACAAGTTACCAACGCATGTCTATTAGGCTGCGCTACCACCAACGATGTGCGGGTCAACCGATGCGTGGCGATAATGGAGAACTCTCCAACTCGTACGTTTCCACTTCTATGATGATTCCATGTTTCAAAATAGTACATTAGAACACAAGTGCGAAAAACATGAAATTCGAAACGAATGGCGATGTTTTAAAATTCCTTTTTGCACGTGTCTCGTACGACGTTTTTTAGTACAGATGGCTCTCCGAGGTTTTGGACCTGACGTAAAATGACCCACTTCTCGCAGTAGAGCCTAAAAAAGGCACCGTCTGTACTAAAAAATATATTTTTTATTAGCTCTAGTGCGATTAGTGGCTCATTTTACGTCAGGTCCAAAACTTCGGAGGGCCATCTGTACTAAAAAACGTCGTACGAAACACGTGCAAAAAGGAAATATTCGTAACTCGTGTCGCCACTTGTTTCGAATTTCATGTTTGTCGCACTTGTGTCGTAATGTACTATTTCATGATCTTTTTTTAATCTAACCAGTGTAATCCCGAGATCGTCCCGTTGACACCCAAGTTGTGGTCTAATTCTGATAATTGGATCATCGAGAAATTGGTTTTTAAGTTTGGTGATTATTGATTATTTTATTTTATAAGCAACGTTCATATACAATGTAAACATAAAATAAATAAAAAACCACATCATTACACTCATTGCAAAGTTTTCGTCGTGACTAATGCTATGCTTGCCTAATCTGTCAAAATGATGACAAATAGTTATCCCCATTGTTTTGTAGTTTTTTAATTAAATTATTGTAACTAACAATCATTATTTTTCTTTTCAGGTACGTACCTATCCATACACAGCAAATATGTAAACATAGCCATAAACGAGGACATTAACACGGTGCAGGTAATCATACGACATATATTTTTTTAGGGAACAGATAATTTGAGATTTAATATTATAACTATTATAAGAGTCAAAATTCTTTTCGTTATGTTATTTTGTGTCCCTATAAAATGTTTAGTACGGTCAAATCGTACATTAAACTCGCAAAACATATAGTAAAGCTGCATTTTTGGTATGTTATTTAGACACCATAGGGCAGTATAAAACCACATTTTGTAAGCAAAGAAAAAGCTTTTTGAATTTTGCGTTTTTAGTTTCAATTACAAAGTTTACTGACCTGATTTGACCCTTAAATGAAAGAATATTAATAGCGCTATAAGATAATTATTTCATGTTTTTCGTGGCATAATTAGGTAAGGCGATATTAAACCAAAAACGTTAGCAAAACTCAACATTTTATCTAGTTTACAAAACAGGGTACTATTTGAAGTCTCGAATCTCTGAAACTATAAGACCAACGGTAATGCATGTTATCTCATCTTGTTACAAATTCATTCATCTTTAACCGTTACCTGATACATATTGTCAAAAAACGTAAGGCTTTTTTTATAAAAATCAGAAACTAAAAATAGGCAGTAAATTTCAGAGTTTTTCACGTATAACGCAGCTAGCACAACTTTTTTTTGCTTGCAAAATATGGTTTTATACTGTCCTATGGTGTCTAAACAACATACCAAAAATGCAGCGATACTACTTGATTTGCGAGTTTAGGGTAAAATTATGTACGATTTGACCGTACTAGTTACACAGTTGTGATTTTTGTATGAGATGATGTTTTGTTTTAAATTTTTTATGTATGGATTAAAATCTAGCGCACCGGTTTTTTATATATACTGAGTCGAACCAGCAACTAAAAGCGTGACAGAGAGTGGTATGAAACAAGACAGCGAAAAGAATTTTGACCCATAAGTGTAAGCAGTTCCATCGTTGGGTCAGCAACTTATATAATATATGTACCTGTCAACTTAATTTCACTCAAAATAGACAGCGAGCTGAGTCATGCGAGTGATCCTATAAGTATTTCGATTTTTCCTTTTTAGTTGGGAAACCCTACACTTACACCCTATTAAATAACTATATATTGCAACTTCGATTCCCTAGAATTTCGTTTTCGTAATTTCGGGGATTATACCATTATCCAAAACTTGTATCCTTTTGACCTTATAAATATATCGTTTCGATAGTTTCGAGGCGTGAAAATTTAACCGGCAGATCGCCAAAGTTACTTTCAATTTTTTATATTAATTAGAGATGATGGAAAGAGTGGAGGAAGAGAGGCGAGGCCTTTGCCCAGCAGTGGGACACTAAACCAGGCTGATAAAAAAAAAAAAATTAGAGATGATTGTATTGCTTAAGTACTAACTAATCTCGATGGAGGCATGCATTTCTTACAATTAAATATAAAATTACTTGTATTCACATTTAGGCTCGTCACGTTTAATGTTCCATTTGCACAAGTCTCCAATCTACTTCCTAATCGGTTTTTCCCAAAGGTTTTCCTCCATTAATATTAATTTGAAACTAAGTCATTCAGCAACCGGCCCACGTACCAGCGCGTGCGCAAGGTCTACAAAGCTGTGTCGCCTCTCTCGCACTAGTGAATTGGTACGTAAGTGTGACAGGGAGGCAGCAAGTCGATCTTGGCGCGCAGTAGACCCTCAGTTTTCCTTCTTCCGACACATTAGCCTATATTGCTTCCTATTGTCTCGAAAATGGTTTGAATACCTATTACTGTTTATGGGTTTGGAGATTGAGGGAATTGAGGAAAAATTAGCTTCCGTGTGTGGTATTACTGCCGGAAAATGAACTTATCTGTCATGCTACGGCTAAATGGTTCAAAATTCATTTCGTTGTACGTATTGCGAAAACACAAATCAAATTATTTATTAACTAAATATTTTGATTTGTATTTTTCCCCAGTAATCACACTACTTAATACTATATAAATTATAAATATTAGATGTCATATACCAAAGAAAAACGACCAAGATCACCTAATGTCCGAGGTGGGGATCGAACCCACGTACTCAGCTTCCGCGGCTGATGCCTGTACCCCTCGGCCACTCGGTCTTAAGACCGAGTGTAAGTTTGTGTTACTGTACTACAATTTTGTAATATTTGAATAGTGGCCATGTCCAATTGTCCAACACTAATTGAAAGTCGAGTACGGGTAGGTATAGGTACTTTTATCTTAATATAATTCTAGTTGCTATGCCAGCTATTTTTCTCCCGCGCCAGCCTTCAGTGTTAAAAATAAAACTAATTAGATCGTTAGTTATGCGGGCGTACAGATAGCAACGAAGCTTCCTTCAGAACCTTATGGGTAAAGAACGTTTGAAGCTTAGTTGCCGATTGCACATATACCTACAAATATGTATGTAGGTACATTCTATGTATAGAAAATTCGTAATGAAAAAACATGAAATTAGGTTTAGTTGCCTGGAAAGGAAATAGAATAGTACCTGTTTATACCAGTAAATAGCATAGTAATATTATAATTTAATGAATTGTGCTTTCAGTAACAGTAGGTAGCAATTCATACAAAACATTTTACCACATTTAATAAAATTGTGAATGCAGTTGTACGACCCAAGACAAGACTAAACTTTGCAAATTTTGGACTTCTATGTTTTCTTTCTTCTAGTGAACCACGTTTTTTGTTCCTTACCTATACGGAAAAAATAGTACATTACGACACTAATGCAAAAAAACATGAAACTCCCTTCGGTCGTGTTTTAAAACATCGCCACTCGTTTCGAATTTCCTTTTTGCAAGTGTCTCGTACGACGTTTTTAGTACAGATGGCCCTCCGAAGTTTTGAACCTCACGTAAAATGACCCCTTCTCGCACTAGAGCCTAAAAAGGCACCTGTATCTGTACTAAAAAAATAGATTTCCACAACTACCTATTTTGTGTAATTTTTTTTCATCAGGTTATAGTGATGTGCCGTCCCCGGTAACTTATCTTAAACTGTATGGGGATTATTCCCAAATTGTAGCTTGAGTAGCTTCCCTATGGTAACATTGGGAATTTACCGAGCATCTCTACACGTTAAACACCCTTTTTGTGAATACCCGTAGGTAGCTATTGTTGTGACCTTTTTCGCGTATCTACACGTTGATGAGGACGTTCACTTATTGACGAGTGTATTTACATAATTTACTCATAAATTACATTCTTTATTTAGCTTGAAACTATGAACTGAAGTAACTGTTAGAATGGAATATAAATAACATAATAATGTAAACTTTGAAGTGATAATTTGAGACCGATTATTGGATGTAATGTAAATAATGTACACTTTGTGTACATAACTTGGCACTCATCATCACATAAACTATGAGAATGACAAAGGGGAATTTTCTAAACTTGTGTTTTATATTGTATTAATTCAGTGGAACATTAAATAAAAAAAAACTTCTAAAGCCAAGTAATCACGCTTCAGTTAGGCTTTATTAAGCGCAGTGAAACGGGGCCAACCCAACCGGAGTAGGTCGGCATGAAAGCACACATCTGGGGCGACATCGAAAGTGCTCCGACCGAACCGCTAGTACAGGAGATAATTACCTAAAACATAATATGACTAATAGTGTATGGAATACATTGCGGTGGAAAAAAGCTAATGAGGTATACCGTTCGACAGCAGACATCAAAAAAACGTAAATAAATATGGCTGACTTTCCATAACATTTGACATCAATGACAAGGTGCGTTCAAACTAAAAGAGCATTCGCTGTTCTAACCTCCCACTCTGCGAAATTCGATCGGTATACAAAACGTGATTGGTTGATTTCGTAGAACGGGCGCTAGAACAGCGAATGCTCTTTTGGTTTAAACGCACCTACACGTATAGTGAAAAACGTTCGCATAAGTATTTTTACGTTAATACTAATAAATATCAATAAGGTTTACGATTTTTAGTTGATAAAACCAAAATTATTGCGTGTGGGGTATCAATAGGTCTTTGAAAATGATATCAAGGGTTTCAGGTCACATTTTTATTTAAGCAAACCGTTTTCGAGATATCAGCTCTCAAAGTCTGAAAAATGTGTCCTTCCCTCTATTTTTTAAATTACGTGGTAAAAAAATTAAAAAAAAAAGATGTTATGCATAATAATAAACTCTATCAATGATTTTTGGTTTGATTAAATTATCTCTTATAGTTTTTGAGATAGGTTGATTTAACGCTATTTTTTTAACGATAAATTGATTATGGTACGGAACCCTTCGCGCGCGAGTCCGACTCGCACTTGGCCGGTTTTTCACAGTTTTATTTCATGTGTAATCGAGGTAACCGAAGAAATTTATGAGTTCATTGACCTGTTGTTTTCCTTTGCTTTTAGGTCATTGGGCGAGTGGCACCCGACAAATCTGCAAATCGCAGGATGTCGCGAGGGAGTCATGCGCTGGCCGCGTGCCAGGCACTTAACGGCTCTAACGCGAATTTCAAAATCCTCGAACTTTGAGGATTTGTATTTGTTTGTCAGCCTCCGTAGCCTAGTCGGTAGTGACCCTGTCTACGAAGCTGGAGGTTCCGGGTTCGAATCCCGGCGAGGGCATTATTTGTGTATTTATTTATCACAAATATTTGTTCCTTGGTCATGGCTGTCCATGTATTTAAGTATCTGTATGTATCTATCTATTATATATATCGTCGCCTGGTACCCACTAACCCACATCACAAACTTTAATTGAGCTTACCGTGGGACTAGGTCGATTTGTGTAAGAAGTCCCAGATATTTATTATTTATTGTTAGCTTCCGTAGCATAGTCGGTTAAGGTGCATTCAGACCAAACGAGCATTCGCTACTCTAACCCCCTACTCTACGAAATTCGATCGTTACACGAAACGTGATTCGTTGATTTCGTAAGGTGGGGTTAAACTAAAAGAGTATTCGCTGTTCTAACCTCCCACTCTACGAAATTCGATCGGTACACAAAACGTGATTGGTTGATTTCGTAGAACGGGCGCTAGAACAGCGAATGCTCTTTTGGTTTAAACGCACCTTTAGAGTGGGGGATAGAATAGCGAATGCTCGTTTGGTCTGAATGCACCTTTACTCTGCCTACGAAGCTGTAGGCTCCGGGTTCCCGAATCCCGGCGAGGGATTTGAGGGATTGAGGAATTTGTGTATTTATTTATCACAAATATTTGTCATTAGTCATGGCTTGGCTGTCTGTGTATATAAATATCTATCTATTAAATATATCGTCGCCTGGTACCCACATCACAAGCCTTAATTGAGCTTACCTTGGGACTAGGATGATTTGTGTTGGATGTCCCAAGATATTTATTTATTCATTATATATATATAGCTATCTGATTCTTTCATGTGTCCGCATTACAATACTCTTCTTCTTATGGTGCTATATCCTATCGGATGTCAGCGATCATCATGTGAAAATTTTCTGTATTCGTTGCCGGTCTGGAAAGAGTGGCGGTGTCCTTAGTGTTAGTCCAGTCCCTAATGTTTTTAGTCCAAGTTGTTCTAGGTCTTCCTCTTCTCCGCTTTCCTTCTATTATGTTTCTGATTATTTCATACTTGCTATTTCTATGTAGATATGGCCAAAATATGCTGTTTTTCTTTTTTTCAATGTTAGCACTACTTCCATTTTCTCCTGCATTCTGTTAAGCACCTCTTCGTTAGACACCTTATCCACTAAAGATATTTTAAGCATTCTTCGATACAGCCACATTTCGAACGCATTCAGTTTCTCAACTGAGGATTTGTTTATTACAATACTATGCTATACATTTTCAAAGAATCAGTATTAAAATTACCTTGCAATATCGGTTCATAGTACTAAACTAAACGAGTGTTTTGCCCGCCTTTTACTGCGAGCGGAACGGACTCATTAATGGCTCCGTTTCACGTTTATCGCTGGCCAAGTGCTATTAATAAGTGCTGTGTAATAACGACTTGTTGTAACACAGTTGTAAAGACCAGGTGCATTTAGATCAAACGAGCATTCGCTCATTCTATCTCCCACTCTACGAAATCAACGAATTTCAACGAATCGTAGAGTCGGAGATAGAATGAGCGAATGCCCGTTTGTTTGGTCTAAATGCACCTTAAGAGGATTCTTACGATACATATTTTTGTACTTAACTGTACGTAACTAATATCACTACCGACAAACCAATGGAGGATATTCGGCAAATTCCAAAGAAATTGCAGGAAGCCTGCGAGGGGTCACAGAGTTCACAGCTAGACTTATATTATATAGAGCATTCCGCACAACAGTTCATTGACCTCTAGTTCGTACTAACTAGGTCATTGGCAAGTGTTTTGACGCACAACACTTTCAATACAGAGTGTTACAATACAAAGACAAGTGGTAAACCGTTTAATCGTACTAGAAAAAAAAACTCAGGAAAAATATTTCTTGCAAAAATTGTATGCGGGATTGTGGATGCGTAGTGAACTATGTAAATGAGTCGTTATTTATTAGTGAGATGGTTTATTGTGAGAAACCCGCTTTTTAGCAAAAGTGACGATAAGGGTACGTAGATAGTTCCCAGTGGCCAGTGTTGCCCGCGACCAGAACCCGAACTATTTAACAGGGCAGAGGGAGGCTACCGCAAAAAAACGTAGGTAGTTAATAGTGAAATCGAAGACACTGAAAATCGATCGATACTAAGTTGTGTACCCTTCCGGGAAAGATAGATTTCGATGTCTAAATTTAGAATCCATAGAATTGACCAAAGTGAATGGAGAGAACGAATGAAAAGTGAAATGACGATTAAGTGTACATTACACGCATTGTTAAAAACCGGTAAATTAGTAACGAGCTTAAAACTGGGTTAAAATACACAAATACTTTGATTTTATACTGATAACATGTGACGATATCAAAACAACCCATTCGAAAGTTTTGATACTTATTTTGATTATTGATTGATGTGCAAGTCACAACACTTCAAATATTGACAGATCAAATGTCAAGTTCTCGACGTAAATGGCTACGAAATCGTGAACGAATGGCATTTGGTGGTAAAGCCTATGAACAGCATATTCGCTCAATTGTATGCTTCGATTGACCGATCCGCAAGTGTTTCGCGGTAGCGTTAGCTGTCAAAAGCCTTCCAATTTACTAATTTCGTGAGTAATTTACCGGTTATCCAACCGTCTATTTCGCCATATCTTAGGTATGCTAGAACCTGTGATAAATACTAAAAGTAATACTCAGCTAAGTCAACATAGACATTGCTTTAACACAGAAACAATATTGGCTCTTCTGCTCAAACAGGACATGTTCGTAAAATACTAGTCACTACGAAAATAACACGTCACGGTGAGACAATATTTAACTACCTACAACCGTTTGAATCTTACGAATTGTCCACCATTTGATCTTAATTTGATATGTTGAATTTGTTAGGGTTGAAGTACTCATTATAGGTATGTTCATCAGTTAAAACTTACTTCGTAAATCTATTGATAATTAAAAAAAGTGAAGTTATGAGGGGCTCGAGTAGCATCTACAACACATCATAGCATGATAACCTGAAATACATTTTTAAGGGACATACATTTCTCGTATTCTGTCTTAAAATTTATGTATTACACATACATATTCCACTGATTTTCATGGTTAAAGCGCTTTACTTGCCGTTTCAAGAAAGAAAGTCTTTAATGTAACCCCAACATACCAAAATTAAATCCTATTTCATTGCGAAAACATACAGAAAAGACCCGTATTATGTCGTCGATGTACATTGTACATGTAGGTACATATGAACGCTGAGTCAAAGTGATATAAATCACAAACGGCGAGTGGACATCAATCATGTATACGAGCCCTAATGGAAAATGCTCCCTTGGGACTCGTAGACGACGGGATATGTATTACAGAGCACGCTATTAGGGTCTGCCTAAATGGTCTCTAAAAGTAGGAGATTAGAAAGAAATTGAGGAAGATATTAAAGAAAACTGAAGCACGATTAAAAGCCATTTAGTGTATTTTTAACTCAAGACTAATTATATTATAATATTTAATTGATTGCAGTTACTAAACTTTAGAAAGAATGGAACTTTGGTTTGTGGAATTGTAAACTGAAAGTTCACTGTAGTTTAATTGTTGGAAAGACTGGAACTTTAATTTGTAGAATGTAAATTAAAATTATAATATAGGAATGATGATGAGGATGTATGCAAATCCTCAATTGCTATTGAAGATAGTAATGCAGATAATTATATAACTATCAAGAATGTAATTACTCAATTTACTCATCCATCCATCCATTAGTCGTGCATAATCGGATTAAATCGTTGGATTTAGGAAAAACATAATTGACAATAGCTCTAATTTCAAAGGACGGAAAAAACTGTCTATACTAATCAACTCAGAAAAGCCAATCAATCGCTAATAATCAATTGGTGATCGGACAAATACAAAACAGCAAATTGCCGCTACTTACTCAACCTCGTATGTCCACACTCAATTGTTGGAAAAAACACCCGTATTTATAGTGAAAGAAAGGCGAGAGTCCAATGAAATGATTGTCGTAGATACGATATTGAGTAGATAATGGCGACGACATGATTGCTCAACCAAACTCATCGATTACTGTCAAACACCATCGGCTTCGGATCAAATGTTATTTACAGAGTTTCTGCAAACAAATTATGATAGACGAGTGCTGAGACAGGCGGAGACAAATCGTCTCTATAGTCTTACTGAACCTTGTATCTATCAATTAATTCATGAAAATATCATGAATATGGGTGATTTTTCCATCAAGTGAGTATACCCCGTTATCAGTGTTGCAGATTCATTGAAAACGCTAGGGTTGGCACTTTACATGTTAATTTTAGTATACCTACGTATTTAATATGACATGGTATTTGAAGTTGTTAACAAAATAAAACCTCATTTCACCCCGTAATAAAAAAAGGTTATATTCCTTTTTTAGTGTATAATATGTGATAGCGTCATTTATTTGTCAAAATTGATTTATGACATAATGTAATTCGTTCTCTTAATATATAGTTAAAATCATGAATTTCCTCATTGATCACGCAGAATTTTCCCAGTTTAAGCTGGAGCTGATGGCGAAATTAGAAGTAACCCGAATGCGACGCGGAAATGGTGCGTGAATTTTGTAACTTGTACAAATAACAGTGTATAAATAAGATTAAAAAATGTACCTAGGTACATACTTACAGTATTAATTTTTCGAATAAGTACTTAGTTAAGCATTTTTGATAATAGTTTATTTTAAATAAAATGTTCGGGTTTTTCTGTTACAGATAAAAATAAGATACATTTGTGCCAATGCACCATAAATTTATCATTTTATCATTTATTTATTAAATTGCACTCATGAACAACACATTAAAGTAAGATGTCTTCGATTCTTTTTAAAACATGTTGACATATACAATTATGACGATTGTTGGGATGAAGTCGTTAAAGTGTTTAGAAAATATACAATAGAATGAGATTTTTTTTTATATTAATATCTTGGGACATCTAAATCATAAGAAAAATGCTAATGAAAATATCACCTCAAAAATTGACCCTTGTGTGACAACCCTATGACTCAGTTTCAATGAATCTGCAACATTGATAACGGGGTAATCATCATCTGCCTATAATCAGTCCTCTGCTGGACATAGGCCTCTCCTATTACCTAAGCGTATAGGAGACAAAGGTCCATAATCGCCGCGCTGGGCAAGCCGTTGGCGATCGCAGTAATGTGGCCACTCCACTATGGTGACGCTGCGGCTCATCATCTTCAATAAATACAAGTTAGTGACACTTCAAATCCCTTAGTTGACTCTTACGACATCCACGGAAAGAGTTGGGGTGGTGACAAATGTATTCTTACTGCCGTCACCACCCGGCTCTCGTGTTGAGTATGTATAGCAGCGAAATTACACTGATCGTGGTTTAGAGTAGCAAGTGTGACAATGAGGTCGCAAAAACGAGTACAGTAGCCGTACCATGACTTTGCAAGTATCAGTAACGTTAGGTTTTACTCGTAAAGCAGGCCATCGCGCTCGCTCCAATATGTCAGTGCGAGCGCGATATAATGCATTACTTATTTTGTTAAAATAACATTAATACAAGTACCTAGTACAATCATTCAGAAAAGTGTAAACGAGCATAATCAACCGCATAATCGGTAACTTCACGCCTGACTCACCGATTTGTAAACACAACAAGCGGTATCTGTACTCGTAGCTACAAGAGTTCGTATTGCATAGATAAATTACAGTTGTGCGATTAAGTTTACAACCCCACATTCAATATTTGGAATCTCGACATGTCATGTGCTTTGGATCTCACGGACCAGAGTACTCCCGATAGTTGATCTTCGGCTCCGGCATACTTTCGTCGGAAGGAGTGCAATCCTAAAGAAACCCTTAGGACTCTCAGCTCTAGCTTGCTTTAATTGGCCCTCCAGGAGTTAGAGCTACATGCTCTAGGGGTAAAAGTATAAATTTATGACGGGAGTTGGTGCAGTGGCTGTCACAAGCGCCGAAAGCGGTGTACAGCTGTCTACACTCCTGAGCCGCCTACACCAGTGTTGTCCCCGATTATCTCTCGTGACGGCATGGGGCCCGTCGGCACGGGTCTCGGAGACCTTAACAGAGCAGAGAAATTGCTAAATCCGACCCTATGCCTTTCATGTCGAGTATTCTCGTTGGCATTGCTCATATATTTTCGAGTACCGCGGCCAATCAATATCAACAGTTAAACATTAATGCACTTTATGTTAATTATAATAAGGTTCACCACTAATCAATGGTCACTAATATGTTGGCGTATAGGGTTACCAGGACAAACGTCCACAAGCTTCTAAACAGTCTATTGTTTCGTGCTTCCTGTAACAGATGAGTCAAATGACCGGCTCAGTTTAAGCGTGCGGTAGACCGCGGAGTCATCATCATCATTAGCTTATTATCAGTCCCATGGCTGGACAAAAGATCTCCCGTAAGAGATTATAACTGCCACGCTTGGAGTGGTGTGTCCAGTCCACTATGATGATGCTGCTGCTGTCATCGTCAATAAACAAATGGTCAGTGACATTTCAAGTTGACACACGACACCAACGGAAAGAGTTGGGGTGGTGATAAAATGTATTCTTACTGCCGTCACCACACGGCCAATACTCTTTTATAAAGAAATAGAAAGCTACTTCATGGGCAAACTGAGCGAACGCTCAAGCGGGGTGGGCAGGCCTACTACCGCGAAAATCGAAATTCGTATTTCGAGGATATTTCCCTGTCACTAAAACAAAGGCGTCATTAGAGTGAGAGAGACAAATCCTCGAAATTTACGAATTTACGCGGTAGGGCCGCAGTCTATGTTAAAGAAATGCTAACGGCCTGAGTGCACGCCGTTTAAATCCATTGGACGCTGCACGGCCCTACGATAGTGACAGCGAAAAAGCCTCGAAATTTATGAATTTAGATTTTCGCGGTACTAGGCCAGGCCTTATGCCACGGCCACGACATTGGTTTAAGGCGATCGGCTTAGCGGAAAACCATACGTGCGAGAGGTAGTTCCCATATCCGCATCTCGTCGCTGTCGGTCGCCATAGACCAAACCAATGTCGTGGCCAGGCCTTAGGTACACGTGCTGCACACACATCCGATGTGGCTTGGCCTTTAGGGTAGGTTGTCTCAACCCGTTAAATCGTTTGCTATAATTTATCATATGGGAAGTTTCATAATAGGCTCATTTGCAGTAAATGTGTAGGTACCTTTTAATTTTTATATGCGATCATGGACTGTAATACACCATTTTCTCTATACAAAAATTCTGTAACGAATTTGAGATTTTTTTATCAGTTTCGTTACATTTCGTTTCATACAAGTATGGGAGTAACTATACCTTATCCACGATATCGAGCTAGTACCAGAAATCTCAGACGGCACGTAATTGGCCAGCGATAAGAGCGATGCATGTGCATCGGCTGGGTTTACATGGCGGCGAAAGTTCAGTCAACATTTGTCATTGTACGGTGCGGACGTGTTATAGAGCTCTCATCCTATTTGTTACTCGTTCTAATTTATGACTCGGCTTGTTTACTGGACTTTTTTCTTCTTATAAACTGAGTAATCTCAATTTACATACTTATTTTCGACATTAGACATTAGACAATTTACATACTTATTTTTTTTACATTAGAGACATTTTTTTTGTTTCATAACTGAAAAGTTACTTGTATTTATTAAGTTTTAGTGTATTACAGTCCATAATCGCATATAAAAAATAAAAGGTACACTTTTACTGCAAATGACCCAGTAATGTTCTGTCTAATATTCACCGGGTGTCAAGTGTGTCGTAAAGATAAAACGTGGATAAAACCCTACTATCTCCATCTGTCCGTCTGTCAGCAAAAATATCCGAATAAAGAATGAAAAATACATTTGTTTGTTACAACACAATTCATAGAGAGACAAGGGTAAGAAACAGTACGACGAGCGACTGAATGAAATGAATGAATACATTTATTTCAGACCAATGTTCATATTGCATTAATTAGTAATTACAAACACAAAGCAAACAAACAAACAAGACTGAGAGTCTCATACATATACCTACACCATGATTTTATATTCAGCAGCCAATCTTTAGGAGTTTAACTAACTCAAAGGTCACATTGATGAAATTTAACTATGGGGCCGACATCCGTTTCGAGAAAAAAAAAATCAGTTGTTCCTTTGACTAACTCTGAGATAATAAGTAGGCGGATTTTTTTTCTCGAATCGGTTGTCGGTCCCTTACAAAAGTTCATCAATATGACATTAGAGTTAACCCTCTAAAATTTGGCATGTGAATATATCACCCTGTAAGTGCAGATATAGAGTGTTGACGTTTACGTGACTAAGCTCCCAAAACCTAGAAAACCCATAGATTCGAAATAATAATCTTGATGCATGGTCAACACTAATGACATTCGTAGAAATTCTAATCGATATGTAATGGTAATGAATCTATAGGTACGTACATACTATCATTGCTCCGTGTAACACATTAAGTTACCTTTTATAGGCTTTACGTCGTTGGAATAAGGTACACCTTTAGTCAATGTGACGATGAGTAACGCCGGGAGATCCACTCTACGAAATGGCTTTTATAATCGATTGAAACGAAGATCAAGTTGATGATAAAGGAATTAGTCATTATTTAGAATTGTGATTAAAGTAATGTAAGGTACTTACAGTCGAGTGCAAAAATATATTTCGAAAACAATATTTTATAAGTACGTTACGATGACGTTCTTATTACATAGGATTAAAGTGCACTGGGACATATTTTGAGCATGTTTATATGAACCTTATTTTGCCTTTGATTGTACAACCCATGACATTTTCATTCATCAAATGAAAAAAAAAATGAAAATATAGATCTGTACTTAAATTAAGATAAATACGAACCTATCAATGTTCAGGCGCGTGAATTAATAAATTATTCTTATCTTATTAAGCGAGTTACGTTGACGTTGACGGTGTTGAGAATCATGAGCTATATATAGAATGTCAATAAATGTAAACTCCTGGACCGTTTTTCGAAAGCAATTGTGACGTGAGATTTCCAAGTTTTATTTGCTTACAGGCCCACTACCGTGAATTTCGAAATCAGTAAAATTCTAGGATTTGTCGCTTTCACTCCGTCTCCAACAAAGGTGTCATTAAAGCGACGGAGAAAAATCCTTCGATGGAGCCACAGGTTCTTTCAAAATAGTAGGAAGGCAGTTAAAAACCTTTTTAACAAGCTAGAAGGGTCCCTCCACGCCTGACCAAGCACAGGAATGCCTCGTCGCATCAGTTCCGGTGTTCGACGAATCGCCATAAAAGAGGTCGAGGCCGGACGCCTAGGCCGAGTAAACAGTTAACAGTTGTCTTCCGACGAAAACCTGTGATTAACGTTTTTGCCATCTGCGACCTTTTCGCGTTGTTTGTTTTGTCTTAAGTACTTAGTCTGCAGCGCAAATTGAGAGAAATACATTTTGTAATATTAATATGTAAGTATACATATACCTAATTCTGTTCGTTATTCGAATCTAGGAGTGGATTGGCGATCGCAGTAATGTGTCCACTATGATGACGCTGCTGTCCATCGTCATCTTTTATCAAATAATGGTCAGTGACACTTCAATCCCTTAGTCGCCACTTACGACACCCGCAGGAGGAGTGGCGATGGTGACAAATGTATTCTTATTGCCGTCACCACACGACCATCAATTATCATCAAATCCTGCTTTATATGAATGCGAATTCTTGTAAATGATTGAAATTTACCAAAACCGTCATACATGTACCTATCTATAACATTTGAAGAGATCTCTCGATTTCTCCTAGATCTCATCATCAAGACCTCAACTTGGTACCAACAGGACCATCTCGGGGTTATAAACGTTCGATCACAAAAAAATATTAAAATCGATTCACGATTCTCGGAGATATCGGGAACATACATACAACAACAAAAAAACAGTCGAATTGAGAACCTCCTCCTTTTTTTGAAGTTAGTTAATTAATAAACCGTGTTAAAGAATCATTTTATTAATTTATTTTCCAATGTATTTGCAAGGATTCAAACTATATATCTCCGGTAGCCGTAGGTCATGACTTTGCAAGTATCGGTAACGTTAGATTTTACTCGATGTGTACCTAAAGCAGGCCATCGCGCTCGCTCCGGTGCGAGCTCGATATAATGCATTGCGTTATTACTAATCGAGTAAATCTAACGTATCCTTTACTTTTTAACATATAGCTACAACTACCAACTAGGCTACCAGGCCATTATAAAATACGTCCCAATCTCACGTTAGACGGCTCGCATGCCAATCACAAGTTTGGTCGATGAATCAGAGGGATGTTATTATAGTGAGTCAATCTCACGTTCTCGTTCACTAATCGTTTGTGATGACCTGATGACTGTACTCGCGTCCATTATAACTTGACCTACAGTTGTGTGACAACATTTCGACAAGGTTCTATGTTACATTGCATCTTTATCAACTTGGAACATTGTCACACTCACACTGACAGTTATGTATGACTGAACACTGTCACTTGAGTCCATATTTCATCACCCCGAAAATGTATCGTTGTACCCTGTCTAATAATATGGCATAGTGAAATGAGCTATCGCTTACAGTTCCTGGGCAGATATTTAATTTAATTTATTTTTTCTTTATTGGGGATAAACAGATATTAGACCAGTTACAGGTACAGTAGGTATAATAGTATTAACCCCTCAACTGCGGAGATGACCCAAAAGGACGTCTGATAGACCAGATACAAGGGGATACATAAGATCTTCAATCTCTGAGGAAGAGCGTACTTTCGTCTGACAGACCAGCAACTTTTGGAGGTGACCATAGGTTAGGTGCGTCATGACATAGAGAAAAATAGCGTAATTTTTTTGTGACGAAGGTAGACAACTGAGCTCTCAGCCCACCTGATGGAAAGCAGGAACTGAGGCCCTTGGACGTAGCGATCACAAAATCGCCTATGCGCTGCCTACCCTGCGGACTTAGATGGATTGATTCTATCTATGCCAGTAATTACACCGACTATCTTACCTCCAAACCGATACACGGCAGTGCAAACACTGCTATTTAGCGGCAGGTTAACGGGTAAGATGGTGGTAGCTATCCGGGTGGACCCTGCACGAGGTCTTACCACCAGCTAAAAATGATGAATCTTCTTAAATATACATTTTCCTTGAATTTTCCAGCGCTGACATTCAACTGTTAAAAATATTTTCCTTTTTTGCCAAATTAGGAAATTCGCCGGGTGCTGCTTTAAACCTAAACATTATTTGCTTATACTGGTTTCCTTAAAGCGAAGCACGCAAGCGATAGCAATAGCAACTCAGCTGAGCAAAAACGGGAGGGAGCGCGTGATCGCGGAAAGTGGTAAAAAAGCTGATTGGGCGCATTCCGGCCGGCGCCGGCGCCGCGGGGCTATTCCGCTTTTTGACACCATGGGACTGATATGATAGAAGTTAAACTTAATTAACTAACCAATAATCAACAGTAACACAATCTATCACAAATCAACACGCATCGCTATCATACTATTTTCATCACACCTGTTCGGTAAGTGCGCCAATGTGCGCCGTAGATGCGTCATTACGCCCTAGGGCAATAAAGGATTTTCATACAACATTACGTCGCGATAAATTTAAGTCATTCCTGATTTTGAGAAATGATTTAGACCAGAACTCGTGTGAAGTAAAGCCCGCGCCTTCGGCTTGGGCTTTACTTTCACACTCGCTCACAATTTCTTTTTTACCGCCCTTAATACACAATGTACTATTAGCGTACATACTCGTAATTACTGTATGATTAGGGTAGATTGCAAAAAAAAACAGAATTAAGGGCCTTTAATAAAAACATAACATCATAATTTTTGTGTTATTAAGTTGAATTTTGTGTAACAACTTTTCGTAACACAATTAACGCGATCGTTATTTTTGTTTTGATTAAAAGCCATGTAACCTAATTTTTTTTGCAATTGACTCGAATCCCGGCAAGGGCATTATATGTCTTTATCACAAATATTAGAGCTTACCGTGGGACTAGATCGATTTGTGTAAGATGTTTTCTATTATTATTATTTTTTCTTAATAGTTTGTTATTAACAACTACAACTTACATCATCATAATATTCATAATTTTTCTTACTTGTATACTAGTATTACGTTGTTATTTGTACATAAGGAAACGATTGGTCTGTTAGTAAAACAATTTGTAGCTTTTAGCTAAGTCACTCAAATGTTAAGTTTAAGACTGTTTGTTTCTAAATAAAAATTGTTCTATAATACCTAAGTATTTATTTATCATTTGAAGAACGAATCGAATCGAGACTGTAAATGATCGAATAGCCCCCCAGGCCGGGCGTTGACGTGCCGGTGGCCGTTGACCATTACGTTATGTTGCGTTGTCATTGTTTTGCGATCTTGGCGCCATCAGCTATCTGAGGCACTACCGTGAATTCCCACTCCTGACAGTCCTGACCCGTGGTACAACCGCTATGTCCAACTGGTTGTGCCACGGGGAAATAAAATTATCCATAGTTCAACCGATTGTACTACGAGGAAGTTTACCCGTGCTCCAATTGGTTGTACCACGGTACACTAAAGGACAAAAAAATTTCAAACGAGAAGTCAATCACGTGCGTATGAAGTTGACATTGTAGAAGTTTTATGTCTTTAACTAACCAGTATTATCACAAAAAAGGTTCAAACTTGTTAAAATAAATAGACCCGAAGTAGAACTAAGCACTACTTTGTTATCTGGTACAAAATCGAGCAGAACAGGGAAAGGGACCCGGAAACCGTGGTAGTACCCATAGAGTTTTTTGTTCAGGGCTCTGAAATCTATAACATATCAAAATTTCAGAAGATTTGACTGCAACCACATTTTCCTTACTTTAGGTCCGGGGTCCTTTATCGGTAGTCCGATACTTGAACATATATTTACGTATACTAGTTGGATAGTAAGGGTCACGGTCCATACAAAGTTGAGAAAAATTGTGCGATGCGAGTTACAGTTTTGTAATTTTAACCAGAGCTAGAGGGTCTCAAAATAGTTGTTTTTAGATGTGGAGGGAAAACCAATTCCCCCCCTGAGTGCGGGGGGAGGGGGGTGAATGTGCATGCGGAAGGGTTGCGTTTAATATTGTTTTACTAATTAATAAGGTCTACTATGCGTTGTTTGGTATCATTTTCGTGTAAAACGGACCTGGAAAATCCATTTTTTATCATAAACATGAGCAATTTCATATCAAAATGTAGTTTTTTTGGAGTAAAAGTAAAAAAGTTACCGTTTTTATTTTAATTTAAGCGTCATATAAGTATTAAAAAACAAACTTATCCAATTTAAAAAAATAGTGTAAGATAACGTATTTATTGCAGATTTTAAAAATATACATATTTTGTAGTCTTTCATACAAAAAATCACAGAAAAAAAATTACCTGACGCGTACCTCCAACAAAAACCTCCGCGTAACCTCAAAAAAGAGACTTATGTGCCGGCAACTGCTCATAGATTACCTTTACATATTTTTGTACTTACACATTATTGTTCATATTACAATTGTAAATATTTATTGATATGAAAGTAAATTGAATATTTTCTGATCTTCTTTTTTTAAATAACCTAAGATTATTAAGATTTTTTTGTTCAGATTCTATTTTTAGATTTTATCGATTATTGTTTACTGCGTGTATATTATATATCTGGTCTATCTAATCACATGTATGATATATAGTATCTGATTATATGAATCGGAATGGGTAATCATTTTTACAAGTGTTATTAGGTAATGATCTAATTACCAAAGACGATAAAGGTAATTTTCACTAACCGGGACTAAACAACTAACCCAGTTCACCCACCGTTAAAAGTTTATATCATATGGGATTTGAAAATCAATTGTTAAACGTTTACTTCATAAATCATCATTATTACCATATCAGTCGAAAGACGTCCACTGCTGAACATAGGCCTCCCCCAAAGATTGCCACAATGACCGGTTCTACGCCACTCGCATCCAGCGGACTCCTGAGACATTCACTGTCCACCTTGGGGCCTACCCACGCTGTGCCTTCCACTTGCGAGGCCGCCGCATTGGCCATCGGTTCTACGTGCAATGCGCCCCGCCCACTGCCACTTTAGTATAGTGATTCGGAGAGCTAATTTTCTAATACGACCTCGCAGAGAGACTCTCACCATAGCCCTCTCCATTGCCCTGTGGTTGACTTTAAGCTTTCTTATGAGGCCCATTCTAAGCGACAACGTTTCAGTACCGTAACTATGTCATCACTCTTTTAAATCTTTTATCAGTGTGTGTTGCCACGAATAAAAATTTTGTCTTCAAGAACTGCGGAATATTGGACGAAAAGATGTGTCGTAGCTTCCCAAACGCTGCCCAACCTAGTCAGATTCGATGATTGACATCTTACTCAAAGTTGGACCTACCTAACTGGGTAGTTTGTCCTAGATATATTATAGTCGTCTACACCTTCGAGTTTAGTCTCCGATTGTAACGGGAGTTTTCGTCGTATCCATGTTCATCCTAAGACGAACTCGCTCGAAGGCGCTACTGAGGTCAGCGAGCATCGTACTGAAATCTTCCAAGGTCTCAGCCAAGACCACCGTATCATCAGCGAATGGAAGGTGAGTGAGGTACTCGCTGTTTATGTTGATACTCACCTTCTCCAGTCCAGTCTTAAAGACATCTTCCAGTGCAGCGGTAAACAGATTAGGGCAGATGACACCTTCTTGCCTGACTCCCCGCCTCAGTATAATATGCTTCAAGCTCTGGTCTTGGAGTCGGATTGACATAGTGGCGCTTTCGTACAAACACCTCAACATTTCGACATAGCGGTAGTCTACTTGGTACCGTTAAAGATACTGTAGTACTGCCTAGAGTTTCGATCAAATCGAAGGCCTTGGGAGCTACCATAACGTACTAATGCGATTCAGTTTAGGTTCTGGGAAAGGGGCAGTGATACACAACTCGTATAGCCTTGTCCCTTTCTCTCGACCTAAATTAAACCGCATTAGTACGTCATGGAAACCCCCCTTATCGTAGTCCACACACGCTAAACGCTAAACAGAGGGGCAAGTTATACCTATTCCTCGGTCTTCTATATAACATTTACGAATCGCCAATTCTTAAACCGGCTTGTTCGGCAGGCTGGAAGTCATCAAGCCTGCGTGTAAGACGATTTGTAATGACTCTTGAAAACATCTTATAAATATGGCTCGGAAGTGAGATGGATCGGTAGTTCTTCAATAAGGCGTTGTCATCTTTTTTCAAGAACAGTACCTCTCTTCTGTTCCATGCATAAGGCGTTCTCCCTTCCGGAGTTAAACAACTTCTGAAGGGCCATAAGGATTGGTTTACCACCTGGCTTCAGATGCTCAGCTATAATTCTGTCTTCCCCAGACGCCCTGTTATTTTTGAGCTATTCAAGAGCCATTCTAATATCACATAGGCTGATGTCCGGGATATCCTCTGTATAGTGCCGGGTCAGTCACTTAGGTACTTCACAAGAAATTTATCAATTATCAAATTTCATGTGAAATCGTTTAACCCGGGTTGCTTGGTTAACCCAGGTTGATGCAATTTGCCCTAACAGACATTATGGAGTATTTTGTTTACGCAAAATCGCTAAATTCCCGCAGTAGAAACGTACTGTCAACAATAAGTCAAAGCAACGTCCCTTTTTTATTCGAGGTACGCGACAGGTGCAATTTTTTTACAACTTATTTTTGCATGGAAAGTTCCAAAAAGTATATATTTTTAAAAACTACAATAAATATGCTGTCGTATTTTTTTTATTTTCATATATTTATTTGGTAATACTTATATAACGCAACAATCAAAATAAAAACGGTGATTATTTTACCTTTATACCAATAATTATTTTTTTATATATGAAAATCCTCATGTTTATTATCAAAAATGAATTCCCCGTGTTTGTTTTATATGAAAATGATACCAAACAATGAATAGTAGGCGTAAATATTAGACGAAGAAAATTTAAACATAACCCTTCCGCTTGCACATTCACCCCCCTCCCCCCTCGTTCAGGGGGGGAATTGGTTTTCCCTCCACATCTAATTTTTTTTATTTTTACACCCTCTAGCTCT
This sequence comes from Thaumatotibia leucotreta, assembly GCA_025490895.1. Classification (NCBI taxonomy): domain Eukaryota; kingdom Metazoa; phylum Arthropoda; class Insecta; order Lepidoptera; family Tortricidae; genus Thaumatotibia; species Thaumatotibia leucotreta. The sequence continues at coordinate 26,878 of JALPQI010000768.1, forward strand.
GGTAAAAAATACAAAACTGTAACTCACAGCGCACAATTTTTTCCATTTGGACCTCTACTAGGACAACTGCCCCTCAGTTGTACTATGGGTCATAATTACATGACAGTAAAAAAAGTAATCTGACAGTTGAACCACGGATAATTTTACTTACCCGTGGCACAACCAGTTGGACATAGCGGTTGGACCACGGGTCGGGAGCGTGACTTCCGAAAATCGAAAATTGCGACTATTGCTGTCACTCCTACTAAGGTGCCATCAGAATCCTATGTCACCAAGATGACAGGTGCGACAATTGTAAAATATCACTTTTCTGACATCACACGTCACCGCAAACTACAGCTACCGTTTACTAATCAAATAAAAAGAAACATAAAATCGTGTTGCGACGCAATCTGCGGGATGTTGATATGCAGGCGCTTTATGCTGATTTGTCGACTGCGGACTGGCATGGCTTAGATAGTCTTGCAGATATTGACCTGAAGATCAAGGCTTTCAATGACATATTGCTTGCGGTTTTTGATACACACGCCCCTTTGAAACCAATGCGCGTGAAGCATTATCCTGCACCGTGGCTTACGCCTGATATCAGGTTGCTTATGGCCAAGCGTGATCAGGCTCGCCTTAAGCATCGGCGAAATCCTTCGGACATTAATTATCAGAAGTATATATCTTTACGAAACCGCTGCAACAAAATCTGTAGAGAGGCGCGGCGACGTTACATCCACAATAAAATTGAAGAATGTCCCCCCACTAAATTATGGAATTTTTTGAAGTCAATTGGGGTGGGCAAAACTCAGCTATCTTCTTCTAGTCTCCTTAACTTAAACGATATTAATAAACATTTCAGTGCATCACCGGTAATTCTAGATCCTTCTCTTAAACATTCAACATTGTCATTTCTTGCCACTATTACACACCCTGACATAGCTCCTTTTGAATTTGGTTGTATTTCAGCGCAGGAGACGCTTTCATATCTCAAATCTATTAAAACGAAAGCCGTCGGTGACGATAACCTTAGCATAGACATGCTTATGCTTGTGGCTGACTACATCTCCCCAATCCTATCCAACATTATAAATTTTTCCATGTCCACGGGTATGTTTCCGACATCTTGGAAACTGGCCCATGTTATTCCTCTTCCTAAGACTCCAAGTCCTACTACCTTCTCCCAGTATCGTCCTATCTCCATTCTCCCAGTTTTGTTCAAAATTATTGAGCATTATGTGCATCGTCGACTTCTTTCCCATCTCAATAGACATTCTTTATTTAACCCTTTTCAATCGGGATTTCGTCCAGGGCATAGCACAGTTACGGCTTTGGTTAAAGTCACCGACGACATTCGCTATAATATAGTGTAAAAAGCTCACAGTCTTGGTCCTGCTTGACTTCAGCAGCGCATTTAATACAGTAGATTTCGACATCCTTCTTGGTATTCTCCGCACTGTTAATATCTCACAAACCTCACTGTTGTGGTTTCGCAACTACCTCTGTGGCAGGCGCCAGCGTGTTAGAATCGATGATAAAATGTCCGACTGGTGTGAACTATCCGCTGGAGTCCCTCAAGGTGGTGTGCTTTCACCACTTCTTTTTTCCGTTTTTATAAATGGTATCACTACGGCACTTAAATCATCATACCATCTTTACGCTGACGACCTACAGATTTATGCAGCGGCTAGTATTTATGACCTACCTTCATTAATTTGTCAAATTAATTCTGATCTGGAATCTATACGGTGTTGGGCGTGTAGATTTGGTTTGAAAATTAATCCAAAAAAATCGCAGGCAATTGTTATTGGCAGTCCTTCCTTTATAGCCAGGCTCTCAGATTTGGTGGTACCTGACATTATTTTCGACGGAACTCCTATCCCCTTCTCCTCTACTGTTCGGAATTTGGGTATCACCATTGACCAGACGCTATCTTGGTCGCCTCATATTGCGGAGGTTAGTCAACGAATTTTTGGTTCTCTTCACTCACTTCGACGTTTGCAAAATTTCCTTCCTTTTCATACCAAACTTACTCTGGCTCAGTCTCTGTTGCTCCCTCTCCTTGACTATGGTGACGTTGCGTTTTTGGATCTCAGTGAAGAACTGCTCAATAAGCTGGAACGTTTACAAAATGTTTGTATTAGGTACATATTTGGTCTTCGCAAATATGATCACATTTCGAGCTTTCGGTCCCAACTTAGTTGGCTTCCGATCCGCCAGCGCAGAGATGTGCATGTCCTGTCGCTGCTATTCAATATACTTTTTAATCCCACCTCTCCACATTATCTTACTGAGAGGTTTAGCTATCTGGCAGTGGGTAGTGGTCACCGTTTGCGGTCAGGTAATAATCTCACGCTAGCTATACCTCCAAATAAGACGCAATCTTACGCCAGATCTTTCACGGTGCGCGCTGTGAAGCTGTGGAACAAGTTGTCATTACCTCTCAGACAGTCCCAGTCTGTGGCATCATTCAAAGCAAATTTGAAGAAGACGTGGCTCTCCAATCAACTTTGATGTTTTGTAATTTCGTTCATTACTCACATTTTTATAATAATCGTGGTATTATATATAATATTTATGTACGTTATTATGTATTCTATGTATTGTATAATTAAATTTATACGTGTATTCTATTAGTTTACGGATAGTGTAAGTTAATTCAAATTTTTGTGCATCTTGTCAGTTTGTCTATCTAAATTTTTATAAGTATCCACTCAGTTTCTCAAAGGTTAGCTGGAAGAGATCCCTTATAGGGATAAGTTCGCCTTTGTACCTATATATCTGTATAATTGTGTTATAACTTGTTTGGTGTACAATAAAGTGATTTACTACTACTACTACTAATACATAGTCCACGTACTTGTTTGCCACCAACGTAAAATTATTACTAATAACGTTATTACACCGTTAATAAACTTCTTTTTTACAATTGGAGACACGTTACAACACAAGGCTTAGGACAATATTCTTAAATTCTTGACGTGAGGTTCGGCTAACTACAGTCGTCGCTTTTTTTGTGAAAATTGTAATTTCCCTTCGCTATTGGTTAGTTGGTATTTATTGCTGATTTCCAAAAGTTCTTGCAATTTTTATGTTTGATGTTGGTGGCAAACAACCACACGGCCCGTCTGTAACCGCGTACGCCCCACATTTTTATTTTAGTTAGGTAAAAGTTTCCAAATACTGTTTAATCCACTGACATATAGGTAGAGACTAGAGTACTTTTAAGTTGTTCAACAAAAATATTTAGAGGGCATTTATTTGAACATATTTATGTCTTGTCTTTTCTTTTCTTAATTTTATGATTAAAAGTTATGAAGCCTTTAAGGCTACTTGAGAGCACAATAAAGGTTGCAGTTCAAATAGAACATCAATTTGTAGCAAGTTATTACGCCGCGCCGCGAACAAAGTAAAATGCAAATCAGGTTTTATTTCCTTTGTAAATGGCGACATTGTTGTTCTATTTGTACAGCCAGATATATCGAATCAGCCAAGGTGCCCATAAATATGTAATTTTGACGTTGTCACACTGAAACTTAGTCCAGATTTCATTACCTCGACAATATAAAGGTGTATTTAGACCAAACGAGCGTTCGCTCGACTAAAGGATTGAAGTGTCACTGACCATTCTACAAGATTGATGATGGGCAGCAGCGTCATCATAGTGGACACATTACTGCGATCGCCAATCCGCTTGCCCAGCGTGGCGATTATGGGCATTTACCTCCTAATGCGTCTATACGCATTGTTAATAGGAGAGGCCTACGTCCAGCAGTGGACTAACATCGGCTGATGATGATGATGATGATGAGCGTTCGCTCATTCTTTCCCCCACTCTACGAAATTCGTTCGTTACACAAAACGTGATTCCTCGGAATTCGTTGATCTCGTAGAGTGGGGGATAGAATGAGCGAATGCTCGTTTGGTCTAAATCCACCTTCAAAAGTAACTAAAGTAAACAAAACAAAACTTGGAGTTCAGATTGAACCTACAGTTACAATACAATACGCCGTTTCACATTTTATTCCGTCCCAAACTTTCACACGGCTTCAACAGTCCACATTATCCTATCAAGAGCGTCGCGATTGGAAAATGGCCGAACGGGAACGGGATCACATGGAATTATCTCGACTTGTGACACTTGGACGGTCATTGTCGTTCATTGCGCGAGCGCAAGTGTCAATGAACCAGTGTAGCGTGATCTTACAAAACTCAACTACAAGGCCCAGGAACGCAGTGTGGGAAGGATCCCCCTAAAAAAGCTGATGACCTTATGAATAAGAATAATCTAATGCAAAAATACATTCGTTGCCACCCCAACTCCCGCAAGTGTCGTAAGAGACGACTAAGGGATTTGAACTGCCCATTAGAAATTGAAGAATGACGATGGGCAGCAGCATTATCATAGTGGTCGTTTACCTCCTAATGCGTCCATACGCTTAGGTAATAGGAGAGGCTTTTACTCAGCAATGAACTGATTATAGGCTGATGACGTGACCTTGTAAAGAAAGCTGAAATTGATTGAATGAAGGCAGTACACGATCGATCTTCCAGGCATTTTCGTTCAAGCTTACCTATACGTAAACCAGTGGATGGATCAGCTGATATTGATGATATATAAGTCCCGATATCAAATCAAACTAGTTCTCTATTAAGGTCAATCACCAGGGGACAAATATAGCTAGAAGAAATTATCCCGCACGCTCTACTAACATGATAATGGTTGATAATCCATGGATGGACGACGTGGCCTCCCGTCAAAAATCAATCTTTTGCTTTTTTAATCCTATTAAATTATGATTTTAGGGATGACCCAAGGATAATGTAACTATAGCAACGAGTGACATAAAAAAATGACTAATCCAGTAAGTTTTTTCTATTAAATCAAATATCTATGAAAATACTAATTTTGCCAATAGGACAAAAGTATTACAGCTATTAGCATTATGCTGATCGTCAAGGTATGGCCTTTTTCACGGTATATCCACACGCACAAAAAACACATGGCAAAAAATATTAAGACAAGTTGTTTTGTTATTTTGTTGTTTTGATATACTCATTTTTGCCATGGGTTTGTGTGCACATGGCGTGAAGAATCCTATAGATCAGCATGGAGCTAATAGCTATGATAAAAAAAATAGGAAGGTGGTGACAGGAACTCAAACGCGACCAAATGAATAGGAGCTGACATTAATATTCGTCAACGGGACGTATCGGGGACGTAGAATGTGTGCGTCCATCTTAATCCGCCGCGAAATGGCAGCATCAATTCTTCAATTGATTGATTGTAGAACTTTCTAATTCTAACGCCAGTTAACTGACGGAAACAGATCGTGAGCACCAAATTACCAATTTATTTGTCAATTGTAATAAATAAGTAAATATCCCACATCATATGCCTTAATTGAGCTTACCGTGGGACTAGGTCGATCTGTGTGAGATGCCCAAGATATTTATTATTTATCGACAGACATGACCAAGGAATAAATATTTGTAATAAATTAATAGTATGATTTTTGCTAAAGAAATAACATTTAGAAAATTCAAAATGGCCTAATTCGAACATAATTGACAGTTATCTATGTCTTAATATGTAGTTGATATCTATAACCGAGACATAAGCTCTACATCAGAGCCACATCAGACACTACAATAGGTTGCTATAAAGCAAATCATATAAAGCTCATCCTTATAGCACTTAGAATTATTTGAATGACTGATTGTTATTACTAAATTCAAAAAGTCCTTAAGGTTCTACGATGTATGACCACCTCGTCTCTTAAGTTATCACTACATAGTATAAAATAAAGTCACTTTTTCTGTCCCTATGTCCCTTTGTACGCTTAAATCTTTAAAACTACATAACAGATTTTGATGAGATTTTTTTAATAGATAGAGTAATTCAAGAGGAAGGTTTTTATGTAGGTATTATATAGTACCCGTGCGCAGCTGGGGCGGGTCGCTAGTCTACGATAAAGTCAAAGGCAAAAATAAGGTGTATAGAAAAATGCTCACAAATATGTCTCAGAGCACTTTAATTCTGTGCAATAAGAACGTCGTAACAATTTATATAGATTCTTTCAATACATATTATTGCACTTGTACCAAGCAATATCAGCAAAATGAGCCTTAGCTTAGTCATGATTCTAAACCTAAGTATAGTCCTAAGTTTTTATTGCATTCGTCTACAGGTCCCGTTAGGTGGGATGTCGAATTCCAATTTACATCCTAACCAGCTTAAGTCTGACCTCTCCTCACGTACAAGTTATTACCTCTTGAGGGTCAAGAATATAGACGTGGCGTTTGCTTGGACAAATGGATCTGGAGTGTATTCACAGGAGTGGGGTCAGTGACTGCGCGCACCTGTCTTTTTGCAAACGCTGCAATCTAGTACCTCAGTATAGGTAGTTTATAGCTTCTTAAATCGCTAATAACTGAAAAAAATGATAGGTTTAGCGAATCGATATTCTGAAAAGAAATACAATTAGCATTGTACCGAGGAGAAGTTTCATAAGTTGCGAAACTTGCATAGAGAATGTTCTCAGGAATCTCAATTTAACGAATAATCTAATCAAGCCAGGACCGTACGAGATACATGCCTTATGAGTTATATTTTGTGCCTTGTTTACTTATTTACGATTTAAAATATTTATTTATGTATGTCACATTTTTATAAGTTCTCATGGAAACATTCATAACTTAACAAATTTAACTCTTAAATTCTCATGAACATTTTCGGAAATATTCCCGGAATTTTGAGAATGTTCAGCAACTTGTACAATTGCTAAATACCTACAATATATTCAAAAATAGATAGAATATTAACAGCTTAATTTTCAAATTTAGTATGTACATCCAATCCACCCTTAAAATGTATTGTCTGTGGTTTAGTATATTTTTCTTTGTGGGTAGTTTTGTACTTATCTTTCTTATTTTGATGGAGGTAGATCTATCAAATTTCCTCCATTGTCAGTCATCCGCAGACCACGAACCCTGTCAAATGTTCGAAACGTCGGAATGAAGCTAAAATTAGTTAATATACGCGAGTTTATCCGTTTTCATACTTTTATTTCATTGTAAATTAATCAAGTCAATAAAAATATAAACAATTTAATTAAAATTATGGGATTGTATGCAACATCAGAAATGGTGGCCTGTTCGAATTCGAACCCACGTCCTTAGCTTTCGCGACCGATGCCTAACCAATTGGCCTCTCTTTTTGAGTCGTCATCGGTCAAATTTCTCGGCTCTACCTAGTATACGTAAACTGCATAATTCTCTTGGTGGCTTTAAAATAGTTGAAGGTCTCACGGTCGTCCATTTTATTATTCTTCAGAAATAAATTTAAATTATTATGCCATTTTCAGTTACGAGTTACGATAATAGTGAATCACCATGTAAACAAATGATTATTCACGTGTATTTATTTGTAAACATTACCTCCATTTAAATATGTATGAGTAAAGTTGTTGAGATGTAACAGCTGGGTAAACCCGGATTACTAAGAACTGACAATAAAATCAATAATAACTTGACAGTAAATGATGATAAATTTGTATAGTTAGATTACCTCAAAAGTACCCCCAAAAATCAGTGCCTCCTGTGAATAACGGCATAACTAAAAAAACAGTACTTTTCAGGAGTGACCTTTTACCGTTGTCTAGACAATGCTAGCCTTCATAAAATTAGCTTCTAAACCATTTTAATAGAAGCGATTGATTTAGGCTTTATGTGATTTTTATATATGATGCGAGAAAATTGATAATATTTATGAACAATTAGTATCCGTATAAAATTCTCGTATATTCATTATTTGAGTGTAATGTTTTTCAGGCTTGTGCATTTGAATTGTGTTTATGTGAATTTGAATTTTCATTTTGCCTTTATTCCATTTTATGAATGTATTTTATCAGCAGAGATCGGACAAAATGTGAGTGTTTGCAATAATACGGACAATTGGACATGACTCCATATAGGAGCTTGTCATTGTAACATTGAAAGTGAAATTGCAGCAACTGTCTGTACTGTACAATTTGACTTTCAATGTTACGCTGGCAAGGTCCTATACATACATCATCAGTCTATGATAGTGCCTATGCCACTGCTGCACGTAGGCCTCTCCTATTAACTATACGTATAGACGCATTAGGAGGTAAATGCCCATAATCGCCACGCTAGGCAAGCGGATTGGCGATCGCAGTAATGTGTCCACTTTGATGACGCTGCTGCCCATCATCAATCTTTTATCAAATAATGGTTAGTGACACTTCAATCCCTTAGTCGATTCTTATGACACGAGGAGTTGGGGTGTTGACAAGTGTATTCTTACTGCCGTCACCACACGGCAAACGTGGCAAGGTCCTATAGTGAATCAGGATTTAATTTTGTCGATAGAAATTATTCTATTGGATATATTATTATATCTCCTTTATTTAAATATTCTCTTAGGCTAGGTTGTTATACGTAGGTTGCCCTGAAAGTTTCGGGAATCGGAAAAAATACGCATTTTAATGAAATAAAAGTACTTTTATTGTTTTTCAAAGTATTCTCCTTTGTGTTTAATACACTTTTTCATTCTCTGAAACCAGTTTTTAAAACAGTTATTGAAGTCTGAAGTGGGGGTTGACAAAATGGCCATTTTATAAGCGTCGACTGCTTCTTCCGCGGTCTGAAAACGCTGACCACGCAACCGATTCTTTATTTTCGGGAAAGTAAAAAAATCGTTGGGACTTAGGTCGGGGCTGTACGGAGGATGGTCCAGTAATTCGACGTTTTCGCCCTTCAGATAGTCGTCTGTTTTCTGAGCGGTGTGAGGTCTGGCATTATTATGGTGTAGTATAATACGGCGGTTAGAGTTAGTTTTTCGCAGTTCAGCAAAAACAATCGGTAAACAAACGCCTATATACCAATCGGCATTGACAGTTCTTCGATCTTCAAGAGCGATAGTCGCCACGTGACCCGATTTGGAGACAAACGTGGCTACCATTTTTTTGATCGTGCTGCGAGAACGAACAACTTTTGTCGGCTTCGGTTCGTCTTCGTAAACCCAAACTCGAGATTGGTTTTTCGATTCAGGCTCATATGCGTAAATCCATGATTCGTCACCTGACACAATACTAAAAACGGCATTTGAGCTTCCTCCATTAAATCTTTTTAAAGTTTTGCGGCACCAATTGACACGTACCGTTTTCTGGTCGTCAGATAACAAGTGAGGAATCCACCGGGAAAATAACTTCCGCACGCCCAACTCTTGTTGTAAAATAACTTGTACCTGACTCATTCCAATGCCTAAAGTCTCCTGAATCTCCCGATATGTAACATGCCTATCTTCCTTTATCAGTTGGCGAACAACATCGATGTTTTGATCGGTAACGGCCGTTTTCGGTCGACCCTCACGTACGTCATCCGCAAGAGACACACGGCCACGTTGGAATTCCGAATACCACCTGTATAATGGTCGTCTTTGAAGGTGCTTCACTACTAAAAGCAATAGTTAATCGGTCTCCACATTGTTGTTGTGTTAATCCACTTTTAAAGTCATAATAAATCATTGCTCTAAAACATTCGCGGGACAGCTCCATTTTCACGAGCGACTCAACGACTTTAAAAAACAATTGAAAATCGGACATTGTTTTTTTTTTCTAAGTGGCCAGTGTTTTCGAATAATGAGACTATGCTTGTAAGAAAGAGGTATAACACATGTCAAATATACGTTCCTAAGTATTAAATTCTCGAAATTTTCAGGGCATCCTATGCATATTCAAAAAGCACCATAATGCAAAAAGATGGTTATAAAAGGAAAATACAATACAACATACAAAAACAATATAAAATATAAACACATTTTAAAAACCTAACCTAGGGTGCCGCCGGCAACGGGGCGGGCCCAAGCTGCCGGTGATTAAGGTCGCAGAGAGAGGAACCGACGGACTATCCGCGCCGTGTCCAGGATTACCGCCTTCTGCATCTGACCCTTGATCCAGCCATCTAGCGAGAGACTCTTAAGATGTTGGTCGATATTATTATTATTTACATTGGTAAAAAATGTATTTTTCTCTTGTTTCAGTATGAGAGGCGTCCGCGAGATGGCGCCGCAGACGGGCGTGGTCCTGGCTGTTCTCAGCTTGGTCGCTTTAAGCTATGCCGGTAAGTCCAAGCTGGCTTTGAACAAAAGAAGCTCGTCGCTTTAGTCAGTGACTTGATTTGAATGTAAACTTTTGTAAAACGTTATATCTTATTGGTGGGGCCCTTACGGATACACTTCGACCCATTGGGATCTGTATTCTCTGATCTGTCTTTGTGTAATAAAACTTTTGTGTAAAATAACTAACTAATATAACAAAACGGTTAAACTCACGTTGAGTACGCGCCGCGCTCGCGAGTTGGGAGGCGGGATAGCGGACTCAGTGCTTGATAATGGAGACCTAGGCTCACCGAAACAAGTCACGCATTTTAAATACACATTGGATGTAATTTCTGTTATATTATAACGTTAAGAAAGAGTTACAAGGACATTGGTGCAGAATACTAGAATGTCAAAGTCAAACTATTCTTCATTCAAGTAAGCTTTATTTTATTAATAAGCATTTTCGAGTCATCTAACACAATATTAAGAAAAAATCTAACCCTACACTACTCTCCTGAGAAGAACCAGTAAGAAATTCAGAGGGACTTATTTTTTCAAAACAGTACCTATACTTATTACAAAAAAATCATGTACATTTTTATGTAGGTACATAAAAAACTTAACTTAAAAAGAGACATAAATAAAGGATAATAATAATAAACAAAAATAATAATTATTATCCAAGTTTTCAATATTATTATGCATCTATGTATATCTATACTACTAGGGATGTAAAGGTCTCAAAGAGAAAAATATGGTTATATAACATTTTTACGCCAATGTGAGCACGGTAAAGCCTGCCCAGATAATTCCCGGTAAAGATGAGTGTACAACGACCGGGCGTGCCCTGCATCCGGCGGCGCCGGCACTTCCGGCCGTATGCTGTAAGTGTCTGTAACTAGGTAGGTATATATTATGTCCAGTATTAGCTATACTGGACATAGTGGACATATACCTAGTTAGCCCATGAGTAAAGGTGAATTTAGACGAAACGAGCATTCGCCCATTCTATCCTCCACTCTACGAAATCAACGAATTTCGACGAATCACGTTTTGTGTAACGAACGAATTTTATAGAGTGGGGGATAGAATGAGCGAATGCTCGTTTGGTGTAAATCCACCTTATGATATTCACTGAGATATGTATTGTGGCCATCTTTTTCTAAGTTGTCCCCACACTTTTATTTACAAACCCTGAGATATTATAGTACGCTGAAATGTATGAACCATCAGATTTTTTTTCTCAAATCGGATGTCGGTCCCATGAATAAATATCATCATCATCATCATCATCAGCCTATGATAGTCCACTGCTGGACGTAGGCCTCTCCTATTAACTATGCGTAGGTATAGACGCATTAGGAGGTAAATGCCCATAATCGCCACGCTGGGCAAGCGGATTGACGATCGCAGTAATGTGTCCATTATGATGACGCTGCTGCCCATCATCAATCTTGTAAAATGGTCAGTGACACTTCAATCCCTTAGTCGACTCTTACGACACCCGCAGGAGGAGTTGGGGTGGTGACAAATGTATTCTTACTGCCGTCACCACACGGCAAATAAATATAATAATAAATAAATATCTTGGGACATCTTACACAAATCAACCTAGTCCCACGGTAAGCTCAATTAAGGCTTGTAATGTGGCAAGGCTTGGTGTTCTAGGCGACGATACAGTATATATAAGATACATATAAATACTTAAATACATAGACAGCCATGACCACGGAATAAATATTTGTGATAAATAAATACACGAATGCCCTTGCCGGGATTCGAACCCGGAACCGCCAGCTTCGTAGGCGAAGTGGAAGTTCATCAGTATGACCTCAGAATGAACCATCTAAAATTTGGCCGGTGAATAAAGATCACCGTGCATCACTCAAGATGTTATTATTGATGAAATATATAGTCGACCACAAAGATGACCAGTAGGTTTATATACTTACGTCAGAGGCGGTACATGTACCTGTAGGTACATTCAATCATTTATTTCGGATGCAAGTCCAAAAGTGTTAGTAAAGTTTTACAATGAAATATCTTAGGAGCTATTGATAAGTACTTATATTTACCCCGGAGAAACAGTGGAGATCGTTCCACTGTTGTTGCATAGTTACGACGTTGTATTGGAACCTAAAGTAAAGACGAAAAAGTAGAGACGAAAGCTTAGATTAAAAAAACAAAACACATGGTTTTTTAACATTATTGCATGCGATCGTTTTTTGAAATCTATACGGAGTTTTTCGACATAAAAGTAAAAGTATTTTGGATTTCTTTTTATTTGGATAAAAAATCAGATAAAAATTGTAACCTCATTCCTAGCAGCTGCTTTTAAATTTTTCTCAAGTACCTTATGTAGGGGAGAGTGGGGGAAACGCGAACGGCGGGTAATCCCGACCGCGGTAGTTCTACTATGTTAGAAAGAGATAACAAGATATCGTTCACCGCCATCTTGAAGGTTACGTCACCGGCAGTGCCGGTCAACAACACGAGTGAGACGGACGCGCGCACGTGTCAAGGTATGAACGTTTTAATATTTTGTGTGTTTTTGATGTAATTTTTTCGTAAACATAACTTGATGTAGCTTTATTTCCATCGACAATCGTAATGTAACATTTATGTGGTGAAATACTCATATATTAACAGTTTTATTGACAATGACGCCAACCGCGACAATAAAATAACCTTGAATATTTTTTGCCACTTTGATTGTTTTAGTCCTGCGGGCAATGGCGAACAGACCGCGTCGGGCAATCTCGAACGTTCGGCATTACCCTCCCATGTTCAATGTATGTTTTTCCTGATTTTGTAATTTTTGTTTTAGATGCCTCGTAATTACAAAAGAAAAAGAGAGGCTAAGTATGATTTAGAAGATCTTAAAAAAGCTATCGATGATGTTAAAAAGAAAAAATTAAGTCTTGGCAAAGCAGCAGCAACTTATTCAGTGCCCAAGACTACGATTTACGACCACCTAAAGGAGACTGTAATAAAGCAACCCAAATGTGGTAGAAAACCATTATTTTCGGATGAACAAGAAACAGAACTCGTTGATTATATCATAAAATGCTGCAAATTGTTTTACGGTCTGACGATAAGAAAAGTGCGCCGCATAGCCTTTCAATTTGCAGAACGGAATAAACTTCCACACAATTTTGACCGAATAAAACAGTTAGCTGGCAAAGACTGGTATTACAGCTTCATGAAAAGACATCCCAGCATATCTTTGAGAACACCAGAAGCAACTTCATTAAACCGGATCAATGCATTTAATGAAACCGACGTTAAAATATTCTATGACAATTTGAAAGCCATACAAGACAAATATCATATTCAACCTGATAAAATATTCAATGTGGACGAAACAGGCATATCAACTGTTCAAAAAAATTCCAAAATATTGGCACCAAAAGGCGTAAAACAAATTGGCAAGGCTACAAGTGCAGAAAGAGGGTCCACAACTACTGTTGTTTGTGCATTTAGTGCCGCTGGCCAATACATCCCTCCATTTTTTGTTTTTAAAAGGAAGCGAATGAATGCTCTTCTACTGAAAGGTAGTAATACTAACATGGTTGGAGCTGTATCTGATTCTGGATGGATAAATGAAAGTTTATTTATTGACTGGCTACACCACTTTATTGCCTTTGCGAAGCCTTCAAAACAAATTCCAACTTTACTAATTTTAGACAACCATGAGAGTCATATCACTCTTGCTGCATACACACTTTGTAAAGACCATGGCATCATTATGCTGACTCTGCCACCGCACACGTCACATAGGCTCCAACCTCTGGATTTGACATTTTTTGGGCCTCTTAAGTGCACATACAATCAAGAGTGTGAAAATTACATGTCAGATCGATTTGGGAAGCCAATAACGCAATACGAGATAGTTGAATTATTTACCAATGCCTTTAACCGGTGCAGTAATCTCGAAAAGGCTTCTAGTGGCTTCAGATCTGCAGGAATATATCCCTTCCGCCCTGTTGACGTTGAGATGATCCAGCCATACATCTTCCACAACGCTACATCGCAGGCAACCATAAATCGAAAACAAAATAGTGAGACCGATAACCTCCCAAATAATTCAGTTCCCGACGTTAACGCAGATGTTCGTAGTGTTGAAGCCTTGCAAAGTGATGTCCAACTAATAAATAATACACAACCGGGCGACACACATTCGCGGGAAATTCCTGAATGCTCTTCAACATTACCAAGTTCCAATGATAATGTTGGTACAAATAATAATTTAGTGGCAACTGAAGATGTGAACATGCTGTCAGTTTCCCTAAGTGAAATCGTTGAACTGCCTATAATGCCTCCTAAAACTTCTAAACGCAACACAAGAAAGAAAAAATCAATTATAGTAACAAGCACACCTGTTAAAGAACAACTAGAAGAAAAGGAACATAAAAAACGAGCAAAGGAAGGAAAAGACAAACAAAAGGGAAAACAGAAGAAACAAAGTGAAATAAATAAAAAGAAAAGAAATGAAAGCACTTCGAAAGCCAAAGATACAGCATCTGTAGTAAGGAATTTCAATAATATCAAAGATTTTAATTGCCAAACCCAGGAAAAGACAGAGCAAGCGAAGACAACGGCAGAAAAAGGCAAAAAGAAGGCAGAGCCAAACAAGAAGAAGACAGAGCAAGCCAAAAGAGGAAGAAAGAAAAATGATGAATACTATTGTATTTTTTGTAAGGATAAATACATAAGTCCTCCCAATGAAGACTGGATCATGTGCTTTGTATGTAAAGATTGGGCTCATGAGAAATGCACAGATGGCCAGTCATCATCGGCGGGATATAAATGTGATTTCTGTCGTAAATAAGACTGATTTATAGACTAACAATTGTTGATTAGTAATTATAAACGTGATCTCTGCTCTATTGTTGTAATTAAGGCTGATTAAAAGAGTACAAATTCTTATTCGTAATTACCCCACTTGGTGTTCGTAATTACCCGACTAATGTCGGACAAATCCGAACACTAAGGGTTTTGTTTTTTGTTCTTAATGTTAAATTTTATAAAAGAATTATCGTTTTTGTTTATTTCATTAGTTAGCCAGAAAGTTAAACTTAACTATAGATTAATAAAAGAAATTCTGTGTCTTAATATCTGTGTTTTATTTAAGTTTTCCCTTAGGTGTTCGTGTTTCCCCCACTTTCCCCTAGTAGTTACTTGACATAGTCCAATAGTAGTATGACATGTGCGAAACTCGTGTATGTAGGTATGTGTGTCGCGTCGCCGGCGCCGACCGAGAGTCGAGATGAGCGCGGTCATCGGCCGCGCTGCGTATGTAACCGTCTTAACGTTTTACACACACATTCTCAGACTATATCAGTCCACTGCTGGACAAAGGCTCTTCTTCTTGTTCTTGTCCTTAATCCCCGTTCATCTGGGGTCAGGCCTCCTTGTGCAGCGGCGAAAGGACCTTCTATCCCGGGTTGTCATTGGCGGGATGTCTTGAGCCTTTAGGTCCCTCTCAACTGTTGACCACCACGTGGCAGGTGGTCTGCCTCTTCCGTTGGGCTGTGTTTTGATGTTAAGTACAGTCTTTACAGAGTAGCTCTCTTCCCTTCTCATTACGTGACCATACCAGCGGAGGACTGCTGGACAAAGGCGTCTCTTATTATTGGTTAAGGACGCATTAGGAGGTAAATGCCCATAAAATATTATTAAAAAATTGAGTGCTGTCTAATCAAATCATGTAGGATGACGGATTCAGTTTTTGTTAAGGCGGTGTAGGTTATAAGTAGTTAGTAAATGTAATACGACTAAATCTTGTTTTTACCTATACAGTGTGTTAACATCATGCAGGCTTTTATTGAAACCGAGGATTGAGACGCAGATTTTTAGCTAAACTGTGAGAATTAAACTCCTAATGCGTCTATACGCATAGTTAATAGGAGAAGCCTACCTCCAGCAGTGGACTATCATAGGCTGATGATGACGACGATGATGATGTGAGAATTATTTGATTCAACATCCTAATTTAAAATGTGTAGTTTTTGTACCGATAATTTTATTTCCTTAGTGTTACTTTATTTTATTCTATTTTTCTTTGTATATTTAAAATCTAATTATTTTCTAAGAAAAGTTCACTGTGAAGCAATGTTTTTAAAATTAATCGTTAATGCGCTAGCTTGACAATGACAGTCCGCAGCCACTCGCAGCGTTTGACAACTAAGCAAGACACGCATTAAGGTGCATTCAGAAGAAACGAACATTTGCTATTCTAACCCCCTACTCTACGAAATTCGATCGTTACACAAAACGTGATTGGTTGATTTCGTAGAGCGGGGGATAGAACAGCGAATGCTCTTTTAGTCTGAATGCACCTTTACATTGATCTTTCGAAGGAAATATAGATGCGTGTCTTGCCTTGAAAGAGCCAGCAAAGAGAAGGATTTAAACTATTTATAATAAAATTCTTTTATCTCAGATATTTATACTCTTCTGATATCTCCACATGATCACAGTGAAGATAAAAATAAATCAATTGCTGACTGTACCTTGTTATTTTATAGCATTAATTCCCAAATACCATTAATGAGCTAATAGTGGCAGCTACTTACCTGCGCGCGCGCTGACTCACGCGAGGAATGCCGTCGGACCGCTCCCCCCCCCCGCGGCTAGCTCAGGTGGAGGGGGGAGGGGAGGATAAGTGCCAAAAAGGTCACTCTGACCAACCCTGTGGGGTTTGAATAGATGTACCAACGGGGGTATTCTACGACTGTACGAAGTAAGGTTTGCCGTACAATTTGTGAGGAATTTGCTCTCGCTCGAATGTGGATTGAACTGTTTAGATTGTTTCTCTCTCTCTTGCTCTTGTAAATTTGTACATAAGTATGACAGGGAGGCAAGACTTCAATCGTAATTTTAGAATTATAACTAACATGAGACTCAAACATATTTAAATATTTGGCGAAACGGGTTCGACTGAAGGTGCATGCAGTGCAGACCACAAGAGCATTCGCTGTTCTATCCCCCATTCTACGAAATCAACGAATCACGTTTCGTGTAACGATCGAATTTCGTAGAGTAGGGGGATACAACAGCGAATGCTCTTTTGGTCTGCATGCACCTTTAAATTACTCAGGTAGGTAATTTACTCACGTAATTTAAGTCGAAAATTGCTCGACATGTTTCGATCCATTTAGAGGATCCTCGATCATCAACAGCATCATGGATCGAGAAGGATAGCAGAGAAAGAAATACAGTGTGGAGCCTACAACCGGGGTGAATATTCAAACGGTGCATTAAATAAGCCAATCAACAATCATTTCCACATATTTTAATTAAAAAAAAAAACTTTTTTTTATCTTGGGTTTTTCGTTGTTATGAGTTCTTTTGCTTGACTTAAAAGTTATCAATAACTTATCATTTTTAAAACATTAAATAATGTACTAAAAGTTTAAAAAAAAACGTAACAAATTGGTATAAAAATAAAAACAAAATAACCATTATGTTTCAGTACCTGGTATACTATCAAGATGTCTTGCGATTGACAAGCTACGATATCATTATGCCAAGATCCAGTACTTAGAGCCCATAACTTTGAATATCAATATTTCCAAACTTAACAATTTTAAAACCTCGGGACCTTTACAGGATTATTGTGGATAGTCTAAGGAGTCACCCATTTCATTTTTCTCCCGAGTTAAGGGCCACACACTGTATAGCTAAATTAGTAAAAAAAGTCCTCACGTCCTCAGTCAGGGTTGGCGAACCCTTGGAATTTCTGCAGGTGCAGGTGCAATCGATAAGCACTTTTTTGCTCCTCACTTAACGCAGTGCATTGCGTCAGACGCAATTGTACGGTCAACTAATTTGATTCTAGCATAGACAGAAATTTCCAAAGTATAGCTACTGTCTGCCGTGTGGTGATGGCAGTAAGAATACATTTGTCACCATCCCAACTCCTTCTGCGGGTGTCGTAAGAGTCGACTAAAGGATTGAAGTGTCATTGACCATTATTTGATAAAAGATTGATGATGGGCAGCAGCGTCATCATAGTGGACAGTCAGGGGCATAAATATATATACGATTTTAAACCATGCTCCAGACATGAAAAAAAAGTTTACAGATATTTTTGCCCTTGACTGGACACATTCCTGCAATCGCCAATCCGCTTGCGAGGGGCCTACGTCCAGCAGTAAGCCTATCATAGGCTGATGATGATGATGATAAACTATTAAACATCCCGCAGAACATACAAAGTCCGGGGCATAAATATATATACAATTTTAGACCTTATATTACAGACATAAGTAAAAAAGTTTATACATAATATAATAATACCCTTGACTGTACCATAGTATGTACTCACGTACTCACATATTTAAGGCACCCTCCTGGGATCCTACGTGACATGCCAACTGTACTGCCTTAATGCAGCTAACCGACTATAACTCTTAAAAGTCTAGCTATAAAGAGCGTATTCCCCTGAGCCGTAAATTAGGGCCGCAAGGTCGGCTCGTATGACCCTATTTTTTGTGTTTCTTGGAATATGTGAGTCAGTGGTATTTCTCCTAACACAACGTGTGTGAATTGTATCGTAAACTGCACCATGTAATTCTCATAGTGTCTGACATTTTGAGGATTTTGAGGCAGTAATTACTAAGGACTTTGTAGGTCACCGTTAGCCTTTTTCAGGGCTCTGCTGACCTATGCATATGGAATGGACGTAATGCCCTTAACCCTTAAGTGCATGTATAGAGTATCAAAAACGATACGAAAAAAATCACACATGTCGCAATTAAGTAATCAATTGAAACTGTATAAAACTGAGCAACAGCGTTCTAATTGGCATTGATTGTTTACATAAGTCATTTCAGAAATAAAATGTATGATACCATAATTATGCACCTAAGGGTTAATTGCTCGAGCCTGGATGGTACAGCCGTTCATCCCATCCTGATTGGCTCCTTTTTGTCTCACTCTGTACATCATCATCATCAACATATCAGCCGAAAGACGTCCACTGCTGAACGTAGCCCCCCCCCCCCCCTCCCCGATTGCCACAATGACCGGTCCTGCGCCACCCGCATCCAGCGGACTCCTACGACGTTCATTACGCCGTGTGCCTGCTATACGGTCACAATTCAAAATTTTTCATTTTCTGGATTATTGCAGATTCATATTCCAAATAGTTTAATTTACGACCTTATTTCGAGACCCGAAGGAAAAAAGTTCCATAAGAGCCTTTTTTTCACAAGTGGCCTTATGGTATTGACCATAAACTGTGAGACTATTCCCTGCAGCACGGCCACTTGCCAGTCTGCCGCCCGCGTTCGCACGTAATCCGACGGCATTTTTGAGTTGTGGCTGCATAGCTCACGTTTCAAATTCAGTTTTTGAGTTGTGTCTTATACAATAATAGTTAACTAAGTGATTAATCCGATGAATCCTTTTAAATATAAAAGGAACTAACGCAATTTGATTGTGTTACAACAGTAAATATTACAATTATTATTACAAAATTACCGGCAGGGCACCGAAACTACCACAACGTAGCAAAATTATTAAGCAAATTTCTACTTTGTTCTCTTATGAGTGCGGTTCAATATGGCTCGAAGGTAAGCCAAATTTATATTTTTACCCGTCTGATGGTATTAAGCATGTTTTCAGAGACTGTGTATGTGGTTAACTAACATGGTGTTGTGTTGTATATAATTTTATGTACATATGTATATCTAATACTAGCACACCTTACCGCCAATAACATGCAACGATTTTAATGTGTTATGTGTAAATTACTAACTATATTCGGGACGGGATGGTGTCATAGTTAATATTGGAATTTTGTTAAATATTATAATAATTGCTTTTATTTTGGAGATTTTCATGCCAATAATTAAATCACGTGGAATGTCGTTACTTTGATATACTTAAATTGACTGATTTGTTATTTTTGTTAATGGTAAACGAATTTTCTTGGTAATGCCTGTATTAAATGTTTTTCGGTGCGTGTCATAGCTATTCAATTTTGTGAAAATGCAATTTTTTATGTGCTTGTTACTTTTTAGAGAGGAACACATTGCAGGACCTTGAGCTACGTATGAGAAGAATTATACAGAATTAACCCCAGTGAAACTAATAAATAAACCACAGGTGGTTAATCCAATTCACGATCACGACCATCACTTATTAGAGAGGAACAGATTGCAGGATTTTGAGCCACCGTATGAGAAACATTACACCGAATTAATATTATTTGGATTTTTTTTAAATAAGTTCCCCTAAATTATAAATATTAGATGTCATATACGAAAGAAAACCCTCAGGTTCACCTACAGGCATCAGCCGCGAAAGCTGAGTACGTGGGTTCGATCCCCACCTCGGACATTAGGTGATCTTGGTCGTTTTTCTTTGATATTTATAATTTATATAGTATTAAATAGTGTGACTACTGGGGAAAAATAAAAAGTATAAATCAAAATATTTAGTCAATAAATAATTTGATTTGTGTTTTCGCAATACGTTCAGGAGTTCCCCTGTTTTATTAGTTTAAAATTTTGTAGGTTTTAAATAATTCATATTATTTGGTAATGACAGGGTTGAATGTTGATGATTATAAGCTCGTTACAGATATTATCGCGTACAGTGATGGTGTAAATGTCAAATTTGATAAATAAACGTATTATTTTAACTATGTTGGTGATTTAATTCATATTTGCATAGCACCTTTATCCAATAATTTCGTGTTAGATTTAGGACACATCTCAAAATCTTGAAAAAATGATTCTGCAATGCGGCCATAACTCTAAATACCCGTCTTTCAGGCCTTGTATCTTAAAAAACATACATACTTTTTATAAAATTGTGTGGTTATAAGGAAGGCTATATCATAAAGAATAAAAAACCCAAATTTAAAACTCATAGGCCTAAAAATTAAAGAGTAAGATCCTAGTTAACACCCTGAGCTATACTCTCAAAACTTTCAGACGCGATTTCTCGAAAAAATGGTTTTTTGAGTTGTGGCGATATAGCAGGCACACGGCGATTAGGTCATCACTCTACCTTGTCCTTGTCTGTACGACAATCTTCATTAATTTAAAATAGTTGGAAGCCCTTTTGCGGAGCAGCACGGGTTTAGGTAGCAGCCCTCACTGACTTGCAGTTTCTAGTTTCCACCCTGTATTTCCTACATTAGATTTTAGTTTACTTTGGTAAATAAATATTTGAACACCCATCTCTATTTTATGGCTCAAAGTAAATTTATTTCGTGGCTTCAGGTTTCCAGGATAACATATTTTATTCAACACAGAATTATTTATTGAGACCCTTATTACATATAGCGAATAGACGGCGAGCAAACATAATGATATTACTACTTGGATATCCTACAGTTTTTATAAAGTAGAATTACTTTGTGTTAATATTTATTTACAATAAGTACAAGAGCGTAAAATAAAAGTATTAAATTGAATATCTAAAATAAAATAAAAACTAAAGTATGATTGTCTGAAGTAAATATAATAAAAATAACACTAACATTTCGAAAATAATACTCCTTCGAGGAGTTCCGCCTGGTTTGGAATTCATAACGCTGACGGCGTTACCTTTCTGAACTGCCGAAATTGGCTGCGAGAGTGCAGCAAATTTCGATGGCAGTTTAGCTCGAAAAAGATCCGCTAGACTATTGTTCGCCCTTGGCTTTCCCTCTAGTAGTCCTGGAAATCGGACATTTTCAAGCGTTTGCTAAAATGGGGAGTAATTTAAGAAGATCCGAAATGGTCCGATTTTATCAACAATCCTCAAAAGATCCGACAGAGGCCAAAATATCAAAATTCGGACCGAAAGGTCCGCACTGGCAGCACTGCATCTAATATTTATAACTACCATAAATAGTAGAGTTAGGTGCACTCCTGCACGTGCAAAGTTACTTCACCTCGTATGCAGCACAATATGTTTTGAAAACACCTTACTCATTGCTTAACATTCCTGTGGCCCTGTCGCCTCTGAACACTCAACCAATCGGAATCCTAGCTCACTCAAGAACTATGTCTAATTGTCATGTATGATTGTCAAAGTACAAAGTAGTAAATTTGTTACTTTTCGGTAAATCAATAAGACTAGATCCAGTTACAAATTCTTATGTATGTTCATTAAGTGGTTCATTATGTAGATTTATGCGTTCACATATCTAGGTACTTATAGTGCTAAACCAGGTGTTAGGCATAAGGAAAAAACTTTGATTTATTAATTATAAATATTAGATGCGGCCATGTGGGAATGTGGAGTGGCCGAGTGGCTTAGGCATCAGCCGCGAAAGCAAGTGGGTTCAAATCCCACCTCCGGCGTGTGAGAACTTCGGCATTTTTTCTTTTGTATATGACATCTAATATTTCAATCTATGTACATAGTAAGTAGTGTTACTAAGAAAAAACTACTCAATAAGCATTTATTAAAACAATTTGAGTTGTTCTACAAAATACTTAGTAGTTATATCTAGTGTGTTCCGGACTATTTGGCCACTCTGTCTGTATATATTAAGTATACCACGACTGTACTACATAACAAGTCCTCTTACGTTTTTTACCTGCACAATTGTAACCCAAAAATCCAAGATTTTATCCCTCACATTCCAAGCACACTTAAAGCACATTCTTCTTGAACCCGTTAAGAGTTCGCGAACCATCTACCCAGTATATCATGACCGTCTGTTCCATACAACCCCACAGAAGTCTAGGTTCCCTTATCCTGGTCGTGAAACCATGAATGGGGGTTTGCAAGATGGAGATAGCGCATGGAACGAGCTGACACGTTTCGGCCATTACTGGGACGGCTTCCTATTGTGGTGTTTCCTGGATAACTTTACTGTACAACTTATTCCATTCAAATAGGGATGTGGGACACGCCTTGGTTATTCGGAGATAGATAGAGTAACTGGCACCGAAAATGTGGTAGAAAATAGAAATCCTCTATGCAGTGACTTCCGTGTATGCTGTAGCGCTGTACTATTACTAGGTACCATGTTAGGGTAGGGCTGATAATGGTGTAATCTGAGATTGCGCGCAGCACATGTTCGGTTTTGAAAAATGAAAATGAATAAAACCGGCCAAGTGCGAGTCGGACTCGCGCGCGAAGGGTTCCGTACCATTATCAATTTATTATTAAAAAAATACAATTAAATCAACCTACCTCAAAAACTATAGGAGATAATTTAATCAAACTAAAAATCGTTGATAGAGTTTATTGATGTGCATAACATATATTTTTTTTAGAATTTTATATCGCGTAGTTTAAAAAATAGAGGGGGGGGACACATTTTTCAGACTTTGAGAGCTGATATCTCGAAAACGATTTGCTTAAACAAAAATAAGATTTATAAACCTTCATATTATTTTCAAAGACCTTTCCATTAATACCACACACGCTTATATACAACTAAAAAAAAATTCTATCCCTCAGTTACATGTATGGAGGGCCCCCACCGCAATGGTTTTTTTTACAATTTAGTATCATACTTCTGTAGCGGTTTATACAACACATATCCTTACCAAATTTCGTTACTGTAGCATTTATAGTTTCTGAGTAAATCGGCTGTGACAGACGGACAGACGGACAGACGGACATGACGAATCTATAAGGGTTCCGTTTTTGCCATTTTGGCTACGGAACCCTAAAAATGATTTATTTCGTAAATGAGAATCTAAAAATGATAACAGGATTGGCTCTTCCTAGTAGGTAACAAATACCTTGGTCAGGAAGTCCCGCTCCTCCATAATAAACAGTTGTTTAATGTAGGTGCATTATTTGACATAGGTAAGTATTTCATAGGTTTTGTTGCTGAAGATGGAACTATAGTTGGCCCGTTTGGTATCGCGATTTATTTTTCCTTGCGATGCCTTCGCAACGGATCGACTATTTGAAGGAAAACATGCCGTAAAACGGGGTAAATAGGAATGGCGGGGTAAATAGGAACGTATAGAGTATACTGGTCTGTTAGCCCAGGACAAACAGTCCAATTTAGAACAACAGATTTTTTCATATGTGTTATTCTAAACTGAACTGTTTATTCTGGGCTAACAGACTAGTTTACTCTACATTCCTAATTAACCCGTCCTTCTTAATTACCCCTTTTTACGGTACTCTACGTAACGTTAGGTTTTAATCGATGCATAAAGCAGGCCGTCGCGCTCGCTCCAATATTGTTATGTCAGTACAAGTGCGATAGAATACATTACGTGACGAGTAAAACCTAACGTATCCTTTACGTTCCAACTCATGCAGCTACGGTAGGTTAAATCCTTAGGAAAAGTAATAAAACTGAAAGTAAATACTTCGACCACGAGAAGTTACAAGAATGTTTCTAACTGTATTGCGAAGAATGAAACGGAAACTTTTTTTATTCTGTTGTAGCAGATATCTATAACTACGCTTGGTATATAATATATACAAGGTGGCCAAAAAATAAGTGAATTTCTGTTGCCTTTGAGGACTTACAATAAGGAGGTTTTATAATTTTAAAAAGGGTCGAACCTTTTTTTAAGTAACTAGATACCTACTAGGCGCTGGCACCTAGCACTATAATTAAATTCTGAAGTTTTAACTTATTTCTAAAAAAAACTACCCTAAGGCACCACCATGGCATCCACCTCACTTAATACATTATTTGTAAATTACCAATAACACTAACTCTTATTAAATTTCCCTATCAGCGAAAAATAATATTACATTGACTCATGTCATGTGATCTTTATAAAGAAATTCTTAATGTACAAAAGACGAACTTAATGCCAAAAGGCATTCTCTACCAGTCAACCTTAAAGCAAAGCAGAGAAATAAAACTATAAAAATGGATAAACTTGCGTATATTAATTTTTAACTTCATCCCGATGTTTCGAACACTGTACAGGGTTCGTGGTCTGCAGGCGACCCTTTACAGGGCACCGGTCTCAAAAACGACCACCCTATAGCGCTACCTTTTGCTGAATCCAGAATCCATTCATCCATTTCATGAGTAATCATCAGACATCGTACGATTTTCAGCATTTTTGGTGCAGTGTAGTTCAATTAAGGGATGTGAAGTAAGTTATTCGAAAGGAGATAGCGAGTTAAGGTTCATCTGTGTAACAACGTGTTATGACACGTTACACCTAAAAATGTACTCCTGGATTCCTTTAACTCAGCTACTTTTCCCCAAAAACCCTAGAAGTTTAGTTAAAGGAATCCAAGGGTCAGTTTAAGTTGAAACGAGTAATAACACGTTGTAAGTGAATAAGGAACCTTAACTCACTATCTCCTTATAAATAACTTACACCTTATCCTTTAATTGAAGTATTGCACCAAAAATGCTGGAAATCGTAGGATCTCTGGTAATCATCGCGGTAACCAAAGAAAATACAAAGCAGAGAAGTTATCCGCCGGGGAATGTTTTAAAATGTGCGTGTGTCACAGGACTAGAGTCTGGAATGTCGGGAGAGGCGTGGCGATGGCGGTATCGATCGTCGATTCGGAGCGAATGACTACCGGTGACATGTGCCCGGTCTGTTGCTATGTGGCTCGGTAAACAACTATCGGGTAAAGACCAGCGGCCTTCGAAATCGGCAAATTTCGAGGGTTTGTCTCTCTCACTTTAATGACGCATTCCTTAGAGTGACAGAGACAAATACTTTCATGTTAAATTTGTTTATAAGTGGCACGCCTTTGGAATGGACTCCCCTTTAACATAAAAAACCCCAAGTTTTTTATTTACGAAATTCCTACATGCTTCTGTTTATTTCGTTGTTAGTTTATCTCGTTGGCCATAATATTTATTGTAACTAAATTGTACAATAAATCATAATGTATATTTTAATTAGTTACATATTCATGTATGAATGATTATGAAATGATTTCTTCTCAACTGTCATTTATAAGTTGCATAGGTATTCTATTTATTACTGTTATCCTGTAGCTACTATTATTGTGTAATATGCACTTAAATCACGCATTATTCGAAAGGCAGTGTTATCAATGAAACAGGCTTGCATACCGTCACGTTTCCCATCACGATTACTCATCGGCATAATGACTAAAACGAGGCCTAAAAAGTCTGCACATTATTCCCATTTCAAATTAAATGAAATTTGAATTTAAAAAAATATTAGCATGAGACATAACTTAAAATGACATTAAAACTATAGTCTCAAAAGTGCCAAAGGGTTCTCTCACTTCAGCTTGTTGTTTCGTAGTGTGCCAGTGCATAAATTCCGTAACGCTGATTTTCAGTGAGGCCTGAATTTTTGTAATAAAATAAGGTGCTAAAACCTGACAAAATTAAAAATGTAAAGTAATGGACAGTTTGTTAATATTTTTGTTGAATTGAAATGTAGTTCTCCACACCCGTATCGATTAAAGACACTCAATTAATTCGTGTTTACATATCAGACGCGACGCTCGTTCAGAAAATACTATCTAAGAGCACTTGTATCATAAATAAGTAAGAATGAAGTTTGTGGTAGCTCACCTGGTTTAATCGTGTAGACGGCAATTGTGTGGAACAATGCATCGAGGTGTCGATTGCTTATCTTAGAGTTATTGACAAGTTAGTAAAAGGACTGGATGAATGACCAAAGTTTTAGTAATTTTCTTTAGTACCAGTGACTTTACGCTTCAAAAGCTCAATCCTTAGCACGGGTTTCTAGTCGTAATCCATTACATAATCAACAAACTTCCAAAACCAAAAAAAAAATCGATATTTTATAATCAGTACCTCATATGAATCTGACAACTGTTTGGACCTCGGCTTGCACTGCCTGGGGCCCGTTTCTCGAACACTTGTAATACAAGTGGAAGTTTCTTTTTAACACTATTAATTGGATAAGGACTTCCGCTTGTATTACAAGTTACAAGCTTTCGAGAAATAGGCCCTGGCCCTGGCTAGGCCCTGGTGGCAGAAAAAATATCGAAAACCCTCAATTTTGTTTGAGTTGACTTTAATGTATTTATTTGATGTCTTATTAATTATCACTATTTATCGAGCATCTTTTACGCACGAATTAACACAATCTGCGCGGCAGCGTTTTACGATACGCATAGTAGCAGACGCCCATATTTATTCGGTTACTTTGTGCAAAAATTGACAGTTGTCATTAGTAAATGGTCTCTGTAATGAATAGAAGTGTTGTCTTGACGGCCTGAGTCATCGCTCAATCTCACGCTGTCGTGTTATTTATACACTTGCAGTTTACAGTTAGATACTTGTAAACTTCCGGGATGCGCATATTTACATATATTAGCTTGACGCTATAGGAAATAGGCAGGTCATACCTACTACGTACAGAAGATCCAAAAAACGCGATTTTTGTATAAAAATACAACTTTTCTCACGGCCAATATGTAAAATTTAAGACCGAGCCACACCAGATGCATGTGCAGTACGTGAGCGCGTTATGGCTTATGTCAAGTTATGTCACTTATGTGAATGTCGTATAAAGGTGCGTTCAGACCAAGCGAACATTCGCTATTCTAACCTCCCACTCTACGAAATTCGATCGTTGCACAAAACGTGATTGGTTGATTTCGTAGAGCGGGGGATAGAATAGCGAATGCTATTTTGGTCTGCACGCACCTTTAGATGGCACACCAAAATAGTGTAATTGTAATTGGTCGTTTGAAGGCGTAAAAAATATCACCGACTCATTTAGTCTAACGTTTTCTTATAAGGAAAAACATAAGCTTGTCTTCGTGTTTTACATTCTTTTTTTTATTTTATTTGAATTCATATTTCTATAATAATTTATTATGTACTTTGATTTAAACTTTCATGATTAGGTACCTATTACTCATATTTTAACGACAAATCGGTATTAATCGGATAAACTTACGTACTTATAATATTATCCTGAAGTTTCAGGTAGACAGGTTTCAGGTAGATAACATGTCGCTATCAGGACAAATCAATAGACAGTGTAAATAGTACTAAGTTTTTGGGGGTGCTCATAGATAGCCATCTGTCGTGGAAGGCCCATACAGATCAAATATGCATAAAACTGAATCAGTTTGCCTATGCTTTGCATAAACTTGCTAAGCAAGCAAGTCCTGACGCCGTCTTGACTGCCTATCATGGATTTGTGGCATCGACGTTACGATACGGTATAATATTTTGGGGCAATTCCCCCAACAGGGAGGCAGTTTTCCGAGCACAAAAACGATGCATCAGAGCAATGCGAGGGCTTCAATCGACAGAGAGTTGTGCACCCCACTTTAAAGACCTCCGTATTCTAACAATGCCATCCATGTATATTCTAGAAGTCATATTATTTATAAGAAGTAATCCCGGTCTTTTCAAGAAATTTAATGTTGTTGAGAGAAATTTAAGGCAAAGATATAATCGAGATTTTTGTACGGTAATTACTAATACAGCCCTGATGCGCAAAAGTGTGAAACACCTTGCATGTATAATATATAATAAGCTGCCTCATCCCTTGAAACTACTGCAAATGCCACTTTTTAAAAATAAATTATTTACACTATTAATTGACAAATGCTATTATTCTATAAGTGATTATTTAAATGATAATTTATAAATGTTGACTGACCAATAATTTATGTTTCTTTATCCACTGTTAATAAATTATAATTTTAAAACGTGACATTTACTAATAATTTATTTCTAACTAATTTGTATTATTGATTGTATTGATTATCTACATAATGATTGTTGTAACTAGTTGTTGTACACCTCTGGGTAAAGCATAGCTGAACTTCTGAAATTCTTGTCCATCCACATACTGTAAATACCTATGTTTACAAATAAACGCTTTGATTGATTGATTGATTGAGACTCATAAAAAAATAAAAAACTGATTTATTCGGACCATTAGAAATCCATATTTTGTTAGTAGACTTAACATTACTACATTATGTTACTAATTAATAAACTATGATAGTACAATACATAAGTGTACATAATGCTAAGACAAGTCACAACACACTCTTATAAAAACGTCGTAGACTCAGACTCAGATTGTGGCTGCGACCACGGGTATACAGGGTGGAACAGAACGACGATCTTTCCCGTTACCGACCGAGTCTACCAACTATTACGATAAACTTTCAGTATGGGACCAACATCGAAAACGTACATGGAAAATTGACTTTTCCATACTATTGCGCTCGAACTAATCAGTCACTTTGTATGAAAGGTTAATTTTTTTAAAGATATTTCGATGTTAGTCCCATACTGAGATTTTATCATAATACATAGTTGGTAATTAGACTCGGTCGGTAGCGGGAAAGATCGTCGTTGCGTTCCATCCTGTATATAACGTCATGCCCGAAATGTCAAGAGAATATTAAACGTAAGTTTCGTAATTCATTACGTAATTGTTCTGTGGTCACAGATGGAATGCTTCTAAAACATGTCCCTATAACAGCAGGGACACCGGACACGCAATTAACGGTTAGTTTGCCAGTATTCGCAACTTTCAGGACCCGTCGATGGTCCAGCTGATTGCAGACCCACGTTTTGTTTATCTGTATACCGTAGTGTTGTTTGTCACTGGAATATTAGGGGGCATGGAAATACGAGTATTTCATGGGATATTTTTTACACAAATCGACCTAGTAGTCTCACAGTAAACTCAATTTAGGATTGTATTATGACTACCACTAGACCTACTGTAAATAATTATTCTTGTATAAATCGATTTAGTCCCACGGTAAGCTATTTTATGTAAGGTCTTCGCACATTCGCACAACCACTCAACGGCGACTCTACTCTATGCTTAATATTGAAATTTAAGCCAATTTTCTAATGTAATTAAAAATATATATATTAATAAAGTAGTGTACGATGAGCGGTCTACGCGTCGAACGGTCTACCCCGACACGTTCATCACACATTGACCACACGTTGTCCACGCGGCGACTATGCGTTTGCAACTGATGTAGCCATCAAGCAACCATTTGCATTGCCCACTCGTTCACCATTGACATTCGACCATTGGATAGATCAACCAGTTGACTACTCATCGAAAGAGTAGAGTTGCAATCGTGTTGACGTGGATTTATCGTAGGTACATAATATCCGAAGACTTCAAGGGTCATGTGCTTTGGCTGTGATTTTCTCTAAACTGGAAGTGGCCATGTAATATTCTTGAAACTGGAAACGGGGACATCACTACGCACCCCCGGTTTAATTTTAGGTGCAAGGGGCCTCTAATTAAGCCCCTTTGTCCAGCCGGGGCCCCTGAAAGTGGGGACTAAAGTATTTACTCAACAGGGGTTGTTTATTATTCGTGAAACTTCTTTGGAAGTTTTTTAATTGTTTTGGACTCTTTGATGTGGATTCCTACTTGGTCTCAACTTGAGATCTCAAAATCCGTTAAGGAATGAGAATTGTAAGATATAGGGAGCACATTTGTCAATTGGCATAAAAATTACGAGCTCAGACTTTTGTTTCGATGGCCCCTACGTAAATCATCGAATCTTAGAGAAACGTTCTTTTGACTTTACATGATTTACGACGATTTAAAGACCACTGAAGTGCGGATGGTAATTCCGAGAGGCATCTAATTTCGAAAGTCACACAAAATTCACCAAAGAATAGGATGATTAATATAACATATTAGCATATTACACCTAATGCAAGATGTTGAGAGCGTGTGGACTATAGTTTTTCTACTAGTGGATATTCGGTAGCGTAATGTCTTATTTTGTAAAAAAACAGCGTTACTCTGGTGACCGTAACCGGATCAAACAAAAAAAGTTGATTCACCCAATTATAATGGCAATCGTTTCTATGCGACGATAGAATAATAATGAAAAAGAAAGAAAAATAATTTATTCAGTGGAATACAACATAAGTAATACAAATTAAAACACACAATTTATACCGGCTGTGCCGACCTATATCATGTTTGTGTAAATAATATGGAAAAATAAATGTCTTATGTCTTGTATTTTTTTAAAGCGTCACTGAAAAGGTTTTCACTCAGCTTTATGTCAAGATACTAAACTTGTTGGGGACGCTGGTCTTCCGTGAAAACCATTCCACAGCAGCACATGGTCTTCATATTGCAGTCAATTAAAAATGTATTTATTAAATAGCCTGCCATAGTAACTGTCAAGTCCGTCCTAACTTAAGTTAATGTGTTTATTTTCTTATTTACTTTTATCCTGCAGTCAAACTGTTAAACAGTTTTGCAGGGCCTGTGATAATATTATTACAATTTACAATATTACAGTCAGTCATATTACAGTTTACAATATTAACAGTGTTTTATCCTTCCGAAATGTTATAAGATAATCTATCAAGAAAGGAAACAGGAAGTTTTACAGGATTAATGTAGGACCAATAAATGATCTCGTAAAACCTTTATTATTCAACTTTCTAATATATTGAGGTAAGTAACAAAATAGCTTCCTGTAAAATGCGAAAACCACTTTCTACTAGTTTACAATTACAACTATTTGGAAACACTTCACTGACTTTATGACCTTCCAAATTTCAATTGAAATTATTTTTTAAACTTATTTCTTTGAAATTATTAGGTAAAATAAAAGTATCTACCACTGCTCTGCAGCAGTTTTCGATATGGACTTTATTTCAAAGTGTCAAGGTTTAAATTTAAATAACGATCGTTCACATGCATTTTTAGTGAAAATTATTGCTATTTATTTATTTGTATTAACGTAAAAATATGATATGAGTCTCTCTGCGAAATCGGATTAAAAATGAGACAATCCAGAGCAGAACCAAAGTAACCGAAATAGCTCTCCGAATCGCTAAACGAAGTGGCAGTGGGCACGGACAGGGCATATTGCGCGTAGAACCGATGACCGTTGGGGCGGGAAGGTACTCGAGTGGCGGCCACGTACCGGAAGGCACAGCGTGGGTAGGCCCCCCAAAAGGTGGACTGATGACCTGGTGCAGAGGCCTATGTTCAGCAGTGGACGTCTTTCGGCTGATATGATGATGATGATACAGTTATGCTGACGTTTCGGGCGTGACGAAACTCTTGGTCTGTCCACCGGTCTATGTTGAACCGAGTATTTTCATCAGTGTGTGTCTTATTATGTCTTGCCTGTGGTAAACAGTTAGTCGTATCGTATCAGTAAGCCGTGTTTTACGTCGGCCGGCCAATCCATCTTTATTAAGCTAGTTAGGTGTATGTAACGAAGCCATTATTAAGTGGCTTTTTCTACGCTTCAATCTAATAAATAGTCTACTAATAGCCACTTAAGCTGTTCTTGGGATTAGCTGAATGTGAATTTAACGGCAACGTTCATTATGCGGTATACATTATGTAGGTGAAGTAAATTGTTGTTTTTCGAAGGAGACTTATTTTGTATTCGTGGCCGAGTACATATAAAGGTGGATTTAGACCAAACGAGCGAATGGACATCCTATCCCCTAACTCTACGAAATTCGAAATTCGTTGATTTGGTAGAGTAGGGAATAGAATGAGCATTCGCTCGTTTGGTCTAAATCCACCTTTATGTAACGATTTTCTAATAGTATGTAGGTACGTATATACAGGATGTCTTAGCAGCCATTAAAAGCTTCAGATGTCCCTTGTACCTACGAGTCTGAGTAACTTTTACTATGGCACAAACCCTGAAATTTAACAAAAAAAAAACATTTTCCAAGATCGCATAACCAGAATGTAGGTTATCTCCTACATCTTCAATAGGTACTATTGTATTTTTTCCGTTTTCAGTAGCCGGTGACAGATATTATAAAACAAAATGCGTGATAGGCTATGGGGTAGGTATTCTCACCGATTCCTAATGAACTTAGTCTTTCACTCGATGTAAAAATGGTAGGCAATGCTATAGCAGTTTACGCTACCTCCCATTTTCACTTCATAGATCAATTTCAGGTGTAGACATGTATAACCCAACTTGGAACAAGTGCCTCGTAAATATTCATCGCGCCGAGCGAACCGGAGTGCTTCCCTCCCGTGGGGAAAACGCGCAATAACGGGATATTACGTTTTCAATATTGGGCCACTTTTACTAACCTTTTTTTAGTCTTAGGAACGGTCTTTAGTGATTCGTTAATTTAACAATACAGAATGATTTTTTATTTATTAGCCAAATTTTAGAGGGTTAATTATATTAGCTTTCGGTGAAGGAAAACATCGTGAGAAAACCTGCATACATCCGCGAAGAAATTCGAGGGTGTATGTGAAGTTCCCAACCCGCATAGGGCCAGCGTGGGGACTATAGCCCAATTCCTCTCATATATGAGAGGAGGCCTGTGCCCAGCAGTGGGACATTATATAGGCTAAAATATTATATTATTATATAATTCTATCATATCAGAATTCAGCGGTCTCACCACGAAAAACGAAATTCATAAATTTCGAGGATTTGTCTCTCTCACTCTAGACGCCTTCGTTTGAGTGCCAGAGAAAAATCCCCGAAATTTCCGAATTTCGATTTTCGCGGTAGTAGGCCAGAGTCAGTCGTATACGATTGCACAATGGTATCTTGAATGGGACTGCAGCAGCCAGTTGCCACAAGTAATGGGCGACTGTGATTACTTTTTTTTTTAGTCTTTTATTAGCCAGTTTGGCGAGTGTTGCCAAGTTTTTGGTGTCCTCTCAAAGTATCTTTGGACTCAGGAGTGAGTATTTAACAAAAAAGTGAGTATTTAATAAAATACCAAATAATACGTAGTGTTTACTCTATTTCAAAGTTATTATATGCAATTAGGTAGTTTATTAATTATGTCAGAAAATTAAAGTAACGTTTACGTTTCGAAAGCAAAAAATAATTTAAGACGCTTGTAAAAACAAAATAATCTCTTTTTAAACCCTTATTGAAAGTGTTGTAAGAGTGTTGAGATTAAATAAGAAATGTTACGAACCCAAATTTTTGACCTGAAATCCCATAGGTATAAATTCCGCGTCTGTTATCGCTTCGCTCAGCACCGACCGCTGCGGGTCAGCTAATTCACTGCTTTTGATAAAAACCGAGTGTTTTCGCTGAAGGGTGCTGTTTGCGCTCCTTTCTGACCATTTCTGAGAAAAACAAGATGACGGGACGATTTTCACAATCACTGTCTATAGCAGGGATGCCCAAACTTTTATATTTTTGTCATCGTTTGCATAGTTTAAAATTTAAACTACTTTAAATTGTTATAACCCTGAGAAGTAAAGTTCTTAAAATACTTACCTCCTTGTACATAAACGTCTTCTAATATAGCGTATTTTAACTTAGGACATTTTCATGAAAAAATCACAGGCAAGTTGCCTTTGAGGAAATTGTCTTTCAGTTTAAAGATTTTTACGCTATGCTCTAACTAAACGGTTATTGATCGCGACCTTTGACGTTTGAGTTACACACTGGTCACTGTGTTAAGTGTCATTGAAATTGGCCCTAGAATACACAATTACATTGTTACATGCTATTCGTAGTCATGTGTTAGTGAGCGTATAGGCCTTTTTAGCCCTCCCACAGCTAGAAATACTCACGAAACCAACTAAATATTATTGAGATATTGAGTATTTATATATGTTTTTTTTTTTCCTTAATTGTATACGGATTGGATAATGGAGTGTTGTATATTCACGAGTAAACAAGTCGACGTCATCTTTGTGAAATGTTAATTAGATAATGTAGGTATATATTTCTATTTTGTTGTACATACTTGTATATAATTATTGCATGCCTTGCTTGGTAGAACATAAGACACGCCCTTTAAATGTTACCATCTATTGTAATTTGAATTTGACTATGTTCTTGCAATAAATAATTGAATTTGAATTTGAATTTAAAAATAGGATGACAATCAATTTCTACGGCTCCCCACCCCGGCATAATCCAGTAATTTGTGTTTCCTTAAAAATTTAAACAAAGCAATAAGCACTTTTCACGATGACACGCTTCCGGGGAATAATCCCGGGAGTATTATCCCGGGAGCTTTATTCCGGGACCGTATTGTCCCGCGCTGATTGATGTTCGCAAATTTGCCCGCTGTTTTTTTAATTTTTTCTCCCTCCGTGATTTTTGATGAATGAATGCTTTTCGCTTTCAAACGCTTACTTAGCGTGCTATTAGAACGGTGCGTTATACTTGAGAATTGAGAAATGGATTCGCATTTGTACTCGGAAAAATTGCTTTTCGTATGTGAATAACCGGGTAGAAAATTCCTTCCTGCCTTAGGGAGTTTCATTGTCAAAGGTAAAATTTAAACTGTTTGTTAAATAAAGGAATGGAACTTTTGTTTCGCCTGCCTTATAATTATCACATTTAATTTCTCACTACATAAATGACTGAATATTTTAAATGATTTCCGAGGAACAGTGATAAGGAACAGTGATATTAGCTACGAAATAGTACATTTCGATGCTAATGCGGAAGGTATGTCATTACTTTTCAATACAGTTGCGAAAAATTAAAAGATGATAAACAAAATAGCTAGTTAAGTTATGAGATGAAACTTTGACGATGAACATTGATGAAGGTGTTTTTTAAGCTCTAAAACTTGCATTCATAATTTAATAGGTAATAGATTTTGCTATTCAGCCAACTCAAACGTTTTTATTTGATAATGCATAATTTTTAAGTAAGAAACAAGATAAATCTTCACTTTTAATAACCTTCGTAACACCATGTTCGACTATCTGTTCATATAAATATTTAAATTGTATAAAAACAAAAACAAATTGTTGCTTTTAGATACTTAATAAAAATGCTTGCAGTTAAGAAAAACGTCTCTAGTTAGACAGGCGGTTCGAGACCGTTCCGTTTTCACAAATATTTTTCAATATTCAATATTAAAAAATATATATGATGATGAGGAAGTAAGAATAAAATATGAAACATCAATATTTTTTATCGTTTTGCATTAATTGTAGGTTTTTAGTTTTATTACGTCTTGGTAAAGCGAAATACCTTAGTAGGTATGCAGTCGTGAAATGGAACACAATTTGATTTAAAAAGATTGGAAAGTAAAAAGCACTAGTTCGCAAAAACTAACTTTGCGCACGCAAAACAGCCAAGTAAAACACCTTTTTTGAGCAACTGTATTGTAAAAAATATTCTTCTTGGAGTTTAAACTATCTCCAATTTCCATGAAAATTTATTCAAAAAAATTGTGTAAAGAAGTAGGTATAGCTTGACCTATTTACAAGCCGACAGTATGAAAACACCAAACACTCGTCTATCTTTAACATAGTATAGGTGAAAAACTTAAGAAAGTCACCTGTTGTACGTGTGAGTGACGTATTCGAATAGAGAACACATATTTGAAATTAGTAACACAAACAAAACAAATGCCTATTCGAACACGTCACTCACACATACAACAGGTGACTTTATTAAGTTTTTCACCTATATTATACTTTAGGCTCATGTTGGTTCGGCGTTTATCGTTCATCGTGCCATCATGGCGTGACCTTTGCTTTTACATACTGGTTAGAACGAAACAACAACGACGATAAACTATAAAAATTGAACCATCATAAGGTTACAGTCTTGTAAAGCCTCCTAAGGGGTGCGCCAAAGTATTTATAAAATTGCAACTTAGATTATTGGAACTCCGAAAATTTTTCTTATACAATTTAACTTCATAATGATCGGTATTTAGAATAATCTTTGTTCATAATTATCATCACATAGAATTATTTATGTTCATAATATTGTTTTTCATACATATTTTTAGTACTAACTTTTATGTTTATATAATTTTTCACTATACTTATTTTATGCTATATATTCTAATGTTATAGGTATTTATTTTTATATGTACTGGTTTTATGTATTAATTATTTTTGTTTAATTAAATATAAATCGTACTATTACTGTAAACTAGCTACCTGCACAAATCAGGTTGTGGCAGAGTAGGTACTGTACTAAACGGGTTCCCTCTAAACTTTTTTTGTCCGAAACGCTTAGGACATAACAGACTTGGTATAATCTATTTTAGCATCAACTTAATGAGACAGAAACATCACTTGGCTTAAATAACAATATTTCGAATATTATTTTGTCCGAAACTATCTTGGCATATCATTATTTACGCCGAGTGTTATAAGACAGAAATTGATTTGCATTTTTTTTTTTGGCATGTAGCCACATGTTCGAAACTTGCCTTTTTCGTCAGGCAGAATTTGCTGTGAGGGTAAAAATTTCTGCAGTGAGCGAGCGAAGCGAGCGAACAAAACCTTCCGGGGCAGATCCGACTCGGTTAGGTTAGGTTAGAAGACTAAGGCGGGAGCTTTGCTCCCGCCTTAGTCTTCGAGGTGTTTTTTTTTTTAGCAACCTAGAAAGTACTCAGCTCAGTAACACAGTAAGTAACGTACAGAATATTACTACTACCCCGATTATATTGAGAGGTTGTAATTATTCCTTCTCTGTTATGCTAAAACAAACTATGCCGATACTTTTTATGCACATCCAGAATATCCAGATTATGCCTCATCATAAATAGGAGCATCGAAATTATGCTCGAATAATATTCGAACAACTCGAAATCTGCCACAAAGAAAAATGCTAAAGTTGTGTATGCCACAACAGTTTCTGCACAAAGCCCATTATGACTACATAGTTTATGTTATTCATAAAAGAATTATACCACAACAGAGTGAACCTAATGGGAAAATGTTTATAAATAAACAATTTATTTTAAATAACTTTATGAGTATAGATTAATCTACTTGACGACTTTAGGAGGATAAAATTTCGAAATAAAAATCGTTATGAACATTGTAGGTAGAAGTATAATTTTTAGTAAGAAAAAAAGTATGAGATAAAATTTTCGGAGTAATGATGATTATGAGTAAAAAACGGTATTAGTAAAAATATTCGGAGAAAAAATTGTATAAGTGCTAATATGGACCCCCTCCTAAGACATTCACTGGTTACATTCGCTTATTTTAGTCTCTTTATTAATAAAAGTTCAAAAAAAAATTTGGAATATGTACAAAATTTTGTACACGAGGACTTAGGAGGTTAAGTTAGGTTAGTATGCTTTGATAAACTAGTTATGAAATGTAGCATTAGCACTATTAGCAAGTTATTTAGCATGAGCAATGCCACGCGAGGATCAAGGCTCGTGGATTTCGGACGCACTTTTACTTCGTTCGCCGCGTAATTTGCGAAGCAAGTAGTTAACCGTATTGTACGCATACTAAGTGCATTTTAAGCTGTAAGCCCACAGAAAGCGGCAGCGAATTTAAAATTAGCGTACGTTAGTTAATAATTATTATAACTTTAAAGGAATTTATACACTTAATCGTAAATTATTTGAAATTGTTACAAAGCCGTGACTTATTTTTCAACACTAATTTAAAAATAAAAATTATGTTCTTACTTGTAGCTATCAGTCATCCTCCATCTCATGGAAAAATAAACTATGGTATGTTTGTATAATTATACTTCAGAAATGAATTCGTCAGGATTTATTCTTAAAGGTCTAAAGCAATTGAGGATTACATTTTTCATCATTAACGCAGAATTGAGTCTGTCCATTTACATACTAGTTTTACAACTATTAACACAACCAAAGTTTAGCAGCCCCGCACCAATTTCATAAGACAAACAATCCCCCTGTCGAAAATATTAGATAATGTATACAAATATTTATTTATTATAATTCTGTAACTAAGCAACTAAGAGCTATGGAGAGGGCTATGCTCGGAGTTTCTCTGCGTGATCGAATCAGAAATGAGGAGATCCGTAGGC
Organism: Thaumatotibia leucotreta; assembly: GCA_025490895.1. Classification (NCBI taxonomy): domain Eukaryota; kingdom Metazoa; phylum Arthropoda; class Insecta; order Lepidoptera; family Tortricidae; genus Thaumatotibia; species Thaumatotibia leucotreta. The sequence goes on from JALPQI010000768.1 coordinate 65,621, forward strand.
GAACTAAAGTTACTGACATAGCCCTCCGGATTAGTAAGCTGAAGTGGCATTGGGCAGACCACATTGCACGCAGAGGAGATGGTCGATGGGGTCGAAAAGTGCTCGAGTGGAGACCACGCCTAGGCAAACGCAGCGTAGGACGTCCACCCACAAGATAGACAGACGACCTTATGAAGGTCGCCGGGACACGCTGGATGCAGGTCGCATCTAACCGGTACATGTGGAGGTCCAGAGGGGAGGCCTATGTTCAGCAGTGGACGTCTTATGGCTGAGATGATGATTATGATGATGTAACTAACCTTGACTTGTCTTCTAAATAAGTGTGAAAATGGCACATGTCACGTTAAATGATAAAATACTCAACGAGCACTGTATCGCATCACATAACATTCGCATTCAGTGCAACAACGCCTCCCGAAATTCACAACGCGCGGCGCCGGCGCGTGCGCCGATGACATAACGCCTGTTGCGCGCGCATGCGTACCGCACCAGAGGGCCTACATCGACATGTTACCTTGTCTCTCTCACGCACTTTTCAATTCGTACAACAGGGAGGCAACATATCGGACGTGGTTCGTGGTACACCCTCAGTACCCATTAAAATACAATTTACGCCTTATTTTAACTGCGTAGGGTAAACATTAGGATGAGGTTTTGTATGGAATTATTGTTTATGCTTAATCGCACTTTCAAACGATTTGATAAATTGGCTATACGCGACTGCGGTTAGAAATATGATGCTACTTAATTCTGCAGGTGAGGTTTTAGTAAGATTTCATTGGTTTAATTCGCTTAGTATTCCATACGTGGTTCCATAAGTGGTTCGCATATAAGTGGTTCGCAAGTTATCTCACTGGACGCACCCAATCGGTTGAATTAAGGGATGATAATGGTAAAACATCTACTTCTGCTTCTCTACCTGTTTTATGTGGAGTTCCGCAAGGCTCAATATTAGGTCCGTTGCTTTTTATTGTATATAGTGCCGATATCATAAAAAATGTAAGCCATTGTAACTATCACCAATATGCTGATGATCTACAAATTTACATACCGTTTAAACACTCTGAAATGAACTCCGCAGTTGGTAAACTAAATTCTGATTTAGGACAGATTGCTCAGTGGTGTAAGACAAACAATCTAGTCCTCAACTCTAGCAAATCAAAGTTAATGATGTTTGGTGCCGATAAAATGTTACGTGATCTAGAGCCTCCGCAAGTTTTAGTCTTAGGCGAACCTTTAGAGCAAATTTCTGTAGCTCGTAATCTTGGTCTAACCATGGACAGTAAGTTACGTTTTGAAGAACACGTATCGGATCTTGTTCGGAATTGCTTCTATAGGCTTAAAGTACTATATCGTATCCGTGACTTCATTAACGTTGACTTACGCATAAACCTTTGTGACACACTTATTCTTTCCAAGCTGAGTTATGCCGATGCTGTTTTTGGTGGATGCCTGCTGTCACGGACCTCCTTATTGATACAGCGCATTCAAAATGCCTGTGCACGTTTCTGTTTCACTATTCCACATCGTTTGCATATCACTCCGTTCTTAAATCAACATAAAATATTGAATATGAGCACCAGACGTACCCTACATTTTGCCTCCCTTCTTTTCGGAGTTATCCATAAACAACAACCATCATACCTATTTGATAAACTTACGTTTTCCGAACGGCCAGTACGTGGTGCATGCAGACTTATTGCAACACAACATAAAACGACCGCTTTCCGTGGTAGCTTTCGATACGCTGCCACGAAATGTTGGAATAACCTGCCACCACCAATCAGAAATTGTAAATCCATTGCATCTTTCAAAAATAACCTTAAGAAGCATTTAACTGGACAACTTTTGTAATTTTATGATTATCGTTTTTTTTTTTTTTTGAAATATTACACTCATGATCTCACTATTGACCACTTAGTTTTATATTGTCTCATCACTGACCACATAGTTTTATATTGTTAGATTTGTTAATAAATTAGATTTTAAAGTTGTGTTTACCAAATTTATTGTACACTTTGCCACTTTGTTTTTAAGATAATTATGCTAAGTCCTGCATTATGTTTATCTTCTACATTGTACACATTTACCGACTCTTGTTACTGTTTTACCTATTTTTCTAGTTATTTTTATTTTTCACTTTTCAGCTCGGTTGCCCTGAAAATCAGCGTCGTGTCATCTGACACGACACATGCTGAGTGGCATCCTTTTTGGTGTTCAAATCCTTACTGTTTGATACTTGTATTTATTGTTCTGTACCTATTGTATGACCACCAAATAAACCATTCTTATTCTTATTCTTATTCTTATACGATTAGTAAGGAAGTTACACAAACATTTTACATTGACATTGGGATGTTAGTATATTCGTAAGGTTCTTCAAAAAAGGAGTAGGGAATTATAGAATTGGCATCGTGCAAGTGAATCCCATGGAATTGCAAATTAATTCTAACTAACCTATCCTAATATTTATGATTGGCCCTTGTGCATTAAACCAACAACAATTGTTGTATAGCTAAATTGGAGCACTTTATTAAAACATTTTTTTCGACGAGGGTGAAAGTTGGAGCCCGAGTGAAACGAGGGCGACAATCACCAAAGTTAAAAAGAAGTTTTTACACGTGTACCTATCGAACGACTTTTTTCTTAACAAGTGCGTCAAAAAGAGAAAATACCGCGCGCGAAGCGTGCGCAAAGTTCGTTTTTGCGCACTAGTTAGGAAAAATAATTATTAAGACAATCAATAAAATAGAACAAGAAAACTAGGCTGAAGGCCTTTATTACAATGCGAATTATTACATTATTTACAATGCGAATCCGGCAGCAGTTATTATGATTGTTATAAGGTCATAGACATCTTTATACATTTTATTGCGTGGTTTTGAAAGCCGTGTCGCGTTAGCCGTGTGGTGGTAAATATACATTTTGTCACCATCCTAACTCTTCCCGTGGGTGTCGTAAGAGACGACTAAGGGATTGAAGTGTCAGTGACCATTTATTCATCGAAGATTGACGACTACTACGATGACGGGCAGCAGCGTCATCATAGTATAGTAGACACGCTACTACGATCGTCAACCAGCTTGTGGGAATTATATACCTCTAATACGTGTGTACGCATAGGTAATAGACGAAGCCTTTGTCCAGCAGTGGACAAATATAGGCTGATGGTTTTGAAAGTTGAGATGCTTAAGAACTACGGGGACCTAAACTATATAGGTACACAAATATCTCCCACATATTAAGTTCATTCAGTTAAGAGAATACAATTCATATGAATAATTTAGTACTTAGTGTAAAGGTGCGTTCAAACCAAAAGAGCATTCGCGGTTCTATCGCCCGTTCTAAGAAATCAACCAATCAATATGTAACGATCGAATTTCGTAGAGTGGGGGGTTAGAATAGCGAATGCTCTTTTGGTTTGAACGCACCTTGAGGAAGTTGTCAAGAATATTATGTCGCTAAGTAATTTATTATTCTTCCTCTTTAATCATTTGAAGTAATATTGCAATGTAAGTATATAATAAAGAAAAAACATTATACGCTATGATAGGTATTGTATATGCTTATTACACATAGGTAAGTAAATGGTTATCAAGGTCTGTACATATACCAGTAGATAAATATTATTAATTGCACCACGATGATTTAAACTTATAGTTTTATTTGGTACAGTCTGATGACGTGTACCGATCGTCCGTACCTTTAGTCGTTATCCACTCACTTGCCTCATGTAGCTTTTGTTACATGTCATCACTCTTTTTTTACATAGACATAGATTCGAGTCTATCGCAAAAATCAAAGCATGTGTTTCCTACGTAAGTTATAGCTCCCTACAACTTACGTAAAAACTTACAGGCGTACGGTTGACCTAAAGCTGGAAATATACCTGTAATTTTTAGGAACGGATCTATACTAAGGAATGATATAGTAATATTCACATCTCATTTCTTAGTATAGCTCCGTCCCTACGACTTACGTAAGAACTTACGAGTACCTACAGCTGTAAATTAATGCCGGCCTAAGATATTTTTTTAAATATTTCAACCAAAAACCCCATTTCACTTCCTCAACTTTTTTAAACGTTTTAATTTGGAAAAAGTTTTCGCATTTACGCGTAAACGCCCATTCTGCAAAGCTGTCAAAACCAACATTAAACGCTAAATAGGACTAATGAGTACAATTACCGTCGATTGCCGACTCATTTGATTAAATCCAATGCAAATTGTGGGAGATTTCATTATAATAACTTACCGGGTCAAACCACCCAAAATTCATGCTGAATTCTCTAATTGGTCCCTAATTTCATACTGTTATTACGAACGTTCATGTCGTTTTATGCTGGCTGGTGTTTACTGTTGGAATACAGGGGTTAATCCGTCCATCAGCCAGATTGCCCGCGTTTGGGTAATCCCGGATATTTCAGAGAATTGGTACTGAATGGCATAACAACAGAATGCTTAGCCAAGTTGCCAATCGCTAACGCTTATTAGCGTATCGTAGTTTTCCCTCTCTGTCACTCCTTCGTAGGTATTATTGCGACAAAGAAAGTTAGTTACGATTGACGATTAAGCGTTAGCGATTGGCAACTTGTCTAAGCACTCAGGTCTAGCCAACACGATAAGCGATACGTAGTAAAAGTTTGAGAATGACAGATAATTATGTAACCTTACGATGGTCCTTTGTTTTATCGTTTGTCGTTGTTGCCGTCACGTTCTAACAAGTATGCAAGTGCGAAAGTGATGAGTAGCACGATAAACGGCAAACGCGTGACCATCATAAGCAGCTGTACGAAAAGTCACGTGACCATTTTCAATACAATATTGTGGTCACGTGACTTATCGCTTATCGTATACGATTGCAGAATGACATATTGGCTAGGCCTGCAGTCGGTACAATCGCCATCAGATGTATCGAAGCGGTCGGTGATCAAGGAAATCTGAACATGCTCTCTAAAGATGCATTTAGACCAAACGAGCATTCGCTCATTCATTTCCCACTCTACGAAATCAACGAATTTCAACATATCACGTTTTGTGTAGCGAACGAATTTCGTAGAGTGGGGATAGAATGAGCATTCGCTCGTTTGGTGTAAATCCACCTTCAGATAGCAACTCAGATACCTTTCATCAGCGGCAATCTTTGATGCATTGGCTCGATATTGTCTACTACGTTAATTAATGAACAAAGCATTACCAATTTCATTGAAATGAAATAAAATTTATAATATAACCAATTTTATGACTAGCACAATATACAAAGGCATAATTAACAAATAAACACACAATAACAAAAAACAGCATTTACTACAAATTACGACTATAAAAAGTGTGACCATTGAAATTGTACTTAAATTTTAGACGAGTAATTTAAAAAATCTTGACTCGTGGGAGTCTGGGAGTAGGTCGATTTGTGAAAGATGTCCCAAGATATTTATTTAATTACCTAAGTACTCCAAGTTTTGCGATTTTTGCGTTTTTTGTGTGTCATTCTAATGAAGCCTCCGTTGCAGTAGCATATAGACAAATCCCCGAAAATTAAAAATTTCGTTGTCCGCGATAGTAGGTCAGTAATCGAAAGTATCGAAACGAAATTCAGAACAAAGAGTAATAGCACTATCATGATCACTGACATTGGCTCACAGATGTTTTTTGGACGGCCTTCGTAGCTCAGTCATGGATGTTTTCTATTTATTTAAGTATCTTATTATTATAATACATACATTTCTATATCGTCGCTTAGTGCCCACAATACAAACTGTAATTGAATTTACCGTGATACTTGATCTATTTGTGTAAGAATGTCCATGATATTTATTGTTATTTTTGTTTGTTACAGGTCCTTTGGGGCCGCTTCCGAATGTGACCAGCTCTGACGTCGGATTGAAAGAGGGTGAGTTACCTGAATACTTTTATATTTCACTTGTCAAAAAATATAGGATTAGAACTGCTTCTAAGAAACGAGCTCGGTCTAGTGCGGAGCTAAATTGAGGACTATGCTGCATAGTCTTCAATTTGTATATTCCATTTCTGTGTCTTTCAAAATATTATAGAAAATTTAAAATACATATTTAATTTGGTGCCCGAAAACCTCCAAATATATGCTTAAAAACAGTACCTACCACTTCCAATATAAGTCGATACTATATTAAGTAATAATACTTCAGTCACTGTCACTACCCCAACTCTTCCCGTAGGTATCGTAAAACCGCGTTATCACTTCGTGTTCTGAGCGAGCATTCGCTTGTACGTGGGCTGACGAACGAACTTGCTTTTGCTACGTGAATTATTGTTTTCATCTGCCCAAGAACGAGTGAATGCTCGCTGAGAACACTAAGTGAAAACGCGGCTTAAGAGGCGATAATGGGATCGAACGTCACGATTGATGACGGGCAGCAGCGTCATCATAGTGGACGCTACTGCGATCGCCAACCGCTTGTATAAGATTATATATAGAAAGGTATCTTGGCTAGGTCTGCAGGTCATCAGTCCACCTTGTGGAGGTCTACCCACGCTGCGCCTCTCTTCACCCTAACTTAATCTACCTAATCAGTAATCATGAAACGCGTGACATTTCAGGCAGCTGCGTCCTCGGCGACGTAGTATACATGCCCGGAGACACGTTCGCGGGCGCGACGCCGTGCGAGCGCTGCGCCTGCGCAGCGGGCAGCGTGCAGTGCGCGCAGGAGCGCTGCGAGCCGCGGCCTGGCTGTAAGGCGCTGCACCGGCCGGATCACTGCTGCCCGACGTACCAGTGCGGTTAGTATTGAGACGTTCTAGACTCTTCTGTGGGTCATTTGCAGAAAAAGTGTACCTTTTAATTTTTTTTGCAATCATGGTCTGTAATACATTTTTACTCGGCATCGTGCGTACTTTTCAGTTATGAAACAAAAAAAATTGTCCCTAATGTCACGAAAATAAGCATGTAAATTGAGATTACTCAGTTTAGTTACTCCCATACTAAATGTATGAAACGAAATGTAACGAAACTGATAAAAAAAATCTCAAATTTGTTACAGAATTTTTCATACCTTTAGTATGGGAGTAACTAAACTGAGAAATCTCAATTTACATACTTATTTTCGTGACATTAAAAGGTACACTTTTTCTGCAAATGACCCTTCTATTGAGTCCTGTTAGGGATAGTGTACAGGAGCGATGTAAACGGTAATCCGGTAAAGAACTGCACCGCCCTGATCACTGCTGCCCGACGTACCAGTGCGGTTAGTATTGAGACGTTCTAGACTCTTCTACAGAGTCCCGTTGGGTATAGTGTGCAGGAGCGATGTAAACCGCAACCCGGTAAGGAACTGCACCGCCCTGATCACTGCTGCTCGACGTACCAGTGCGGTTAGTATTGAGACGTTCTAGACTCTTCTATTGTCCCGTTGGGGATAGTGTTCAGGAGCGATGTAAACGGTAATCCGGTAAGGAACTGCATCACCCTGACCACTGCTGCCTGAAATGGGTCAAAATTCTTTTGGTTGTCTTGCTTCATACCACTCTGTCACTTTACAAGTATTTCTTTTTCACGCTAGATTTTAATCCATACATCAGAGATTTAAACCAAAATATCATCTCATACAAAAATCACCACTGCGTCACGTTTTTAGGGACACAAAATAAGACAACTAGAAGAATTTTGACCCACGTACCAGTGCGGTTAGTATTGAGACGTTTTTATACACTAATTAGGCGTTTTATTTATTTAAATTTTATTGACAAAACATAGAAAATTGTACAAATGGCGGACTTAATGCTAAAAGGCTTTCTCTATCAGTCAACCAGTGGGCCAAACAGAGACATACTTTTTCACTGTAACCATAAGGAAAAGTTATACTCTTTTAGTAACTCGAAGAGCATCACTCTAACACTGCCCATAAAACTTCATTTTACACCCAGACAATAACATATCCCCATAATTTTCAGAATGCGAGCAAGATGGCCGTGTGTACGGCAACGGAGAGAAGCTGGTGGACCCTGAGGACCCGTGCCGCGTGTGCTACTGCCAGGGTGGGGAGGTGGTCTGCCGCCGCATCGCCTGCTTCCTCAGGGACGACTGCCAGCCGAGGGTGGTGCCGGGACGCTGTTGTCCAGAGTACGATAACTGCCCGCTTAGAGGTGAGACTCGATATAAATTAATATCTTGGGTTGGGAGATCTTACACAAATCTACGCTCTATTATGTTTGGATTTGGGTACCCTTAAGGCTAAGGCTTGTGGGTGGGTGAGTTATACCCTTTTTCACTAGAGCCACAGATATAATAATAAATAGGTACTTATAGATACTTAAATACATACACAGACACGACCAAGAAACTAAATAATATTTGTGATAAATAAGTACACAAAAAATGCTCATGATTCGAACCCAAAATCTCCATCAGCTTCGTAGGTAGGATCTCTACCAACTAGGCTACGAAGGGTGACAACATTGAGTATCCTATTATACGTATTAGATGGTACCAAAATAAAACCGGCCAAGAGCATGTCGGGCCATGCTCAGTGTAGGGTTCCGTAGTTATTCAAAAACGGCTGAGCCGATTATGTTCGAAATAGTTTTATTTTAAAGTACTCTATAAGCCCACTATTCATGATTTTTTCATATTTTTTGTACCTACGGATGAAAAGTTAGAGGGGGGGGGGACATTTATCACATTTCTTGTCGTAGCTATTTTGGCTTCGGAACCCTAAAAAGACCGAGTTTATCAATGTCCGAGATGGGATTCAGGTTTCGCGGCAGTCTAAAATTAACCCGTTCTTGGCTGATGCGGTCGAATTTCCCGGGTATGTGCTCTCGTCGCCTCTGACCATATTCTCAGGGGAAGCTATAAGTGCTTGCTTCTCGTATACAAATCACGAGATGGTTCTGCAATCTATATATTAATTTATGTCAATAATCCGTAAAAATAACCTCTCAAACTACAAATTAATATATATCAAAAATAAAACGTGAGTAATCTTCTGAATGATTTTAAAGATATGTTTTTATCTGTTTTCAGGCGTGACAGCTATTCCTGGACTAGTACCAGTTTCAAGCGTTTCCACAACTGAAAGCGGCACTCCCAATGCCGCTCCGACACCGCCGAAGGAAAATATCAAACAGGAGATCACTATCAAAGAAATTACACCAGTCTCAGAAATACCGGTCATCACAGACGTCAAGATCAAAGAAATATTACCTTCGCCTAGCATTGAGGTACCGGAATACCCATCGTCTAAGTCACCACTCATACCACGGGAAGCAATTCCAGATAAATCAGGATCTGGCAGCGCAGAAGTGTCTACTGAAACGAAAGAACCTGCCATCGAACTCATTTCACCACTGCCCACAGATCAGTCTCTAAAACCAGTGGAGAAAATCATCGAGACTAAGACCACAGAGGATTTACTTCCATCAAAAATTAGTCTATCAACACAAGATTCCATCAACAGTGAAATATATCCATCGCACATTCCCACAATTATTGCCACTATGGGAGTACCTCCTATCACACCGGATAGCATCCCAGCAGCCAGCACAACTAGAGTTGCTGTCATTGAAGAAGAAGATACTTTATTCGATCATAACCCAGCTTTTCCACCGATTCCTGATGATTTCTCTGGAGTCGGAACTCACGAAGATGAAATAATTTCTGAACATAATGCAGATAATGATCACGCAAACGTACACGGAGAACAACATGTTACCAGTACGCTATTACCAACTTTCATAACGTCTGCGGAAATCCCAAGTACGGCTAAAAACATTGCTGACACTTCTACTACCACCACGACCACTGAAAAACCAGTCATTGAAACAACAATTACAACAACGACTAAAACTCCAGAGATTGAAACAAGTACAGTACCTGTAATAACATCAACTGTAATCCAAAGAGAACCCACAAAAGGTAGTCCCATGTTTAGCATTCGAACAGAAATTGAAAACATAACCGACGATCCCGAAGAGCTGGTTACAGATTTCGAATCTCCAACTCTAAGTACTTCCACAACTGAAGCTAAGCCAGTAGATGAAAGTACACCTTTTGATACTACTCAAACAACGCAAAGTGTTCGATCAACTTCCACTGGATCTTTAGTAGATGAGGATACTGCTGCTTCAAGAATAGTAAATAACAAACCTTTGCTTAGATCTAGTGAAGTACCGAGTACCACCTTTGATCAAACTCACACATCTCAAAGCTTTACATCTACCACCACTGGCCAAGGTCTAGTAACCGATGATACTACCACTGGTACTGCTATTAATGAGATTTCGAATTCCTTTAAACGTAGCGAAGTAACTCAGGCTCCAATTGTTATGTCTCAATCTACTCAAACTTTAATTTCTACTACTAATGAACCAGTCTTTACAGTTGAAACTACTTTTTCTCCAGAAACAGTTTCAAGAAGTTTTAGTGGAGTAAGAAACATCCCCTTCGATCCAACTACCCAGACTACTCAGAGAATATCAGATGCTCCAGAAATTATAACTAGTACAACAGAAGAATCATCTACGGGTACCGTGACAAGATCTAGCAATCCGACTGAGATTACCGCTCAGACTGATTTTAGCTCATTGCCTATTGAAACCAGTGACCCAAACCCGCACTATTCTTCTGAAAGCTCCCTGAAAGATAAGAGCCCTTCAACGACAGAAACCCCACTGTCATCAGTTGAAATAACAACACCCAAAGCGGCAAAAGAGATCGAAAAAGTTACCGTATCTGCGAGTACCACGCCGACTATGCCTACGACTGCAGGAAGTAACTCGTTTGAGAATATCGAAACAACTGAATTCGTCCTTACTTCATTTGGTTCCTCAGAAAGTAGTACTGATACTGTAGAAATCATTAAGATTTCACCAACGCAAAAAGTAAAAAACGCAGCTATTATTGACTCAGTGCATAGAAATAAAAACGTCTTGGGGGATTTATTCAGCTTGGTGAAAGACGTTGCTTCCATCAGCGCCGAGCCTGATTCCGCGCCTCGAACCACAACAATGAACACTTTTTCTGACTCAGAGGAACTGATGCCAGTCAACGCTGGATATAAGAGCAAAAACAGCAACTTCAACCTTAATTCCATAACAGAAATCCCTTTGAAAAGCAAGAGTCAGCTTCCAGTTAATAAGCAGAAGGTTGTAGAAATAGAGGGTGAAGATACTGACAGCATTGCTGACGCTCAGCCGCCGCATGACAAGGTGGAACCGACCACGCGCAGGCCCATCATCGACAACGTGTCCGATTCCATGTCTAAAAACGAAACTGATAAGAAAGATATAGAGATAATCTCTCAATCATACGTCCCGACGATCAACAGACGACCAACAAAAGTTGTGATGAAGAAAAATAACGACAAACCTCTCTCTGACGGCTCAACTCTTGGTACAACTCCTACAGATGTGGTGAGCACGTCTTCATATGATACTACCCCGGTAACCAAAGAGAGTGCTTGGTCATCTGAAACGTCAGTGCCAACAATCAATCCAACTATTGGCACAGACGCCACACCTGCCGCGCCGCAGTGAGAGGCGCTTGCTACGTCGATCGATGGAACCTCAGCTTATCAGCATTTCTAGAGTAAGTTTCGTTCTTGAAACTAAGTTAACGTAGAGACTACTAGGTTAATAGGACTATGTACGACCTTGTCAGAAGGAATTATTCTTTGTCAATTCTCTCGGACGGGAACAGTTTCCGCTGAGTCTTTTGTAAGTAGACGGCCGGAGTATCCGGCCGAATTTTATGTGTATTAGCTGGACAAATTATTTATAACGTAGTTTAGGGCGCGAGGGCGCGGCGATGTGTCAAACGAGAGGGCTGTAGTCTAGCTCTTCGTGTTAGGGTAAGTTATTTATTTGTTAGTGAGAGCGAGTAAGTGATGATAGGTAAGCAACCAAGCTAGTCAACCTGTGACTGCGCGTCGCGGCGCCACGTTGCCATTACTGCTAGCATTAAAGAACATGACAAACCTCGAGACATTCCGGGCTTAGTTTTAGTTCCCTCGGTGGAAACCCTGCTAGAGCGAGACACGGGACTATTTGGTACAAATCGAATTTGATATTATATAATCAACCTTATGAAATATTGTAAGACCTAGATGGTTTAGCATGAATGTGATTGCACATAGTTTTTATTTAATGCACTGTGTCGGTGTCGAAGTGTGCTGGAAGGATGGCTCAATGCTAGTGTAAGTTAGATTCATCGTGTGGGGCTGGATGTGTGGTCTTGGCTCATTAAATTTAAAATAGTATCTCACACTGTGTTATTGTGTTGGCAAAAACATTTGTACACTATATAATTGCACTCCAAAAATATAATATCCTCACCAGTAACTTCTGAGGCAGATTTTACGGTTATTCCATTATAGAATTAATAATTTAAGTCAAGTAAATGGATACATTTAGGGAAGCAATGGATGTTCTTCATCGTAACAAGGTCTACGTTTTTTTCTATGGTAAATTTTATGAGACACTTTTTATTTCAACAAAAAACTTTCTAAACTTCTCTTCGAAGACCGACATCCAGTCCTTCACTTTGTTGGGTGAGGAGACCGATCATGTTGTGCCCGCGCAGGCAGAAGCCATAAACATCTGCACAATTTTGCACCCTATATCATTGGAATAGGGCGCAACAATGTGTAGGAACAGTGATCCAATAAATTGGTCTACTTGAACCTTAACGCACAGATAATAGTGGTAAACAATTTGGAGGTCTGTACACGTTTGTGGGGCCTGCGCGGGCGTCGCTTCTTGCTCCGGAAGACGCCGCCTTTTCCCGAGCAATAAGCATGTGCTGACTGTATTATTTATAATTATTGTTTTTTTTACAAATAAAAGAACCAGACTGAACTTGTTATTTTTATTTATACTTAAAAAAACGTTTGCTAAAATATGTAGTATTGTAGGGGAAGGAAAAAAATTCAACCTCTAAAATTCTATCAGTTTTAATAATACGATATGGACGACGGACGTAAGTATACAGATGCCCAAAATTTACGATTTTAGAATTTTGCGGTGGGTCTGCAGGGCTTTTCCGTTGCTAAGATACCAGGCCCCTATATCACAAAACTTTACAAGCGTACAATTCTACAAAATTGTCTACTTTTTGTATGGGAATTTATACAATGTTATAGGATTGTACGCTTGTAAAGTTTTGTGGTATAGGCCACAGGCCTTCTACCTCGAACACCGAAGTTTGCAAATTATGTACTCTAATGACGCCTTCGTCGGAGTGCCAGAGACAAATCCCCGAAATTTACGAACTTCGGTGTTCGCGGTAGTAGGCCAACAGTCAACTTAGTAGACTTAGTACTGACGTGCACATTCGAGTCATACATTCCTAACCCGCACCGCAGGCTTATCAGATCTCTATTGACGAAGTCATCGTAACTCGCCAGGTTGTCTTGTCAGGATGCTTAGCCAAGTTGCCAATCGCTAGCACTTGGTAGCGTATCGTAGTTTTCCCTCTCTCTCACTCTTGCATATCAGTGCGACAAAGACAGCTAGCTGCCTTTCGTTTACGATTGACGATTAAGCGTTAGCGATCGGCAACTTGTCTAAGCACCCAAATCTGTCTCTACGCTTAGAGCAAGAGAGAGCAAGATAGAACCATCATAACTAAGTTATCGTAAGACATGCCACAAGTCTTATGGCATGTCTGTAGAACCAGAAACGATAAGGCCATGGTCGTTTTATCTTCCTAAGGCCCACCCATATATAAAAGAAATATATATATTTTTTTATTTATTTAGAAAACAAACAGCCATGTACATATTATTCCATGCGAAATTAACATAAATCAGGCTAAAGTTTCCAATATTAATACAAATATTATGCAAACAGTTGCAAATCCTTCAATTGTAGTTAAGTACCCATTCAAGCATTTAATAGATAAAGAGAACAGATTGTTAGAAACAAAACAAGCAAAATTTAGCAAAATTAAAGTTACTTAAGTATTAAACAAAATGTAACGAACTTGTTTCTTGAAACCCGACAAACTATGAGCGAAAATGTCAATTTTGTTAAAAGACTCATTATAAATATTACAAGTAGGTACGCCTAAAGAAAGAATTTTGAGCATACTTTGTGCCAAAGGATGAGATAGAAAAGGTAGGTTTTGAACGTGAGTTACGTGAGTGGAAACGAGAAATTTTGAAATAGATACTTTCTAATAATAAATTTGAATCTATTAGGTTTCTAATTGTCCTTCTTTGTTCTCAGAGAAGAAGGCTTTTAAATTGTAATATTTAGAATTAAGATCGTCATCTTGTCAAATGCCAGGAGCCCCAGGATCTTATTTCTAATTGAAGTTGTGGGTAACGATCTAGAGTTCTAAAGACTTGAACCCCTAGAACTCCCGAGCTTTGTAAACTTAAGGGTCAAGATACCGTTCAAGGTACCCAATAGAGTTAAAAACCAAAGTACACTACATAGTATGGCTTTATATTGATTTAAACTTTCACGATTATCACTCATATTTTAAAGACAAGCGGGTCTAACGTCAGGATATATGTAATTAAACGTATTCACGCGATTAAGAGCCATTTGTTTTTAAAATATAATATGGCTGTGTATGTGGCTGTTAAGCTTTGATTCTCCAGGGTCCGATTCGTTAAGCCTCGAACCGTGCGTTATTCACAACACTACTCCTAATACAAAATGCGATTACGTACCTTCTCGTCTATTTTGATTACTCATTCCGCAGGCGCTGCAGGACGTTTAATATTTATCACGAGCACTCTTGCGCATACCTGTGTACCATAGCCCACACTGCCTATCGGTATACCTTATGCCATTTGTAATAAGGTCCACTGGTATACAGTTAACAGTATTGTTGTTAGTACTTATCAATTGCTCAATGTTTGTTATGTCATCGAGGACTCTATCACTGGTATCAACAGTGCAACTATTTGAAGAATTAGGGCCTGTTTCACAATCGATTTAACTATATTTCAGAAAAATGTCCTGTCGTTCTATGTGTCTGCGAAAGGACAGAGATAATTTTATCTGGCAGATATATTTATTTAGATTGTGAAACAGCCGTAAGAGTAGTAACGATCTTCTTCTTCTTCTGAGTCGGTCCCTCACTGCTGTGGATCGCGACTCCGCTTGCTAATGGCTTTTGTTGCAGCTCTCCACTTCTCCCTATCGGTTGCTTTGTGCGGTTATTGGTGTCCATTTGCGCTGATATCTGGTCACACCATCGGCTTGGACTAGGTCCTTTGGGCCGCCTAGCGTTCACTTTTCCCATCACTCAAGTCTCTCCAAATCGTTGCGGTCTCTGCGAGCTATGTGACTGAAGTATTGCAGCATTCGTTGGAGACAAATGGTGGACAGTCTGGGTTGATAGTAACGATAAGTAAAACATAAATTATCAGGTTCAGTAAATATGTATAGTTGAAGACAATATATTTGCATCGATAAACTTGCTTTGTATGTTCCATCTATACAGTGTGTGGTCTACAACCGGGGTGAAAATTTAAACGGTGCATTAATAAGCTGATCAACAATCATTTCCACATATCGTCGTTGCGCCTGTAAAATCCGCTATGCGATTGATTTATGACATTGAAATAGTAACCTAGGTACTATACACACAGAGTATTAATTGAATTAATTAAAATCCACCACATGTCGGTTTTTGCAGGCGCAACGACGATATTGTAATTAAAAAAAATATATGTATTTTTGTAATTTTTTGTTCATGTATTTTTCATTATTATGGGTTTACTTGAATTAAAAGTTATCAATAACTTATCATTTTTGAATCATTGAAAATGTATTTTTTTTTAAACCGTAACAAATTAGTGTAAAATTAAAAAGAAAATTATTGTTATGACCTGGTATACTATCAAGATGTCTTGCGATTGACAAGCTACGACATCGTGATGCCAAGATCCAGTACTAAAGGTCCATAGCATTGAATGACAATATCTCCAAACTTAACCACTTTGAAACACCGGGACCTTTACAGGATTATTGCCGATAGTCTAAGGAGTCACTCATTTCATTTTTCTGCCATATTAAATTTCACACACTGTATACATTAGTAGTAGGGTTACCAGACGTCAGACGTACTGTAATATCAAGTATTTTACTGTATTTTATGAACTTTACGATTTACGAGACACATGAGTTTATTTCGAACTTAATTGAAAACTAAACTTTAACGTAATGTGTTTTTCTGTGTGTAAGGTAAGTTGAGATAAATTGAAACGGTTTTCAGAATGGGGAAAGACAAAAAGTAGTCCTAGGTTCTGACACAGCATCTGCTGGTAGTATTTTGTCTTACCCTATTAAAAAAACCGTTTCATCTTACCCCAGTAGTACCTTTTTTTTATCTTTTAAACGTCAAAACAAAATCTGGCTACCTTAATTAGTGGGACGGGACCGCGTAAATTATAGGGAAGTACCTATACATTGCGTATTTGTGTATTATCTAGGAATATAGGATGGCCAAATAATGAGCTTTTGAGACCCAGAATGTCCAACCTAGGCGATATTTGGAACTTTCCGAATGCTCGACATTTTTTGAAATTATACGTAAGATAAGTACTATTTAGATGATACCTACTGGCAATTCAAACTAATTTCCAAAAAAATAACTAAATAATCTATTTTCCCATAGCCTCACTGATAACGAGAACGTACTTATTTTTTTGCCACCCTGTACCTATATTATTAATTACATCATCCATTCCGTCATTCTACAAAATTTTGGTGAGTTACTCATACTTTGGTAATATTTACGCTTTGTTGGATTGTCCACAGATTAACTGCTTGCCTGAAGGTTGACTGGTAGAAAATGCTTTTCAGCATTAGGTTTACGTTTTTTACAATATATTACGTTTTTTACAATATATATAGTTAATAAATGTACGCGAGAAACATACAGTTCTAGTTCGTGTATAGATCTGGTATTTACAAACACAGAATGTTTTAATGTTGAAGTGATTGACCACGGCATATCGGACCATAAGAGCGTAATGTATGAGGTCCAAAGTCAAACCGCGCAATTGGAACAAAAGAAAACTCACTATATAGTGACGAAACGGATATTTACCGAAAAAAATATGTTATCCTTTAGGCTAGGATTACAAAAAATAGATTGGGACCAAATATTATTTAAAGAAAATGGTTTAAACATTAATTTTGATTCATTCCATTTAGTATTACAAACATTATTAAATGAACATATACCTACAAAGCGTTTTAAAGTGACTGTACCAGCTAAAGTGAAATCATGGCTTACAAAAGGTTTACGTTTATCTTGCAGACATAAGAGGCAACTTAAAATATTAGTTAACAAAAGTAAAAATGAAGTGCTCCGTAACCATTATAAATGCTATGCAAAATTATTAAAATTATGTATCAAAACATCGCGAAAAATAAATTATGCTAGAAATATGAAAAAATCAAAAAATAAAACGAAAACTATGTGGTCTATTATAAATAGCATAACGTCCAAACAAAAAAGTCGCGAATATAAAAATATATCACTAAAGACAGCTGATGGGGTCGTGACCTCGGCCGAGCAGGTAGTCGATGTGTTCAACGAGCACTTTGCGTCGGTAGGCGAGTCGAACCTCGGCGCTGGCCGCATTCCAGCGCGCGCGCTTTCTGTGCATACCCCCGTCGAAAATTCAATATTTATATGGCCGGTCACCGAAACAGAAATAATTAAAACAATAAAAGAGCTTAAAAATAAATATAGTTTCGGAATGGACGAAATACCAACGGTTCTCATAAAACTCTGCTCAACTGAGTTAACCCAGCCTCTTACAAGATTAATTAATCAATCATTCAATGAAGGAAAATTCCCAGACTTACTAAAAATAGCAAAAATTAGACCTATCTATAAACCAGGCGGTGATAAAAATTCCCCAAGTCAATACCGACCTATAGCTTTACTACCAACAGTGTCAAAAATTTTCGAAAAATGCATGTCTAATAGGGTTTACAAATTTTTCGAAAAATTCAAAATTTTTGACACCAATCAATACGGCTTTAGGAAAAACCGCTCAACGGCATTAGCAGTCTACCAATATATGCTGAATATCTATAGTCATATAAACCAAAGATTATATAGTGTAGGCCTTTTATTAGATATGACGAAAGCGTATGAAAAAGTTTCGCACGAAATATTGCTCGGTAAACTTTACGGCATGGGAATACGTGGTTTAGCTCACAACTGGTTTAAATCTTATCTCGAAAATCGAAAACAGTGCGTACAGCTAGACTGTTTAGATAAGGAGTCCGGGGAGATAAAGACTGTGACCTCTAAAATGCGCCCTACTACTTGTTCTATCCCCCAGGGCAGCGTATGTGGATGTCTCCTATTCTTGGCCTATATTAACGACTTGCCTAAAAGCCTAGATACAAACACCAACTGCGTAATGTTTGCCGACGATATCTCGCTATTGTTTAGTTGCAAGAATAGTTCGGAATGTAATAAACGACTTAACGATAATTTTACTTCCGTAAAAGAATGGTTAAGTGATCATAATTTAGAAATAAATTTGATGAAAACTAAAATCATACAATTCAAGCCTATACAAAAAAAACCTTTGGAAATAAATTTAGATATCGACTCACGTAAAATAGAAGAAGTGACACATTTTAACTTACTCGGTGTAACAATAGATTCGGCCTTAAATTGGAAAGAACACATTCAACGTATTAAAACAAAAATATCAAAATTTCTATATGGGCATAATATACTAAAATCGAATACAGATTTTAAGTGTGCATTATCAGCATATCACGCATATGCTTATGCATGGCTCCGTTACGCCGTGGTTTTGTGGGGAGACAGCACAGATTTCAAAAAACTGTTCGTAATGCAAAAAAAATGTATTCGTGTTCAAGCAAATGTGCATATCCCCGAAAGTTGTCGCCCCTACTTTATTGAATTTAAATTATTGACATTGCCTTGCATTTATATCTTACAAGCCGCTCTCTTTGTTCGTGAAAATCCCGACTTATTCGAACTAAGGCAAGATAAGGACAATACTAGATCGAAGTATAGGAATAAATTATTATTGCCAAAAACGAACATGGAAATGTACAGGAATAGTCCTCATTATAAATGTATAATCATCATGAATAAAATTCCCGATTATATAAAGTTAGAACCCAAATTTATATCATTTAAAAATAAATTAATTAAATTCCTTCTTGATAAATGTTATTACTCTGTGAATGATTTTTTAAATGACAGTAATGTATAGCCTATTATTATTCAGTATTTTTCAAATGACATAATAAATTAATTATATATACCGTAAATTAATAATAATTGTATTTTTTGTGATACTTAGCTTTAAGAAATATTGTATGCCCTTACAGGGTGTCATGGTCTGACTTACTTTTATATGTATAACATCTTAAGAAATGTACATGACTTTACAACGAATAAATTGAATTGAATTGAATTGAATTGAATATATATATATCTAAAGAATGTAAAGAGACAACAGCCGACCTACTCGCGTACAACATAGAGCCGCCGGCGGCCGGCGGCGGCGCGCGCGCCGTACATTTAAACTGACAGCCGAGACAGCGGAGAAGCCCCGGCAGATGCTGCTGGTCCATCAAAATATACAGGGCTTCTCCAGCAAGGAATTAGAAGTGGGTCTTTTCTTAGAGTCTTTAGATGTAGACGTTATGTGTGTGACGGAACACTGGCTCGATGAATGCCAAATGCCTTTATTTAATTTTCATAATTACGAGATAGTTAGCTCGTTCAGTAGAAAGTCGGCCGTTCATGGGGGCTCGTTGATTGTATTGAAAACTAATTGTAAATGTAAGGAGAGAAAGGACATAGTCAAGCTTTCTATTGAGCGAACTATCGAAATAGCTTGTGTGGAAATGGAGAATCACATTATATTGTGTGTCTATAGACCACCTTCTTCAGATTTTACCGTGTTTGAGTCTACGATGGAAGATGTATTGAGACGAGTGTTTGTTAGCAGTAAGAAAATAATTGTTTGTGGCGATTTTAATGTAAATTTATTAGATCTCACGCATGCACACACAGTAAGAATATCAAACTTATTTCAGTCGTTTGACTTATCTCCGCTGTTTAATGAGCCCACGAGGATAACCGCCAGCACTGCGACATGTTTGGACAATATATTCTGTAATGTTGAAGCTACGGAGAAATCGATCATTAGCTGCTTTAACTCGGATCACTGTGGTCAAAAAGCCTACTTCGAAGTCAATATTGTGAAACAACAGCAAGTAATTACATATAGGCCCATCACTGTAACTCGGATGGAAAGGTTTAGAGAAGATGTTAATTCCAGGGTACAGGCACTCATTCCCGATACGAAAGATCCTAATGCACTGTACAAGGAGCTTTCGAATGTCATACAAACTGTACACAAAAATATTTTCAAGCTCAAAACATTGAAGCAAGACTCAGTAAAAACAAGGTTTGGCGATTGGGCTACTGTTGGCATCCATAAAAGCAGGAATAGAATGTATGAGCTTTATGAAATGAGAAATTATAACCATGATGGGAAATTCTTGGAATACGTAAGGAATTATTCCAAAGTGTTTAAGAAAGTTTGCGCCGCTGCCAAGTCTGCCTATATAAGTAACAAAGTCAAGTCGGCAGACAACACTGTAAAAGCGACCTGGAATGTGATACGCTCTGAAACTGGAAAGACAAAACCCCGTGACGGCCAATACAAACTGAGAGTGGATGACCAAATCTTGACTGCGGACTTGGACGTTGCTGGCGCCTTTCAACACTTCTTCATCAACATAGCCAAAGATACTACTGAAAACTTGAATTCGTCTGTGACTAAGGCTGGCTCATTCTTGGATATGAACAATATCAAACCATGGAACAAAGATTTTCACTTTCAGTATACAGACCCAAATGAGATCATCAAAATGTTCAAGTCCTTGAAATTGAAGAACTCCGAAGACCTTTGGGGAATCTCTGTGAAAGTCATGCAATCTGTTATCGATGTTATTGCACCGTACTTAGCAAATGTGTTTAATGCTTGTGTAAGAGAATGTGTGTTTCCCGATCTAATGAAGTACAGCAAAGTGATTCCTCTATTTAAATCAGGAAACAAATATGACCTTGGAAACTTTAGACCTATATCCATACTTCCTGTTCTGAGTAAAGTGTTTGAGAAAATCATATTGAACCAACTGGTTCAACAAGGGTTTACAAGAGGTCGTTCAACTACAGACGCCGCCTCAGTACTAATCAAGCATATTTACGACGCCTGGGAAAATTCGCAAGATGCTATTGGTGTCTTCTGCGACCTCTCCAAAGCATTCGATTGCGTGGATCATGATACACTATTACACAAGCTAAAATACTATGGATTGTCAGTGGAAGCTCTCCACCTTGTCTGTTCTTACTTAAATTTAAGAACCCAGAAAGTGGTTGTAAATGGAACTGAGTCTTGTGGCAAGACTGTAAAGCTTGGAGTACCTCAGGGTTCTATTCTGGGGCCTTTCCTCTTCCTGGTGTACATAAATGACTTGCCGAACCTTGTAAAAGATAAATGTGACATAGTTCTGTTTGCTGATGATACATCGTTAATTTTCAAAGTTGACAGAAAACAAATTGACTACAGACAAGTCAATGAAACTTTGAAAGAGGTATCAGAGTGGTTCACAGCAAATAATTTACTTCTTAATGCGAAGAAGACCAAATGTGTAAGATTCTCGCTTCCAAATGTAAGAAAGTCTGAAACTATTATCACGTTAAATGGTGAGAAGCTAGACCTTGTTGATAATGCACTTTTTCTGGGCCTTACCTTGGACAGCAATCTGCAATGGGCTCCTCACATATCTACCCTGGCAAAAAGGCTGAGCTCTGCCGCGTATGCAGTTAGAAGAATCCGACAGTTCACTGACGTGGAGACAGCTCGCCTAGTTTACTTTAGTTACTTTCACAGTATTATGTCTTATGGCATACTGGTTTGGGGCAAAGCAGCAGATTTGGACACCATCTTCATTCTTCAGAAGAGAGCTATTCGATCGATTTACAATATGAGCTCTCGCGACTCACTGAGAGAACGATTTAAGGAAATAGATATTCTCACAGTAGCTTCACAATACATACTGGATGTGATAATGTACACACATAAGAATATTAAATCCTTTAAAAAGCTTTCTGACATTCACAGCCGCAACACACGGAACAAGCATAAGTTATTGGTTACCAAGTTTCGTCTACAGAAAGTAAAAAAGTCGTTTGTTGGAAACTGTGTTACCTTTTTCAACAAAGTACCCTTAGAGGCATGGGAACTGCCCTATAATTCATTCAAAATGTACATCAAAAATGGTCTTCTCAAAAAGGGTTATTATAAAGTTGACGATTACTTGAATGACGAGGAACCATGGCCGTGTCTTCAGTCTCAAGAGCTGTCTTAGATTTACATGACATTGACTTGAATACATATTAGTTATGTATTTTGTAGACTTAGTTTATAAGACTGTTAGCTTAACAGCCTCTTTATTATTATTATTATTTTTTTTTTTGACGTTTGGAGAGCCTTTACACCTCCAAAATTATTAATTTTATTTATTATTCTTAGCATTTAATTTCTTTGACCGTGGAGACCTTTTACATCTCCACACTTAATATTTATTTCACCATGGAGCCCATTTATCTCCTTATACCTATAGCAAAATTTTGACTTATTGGATACATAATAATTATGTATTCTGTAGCACTAGTTCACAAGACTTTTAGTTTAACTGTCTTCTGACATGAAACATTTGTTTCATATACCTTTTTATTTACTTTTTATTGACATTTGGAGATTCTTTACACCTCCAAATCATTATTATTATTATTTATTAACTGACATTGGGGACACTTTACATCTCCAAAATTATGTATTATTGACATTAGAGAATAAACATCTCTAGTTTAATTTAATATTAGAGTTTATTTTACTGTGATGTCATATTTAAATAGGTATTGGCTGTTGTCTTTTAAATAATAAGAATAGTTGCTTTGTGATTGTCACTAAATTGTCACTAAATTGTTGATTTTCTATTTTATTATTATTGTTAAAATCATGACGATTAGAGACCTTTTACATCTCTAAATCTTAATATCTCTTTATTCTGACAACTAGAGGACCTTTACATCTCTAGTAGTATTAGATATAGATACTTAATAATGTTGCGAACTTGTACAATAATAATTATTTTTGTTTAATATTATGGTCCTTTATTTATTTCTGTCTTTATAAAAATGTCTATAATAATCTTTTTTTTTTTATGTAATACATTCTTTAATGCATGTTATTTTAATAAGATGTATTATTATACTGTTTTGAAAAAATAAGTCGACCTGAGTTTCTTACTGGTTCTTCTCAGGAACGGCGTAGGGTTTGAACCAGTAGTAGATTTTTTTCTCTCATGTCAGACGATTCGAAAGTGCTTATTAATAAGCTTACTTGAATAAAGAATAGTTTGACTTTGACTTTGACTTGACTTGTTAATATAAGTATATTAGATAAATAAAATCTCTAATGGCTCTTTACAACAACGCAATAAAACTTTTTACTGCCAGTCTTGTTTAGAAAAGTGGGACATTACGTTTTTTTTAAACTATGTTTTACGGGTATTTTATTTATTTGTGCTTTCAACACACCAATTATATTGAGCCTTTGAGCTTAAGAAGCCCTGTTATGTGTGATAATATCGCTTATAAAAAGGGTTGAAAATTGAAAACATAGACTTAGGTACCTTTAAACTTTTGGGACACTTTTTTTTAAAGACCTATTCAACGAAAATACGAGTAGGTACTATATTTTAATCTGCCACTTTGTCGGCCTGATTAATATGACGCATATATGTACCAAATTGCAGATTTCTAATACTAACGGCCACTGAGCTATTCTGCGGACAGACAGACATGGCGAAATCTATAAGGGTTCCTATTTTATTACGGAACTTAACGGAAACCTGAAAAGCGTGTTCATAGATTTTTAAAGGGTTGGAAATGCCAGGGAGCTACAATCTTTCTTAGGCTGCAGCCTAAGAACCAAGATGTACAAAAGAAAATAACGAAATTTTATTTTTCAAAAAGTGCAGGTTCGATTCCTGGGCCGAGTACACGTATTTTTATATGTGTATGAATGCAGTTAATTTTACTAAAATCGATTTCATGGTTCCTAAGCAATGACATTAAATAATAAATGGACGCACAGAGCCAAACAAAAAAACCAAGAAAAGTGGCACTAAAAGTCATTTCTGTCATGTTTCAGTTGAAGCTAATAACGCTCACTTACAATAAACTATAATAAAAAACTCAAAGAATAAAAAACTTTGTGAAGTGAGCAATAAGTGTCAAATTTGCGAACAACACCGCAAAATAGTAGAAACTTTTTATGTTTAAGGAATAATGATGCTATACCGTAAGGTGACCAAAAGTCAACTGTCAGAACTGAATAGCGGAGCAAAAGGACCGCAATATTTACTTCTGCAGCCCATTTTTTGGGGCCATTTTTTTGAGCTGTTTGGGGATCCACTTATATATTCTAAATCAATGTTCCTAAGGCAAGAATTCGCTATCTGTTATGGTTTCTAAAACCGCCAAACAATTTTTGGCGGTTTTAGAAACCATAACAGATAGCGAATTCTTCCAATGGTTTCTAAAATTCTACTGCGAAAATCGAAATTCGTAAATTTTAAGGATTTTTCTCTGTCACTCAAACGAAGGCGTCATTAGAGTGAGAGAGACAAATCCTCGAAATTTACGAATTTCGTTTTTCGCGGTAGGGCCGCTGACCCATTTGGATTGATCACCCTGTATACCGAAGTTTACCAACGCCGGAAGTGGGATTTGAACCCAGGTCCTGAGCTTTCGCGGCTGATGCCTAAACCCAGAAATTAAAGCTAACATTTAATCAATCTGACAGCTACAATTCTCTACGGATTAAAATCATCTTTATAGGAAAGGAAATTAAACTTTGTTTTAAGTGTTTTTTTTTTACCTACAACGTTAAGGGTTCCAACATTCCGAATATTGAATTTCGTGAGAATCAACTCAATTCCTTTTTTAACAGTGTCACAACTGTTTAAATTGCCAGCAATTTAAAGTCGGTCTCAAAAAAGATAAAATTAAATCTGCAGATTCCGAAACCTGACCATTAAATTAAACGTAACGAGTCTTCTCGCCACTAAATTGGTTGTAGGCAAATCAAGTATTACCTTTTCCTGCGCGGGCGCCGACGAGTCGACACAGGGAGCCACTGTATCATGATCTCATGACTCCTAATAAAAGTGCACGATCGGAGACCACTTATACTGGCTACTCAAAGAATGATACTCCTCTGCCAATTACATAAGCAAAACAAGCTTGGACGTCGCACGACCACTTTATTTAAACATAATTTATGTACAAATGTATAAAAGATGTTGCACAATATCACATTCACTGTATTGTACTTGCGTCACCAATAAATAACCTCATCTTCATGTTGAAACCAGCACGGCGAAATCCGAATTTGAAATTCAAATAGTCTTTTCCGTTACTGGTTGCCGTTCGGGCTTAGTTGCGGCCGACCTGGTCGATCTGGCCTTGCAGGTTGTTGATCACTTCTGAGGGCACCTGGTCGCCGAGGATCTCGAAGAGGTTGATCCTTTGGTTGCCGGGGATCGACTCATACGCTGCCAGCTCGATACCTTCTTGGACCTGCGGAAAGGTAAAATTTAAAACGATGCGTCACGTGGGAGAAGATCATCTTTATTTCTGAACTTTTAGTCAGTTGTGAGTTTTACGAGAAATATTTAATCATTTTAACCATCTTTACATAAATAGCTAGAATCCATCCGCGAAGCGATCCTTATGATATGCTCTGAGGGAGGCCTATGTCCAGCAGTGGACATCTATCGACTGTTAATGATGATGAAAGCAACCTTTTCCTTGTCGATCCACTAAAGAAATAAGATGAGGGTTTTGTCCCTTTTAGTTTCATTCATGGAGAAGAAAGTTAAAGGAACAAGCCTCATGAACATTATGAATATTTCGTAATACTTGGACATGGTTGAAAGAGCTATCAAACTAATCTAGTAATGTGTTATGTGGTAACTCCGTGATGATAGCTTATGGGAGGGCCCAGGGTCAGCGTTTCGCAAATCTACTACAGCTGCCTTTTAGAGACATGGCCTTTAAATGTTAATTAATATTTATCATACACTCGTTTAGCCATATTTAGATGCACTTAACTGATTTCATAAATTATGTGCCAATATTAATTAAATTCAAAAGCGTAACATTTTAAGAATACATAAATGGTATTTGAATGTCAGGGACTCTTTAAAAGTGTTCTTCTATATATGACGAATTATTGATTCTGTAATTAATATTGAATAGAATGAACTTTTAATAGGTATTCTTCAGTATTCAATTTAATATAGCTAATCACATAACTTTGTACATATATTAAAAATTTATTCATGAAAGAGAAAAGTAAACAATAATAATAATACTAAAATCTAAAATTAAATATCTAGATACAATATACATCTTAAAGGATTATATATACATACTTACAAATAATGTAATTACATTAATTTTGCGTTTTGATATCGACTTGATGGAGATGGAATACCTATGCCTTAATCTTGATGAATAGGAAGAATGGAAAGTCCTTGCACTACTTTTCTGTAGTTGGAGGGATCTCTTGTACCTTCCAGGTCTACCGCAAACCACAAATGATGTGTTGCCTCTATCTCGTACTTGTAGATTCACAGGTAAGTATGATAGGGAAGCAACTCGTCCGTCGTCCATCATGGATCGCGGTAGGGCCTCAGATCTCCGCATTTTTGGGAATAAAAGCTTTGTCCTGGGTCTATCTGATGGACTCAGTGAAGAAGCTCTTTCCTTTTGTGTAACTGATCCCTGCTATTGATGAGTTGTTGGTGGCTTCTGGCTCATTTCGTGCATTACCTTCTGAATTAGAAAACCTTTGAGAATGGGAAATGTGTTCATGACCTGTTTGATAGTCTTATCGGAGAAGGCAGTTTCTTCTCTCTGTGGCACTACTACCCACTGACATTATGTTGTTTGCCTGCATGGACATTCTCGGTGAATTATACGTTACAAATTACAACGTCTTTGAGAATTAATATATCCAGGTACTTACTGTTTTATAACCTCGTTGAAAAACACAGTTCTGTACCTTTGGAGCACGAGACTTTATAATACTAACTGCATACATTACCTTCTGGATCTCAGGACCCGGTCAGAGAACGCAGTATGTGCCCTCTGGGAATACTGCATATCGTTGGCTGTCTGTTACTAAAAGCTCGTTTCGATCCCTTGTAAAGGCCGAAGGCTCGAAGCCAACCTCAGAGGCGCTACAGCTCGCGAGGTTGAACTGCCAGTGCCCAGCACTACCATGCTACACGAGTTTCTTACTGGTTCTTCTCAGGAACGGCGTAGGGTTTGAACCAGTACTAGATTTTTTTTTCTCTCTCTTGATAATGTCAGACGATTCGAAAGTGCTTATTAATTAGCTTACTTGAATAAAGAATAGTTTGACTTTGACTTGACACAATGGAATAGTGTAACATGAAAACGAAGCGCCTCCGCTTCGTTTTCCCGGAGCATCCAAAGATAATAATAAAGGTAATAATTTCGAAATCCTTCCGAATCATTAAAGAGATCCTGTTGAGTTCAAGTTGAACTAGAGGGCTACCACGAGGTACTAATGCGAATCAGTTGAGAACCTAATCTGAATCGCAATGTGTCACTTCCATAGAGTAACTGTCAAAATCTTACAAGCCGAACCTAAACTGAATCGCATTTAAAGACCATGGTAGCCCTTGCTTTTTCGGCAAGTTAGTACGCTCCAGCATGCTGTTGCGAATTCTTCTTACCTTCTGGATCTCAGCATCTTTGGGGATGAGGAATGTGTTCTGAGCCTGCTTGATGGCCTCGTTGGAGAAGGCAGCCCCTTCTCTCTGAGGCGCGGCGGCAGCGCACGCCACCAGTACCAGAAGGCACACTACGAAGGACTGCATGTTGAAGGGATGTGGATCGTCTGTGAATAGAGAAGATTAGTTTCAATATTACACAGATCAATTACTAGAAGATAGTCACAGGTGGGCTAGACTAGAGGGTTAAGATACTGAAGTAATATCAAGTCTATTACATATTATTTATTTAAATTCCGATAAATTTATAAACTCGTTGGAATTAACGTTACTGTAACTACCTACCTACTTTACATTTTTTTTTGTATCTGCTGATCTAATAGTAGTACTTAATAGTAGGCAAGCGACCATATGTATTGTCACTGGCAAAAACTTACGTTAGTTTAGAACGTATTTTTGCATTTCGATTCTTATACAGTTTTTAAGTCTAATATAACTATGATCACTATGATTACTTTAAAAATCTAGGGTTTGTTCATTATTTGTATCATCTATTATTTTAGATCTTCGAGGCGCTTCCATAAGAAAGACGAAACACTCTTACGAAAGCCTTCCTAACGTCTCACAAACTAGGTTTCTCAAGAGGAAACACACTAAAAAACAGTAACATGATGACTTCCGCCATTACGACAAAGCACACTAATAACACAGCACTTCACATCACTTGCTACTAAACATTAAAATGTATGGTTACAAATTATGTAACTAATTCGATTTCTTTTTTTTTTCTCGGAAACTAATTACTAGCCCATTTTCTTCAAAATAATATCACTGAACTATTATAAAACCTAACACAAAATGTTATCAGTAACCTCAAGAATTAAAACTCCCAGAAAATAAACTAAAAGCCATACAGCTGGTATGAATATGAATAACCGACGCTTCGCTGCTATCAACACTTTATCCCACAAACGAGAACTGATACGAATCCGTAAATTATTATTACGGTGATATCACAGCACGTCGCAATGAATACACAGTAAATATATTCACTGTAAAGAGTCTTATAAAATACTTAAAAAAGGGGGTGTAAGAAAAAAAGTAGGAGTCTTCAAAAAAGAGGGTGTCTCACCTGCCAGTAGAGCAGGAGTGCGGCGCGCGCGCATCTGCGCGGTTGATATAGGCGCGGGCGGCCACTTTCACCACTGCGCAACTCCTGCGCGGGGCCACGCTCTCATCCCGCTTCTAACGGGTCAAATGTCAACTTTTGATGTCTATGCGCTTTGTTTTTTGACGTGTTTTTAAGGATGCTTGTTTGATTGAGTGGAGTTTGTGTTATGAAATATTTGATTAGAAAAGAGCTACAATGATGATGATTGAATGATTCGGTACTTACTGGAATGATGGGAAATGTGCCTATAGTTGTTCCTGATTTACAATTTATTTATTTAGTAATCCTAACGGCTAACTTCAGACATTAGATGGGTGTGGGAGCTGTTGACCTATTAGCAATGTACAGGTTGCAGAACATTCTCAAAATTGCCTAAAATTACTGAAACATTTCGTGAGAAAATAGGGATGATGACTGTAGTTAAAATAAATTATTTAACATTATGCACGACATAATACACGAAGAAATTATTACTAACATGTAGATTGCAATAATTTTTATACAGAATTTCTATTTAATAAATTGAAAAGAACTTAAAAGTGTAGGTCATTTGGCAGTACTCAAACGTGACGTCACTTTTGAGCATTTCATATAAAATTCCATAGTGGTGATCGTTTTGACAGTTCGAAAAAAGATGCTGATTTGACTTGCCAGTCGTCATGCCTATTGCCTAAAATTACTGAAACATTTCGTGAGAAAATTCTCAAGCAAGTTATCAATGAGGATATTGATTACCAATGAGGATTCTCGCGTGGTGACTAAATACACGTGAGCTTAAACATTTATTTATACGTATGTTATTATTTAATTTAGTTTACTTAATGATTAACAATACCACGCTTTGTTACACTTTGAAATATGCGATGTTGTGACATATTTGATATCAAATCTTAAAAAGGCGATAACAAAACAACTGTGCCCTTGCCCGTGTAGCTCTAAAATCTCAAACATCTCCATCACATTAAAGAATCACTCCTTTAACAGCCACTCAAAATACCATATTACACTGCAGCAGATAATTCCAGTTTAAGCCATTCCAAACACATTTTGATCCGCGAATCTCATGGCCCCACACGCATAGGATCAAACGTCGATATAACGATACGTCGCGAAGCCGACACTTATCAAACATACATCCGTGTCCGAGCATCTAGCTAATGCGATCATATGACATTCTGAGCGCTTAGCGAGCACTGGCGAATCGAAGGCTCAGTCAACCTTTTTTTTTCGCAGGGTAGAATGCTTTTACGCACCCTCCCTGGCTTAGGGGTGGCCAATATGGAGATGGTATGTAGAATTTCCGCAGTGTTTGAAGACGAAAGTCTTTAATCAGTGTGTGTTGCCAGTGATGACATACGGTACTGAAACGTGGCCGCTTACAATGGGCCTCATAAGAAGGCTCAAAGTCACCCAAAGGGCAATGGAGAGGGCTATGCTAGGAGTCTCTCTGCGTGATCGGATTAAAAATGAGACCATCCGCAGCAGAACCAAAGTAACCGAAGTAGCTCTCCGAATCGCTAAACTGAAGTGGCAGTGGGCGGGGCACATTGCGCGTAGAACCGATGGCCGTTGGGGCGGGAAGGTTCTTGAGTGGCGGCCACGTACCGGAAGGTGTAGCGTGGGTAGGCCCCCCACAAGGTGGACTGATGACCTGGTGAAGGACGCAGGAGTCCGCTGGATGCGGGTGGCGCAGGACCGGTCATTGTGGCAATCTTTGGGGGAGGCCTATGTTCAGCAGTGGACGTCTTTCGGCTGATATGATGATGATGATGTAGAATTTGCTCACATAAGGAGAATACCCATTAAGAACCCCTGCAGTGTCACCCGCTTTACCGTTAGTTGGGGTGCAATGAAAGGCTTAGTCAACTTTAAAATGTACAAGTTGTAGAAGATTCTCAAAATTGCCTCTAAAAGACTGTATCTTTTATGAGATAACTCTCATGCAAGTAAGTAGGCAATGTAATGTGTATTGGAGCGTATAGGAAGCAAATAGACGACCGTAGAGATTCAAGATCTCTAAAGTCTATCCTCGTCCTGCCCGTCATACTCATTTTGGGCTATTTAATGAAATCAAATGTCCATTTTACATAAAATAAAAGAATTTTGGGGCCGTGTGGTTACGGTAGTGAGAATATATTTGTTATCACCCCAACTCCTCCTGCGGGTGTCGTAAGAGTCGACTAAGGGATTCAAGTGTCACTGACCATTATTTGATAAAAGATTGATGATGGGCAGCAGCGTCATCGTAGTGGACACCGTGGCGATTATGGGCATTTACCTCCTAATGCGTCTATACGCATAGTTAATAGGAGAGGCCTACGTCCAGAAGTGGACTATCATAGGCTGTTGATGATGATGAAAAGAATTTTGAGTGTTACTTCTACCTAAACACGCTGTTCATTCATAATTTGACAAAAAACGAATATGTCCTGTCCTTTATCACCATAGGCAGGACGAGACTATGGTCTTGCTGGCAACGACAACGCGCCAGAAGAGAGAGTTATGGCGCACTTTTATACACGACTGTCATAACGCATAAGCCTCGTAACATCACAAATGTGAGCGGTGGACCAGATTATATCGCCTTATTTGAATAAAGAGTGCATTTAGTACGAGTACATTCATTTTATAAGCCTCAAGATTAAGTTGAAGTCAAATGGGCCGATGTAATGGTCCAATGGTGGTTCGGTATTCAGTAATAAATAAATAATAATAAATGAGCCTCTTTATTTCTCATATTACATGGAATGACTTAGCAATAACAAACAAAATATAAATATAATTTTTTTTACATGCAATAATTGGTAAACATTTTTTTACAATTTATGGGTTGTTTTTTATTTGTATTTCCATTTTTATACTATTAGGGTTCCGTAGCCAAAATGGCAAAAACGGAACCCTTATAGATTCATCATGTCCGTCTGTCCGTCTGTCACAGCCGATTTACACGGAAACTATAAATGCTACAGTAACGAAATTTGGTAAGGATATGTGTTGTATGAACCGCTACAGCATTATGATACTAAATTGTAAAAAAACCATTGGGGTGGGGCCCTCCATACATGTAACTGAGGGATAGAAAATTTTTTTTAGTTGTATATAAGCGTGTGGGGTATTAATAGAAAGGTCTTTGAAAATGATATGAAGGTTTATAAATCTCATCTTTATTTAAGCAAATCGTTTTCGAGATATCAGCTCTCAAAGTCTGAAAAATGTGTCCCCCCCCCCCTCTATTTTGTAAACTACACGATATTAAATTCTACAAAAAATATATGTTATGCATATTAATAAACTCTATCAAAGATTTTTAGTTTGATTAAATTATCTCCTATAGTTTTTGAGGTAGGTTGATTTAACTGTATTTTTTTAATAATAAATTGATAATGGTACGGAACCCTTCGCGCGCGAGTCCGACTCGCACTTGGCAGGTTTTTTTACTATTAATTTAATTTCAACTAAATTTTAATATTTCATTTAACATTGGCAGTTCTTTGATTATACATTAAATTTTGTTATATATTTATTTATTAGAATTCTGAATGAGAACCCCTCTGTAGGGTAAAGGCCTCCTCCAATTTGGCCCATTGTTTCCAATCTTGTGCTTTACTGTGTCATTTCTCTCCCGCTGTGTCCTTGACCTTGATATCGTCAGTATTCAGTATTCTTATTATTTGTAAACACGTACCAATAGCGGTAGGTAATGCAACACGTCAGCAGAATCAAAAAAAAATAAACCTAAAAACTTGCATTATTCCATAATCACGCTAACCATTGGTATAGTTACAGTGATGGTAATATAAAATAAGGTGCTACTATACGTATGTTTTGCCAGTTGGCGTTAAATATGAATTATTGAACATATTTTTGACTTAATATTTTTTAACGTTACCCACAACGTAGTCGATAGTAAAGCTTCGATCCGGTGATGGCTTCTCTTAGTGTAATATCACTAAACTGTTTGTTACTGGCGTTATTGTAATTTTTTTAGTATTTTACCGAATCTATATGTGAGTATCCATCTATTATATGTATGCATATGTCTCAGCTTAGTAGATAGCTTAGAATTATTGTGGATACGTATCCTTAATTGAGCTTACCGTGGGATTAGGTCGATTTCTGTAAGATTAGTCCAAAATATTTATTATTTATCACAAACTACCACTTCTTTATCACTAACTGGTTATTTCTATATCAATAATAGGTTTTGCTTTCCCCACACTAAACATAAGTAGATTAACAGTGCCGGTTTTCGACTATACCTTTATGTGTGGATGATACACTGATTACATAACGAATACAGTGTTTTGTAGTGTTACAGAAATGTAACAGAAGTTAACTTTTATTGTAGATTGTTACGACACAGCGCTTAAACACATGCAATAAAATTATCAATAAGAAAGCATTTCAAAGTTAATGCGGCAGTAAATGCCTAAGTAAGATGTAAAGTGGTGAAGATAATTACGTGATTGTACTTGACTATGAATAAATGCACTAATTAAATGGGTAAATTCCAAAAAAAAAACATAATTAAGGCTTAAACGAAAACAAAATTTAACGCCATGTTTTTTTATGAAGTTAAATTTTGTGAAACAACTTTTAGCACTGAAAAAGGGCAACAATTCATATTTTCTATGAGCGATCAACATAAGGACCTATATTTTTTGAATTTTTTCCGTTTTAGTACTGCCGAATGTTGTTGGATAGATATGACTAACTTTCGTAAATGTGCATTTACACTAAACGAGCATTCACTCATTCTATCCCCCACTCTACGAAATCAGCGAATTTCGACGAATCACGTTTTGTGTAACGAACGAATTTTGTAGAGTGGGGGATAGAATGAGCGACTGCTCGTTTGGTCTAAATATACCTTAATACAATTATAACGTGATCGTGATTATAGAAAAAAAAACAGTCGAATTGAGACCCTTCTTCGTTTGAAGTCGGTTAAAAATAGTCGTGAGTTTTTGTGAAGAAAGCAAACATAGGGTAAGATGGGTAACAATAAACCGACTGGCACGGAAAACACTTAGATGACGTTGCATTTTCGAATGAAAGCTTTGATCCTACCCTATTGTCAACAACAGTACAGTCGAGTGCATTAATATATAGACACATTTGTAAGAGATCAGTATGGAGAAGTGTATATATATTAATGCCCTTGACTGTACAATGTACATTATATATAGAAACTCGAATTTAGTGTGAACATTTTTATCGCTCTTGAGGATGCAACAGAATGCAGACCAGGCCTACTACTTCGAGGATTTTTCTCTGTCACTCAAACGAACGCGTCATTAGAATGACAGAGACAAATCTTCGAAATTGACGAATTTCGTTTTTCGCGGTAGGGCCACAGGTTTCCAGGCTGATGATGATGATGATGATGAAGGCGAAAATATATTTTTCTTGAAATTCGGCTTATATTTATCGCTGCTGAAAGAAATGTATTGCAATCAATATCTAACCATAGTGATTACGTTTTTTAAATTCATACATTTTGCCCGAATATAAGGAACGTGATCACGCCGCAGTGCGTTGATGTCTTTTATACGCCGTAGGAGCTTGCAGAGCTCGTTGATAACTTTTTCCTTTTATCATCATCATCCTCGGCCTATGATAGTCCACTGCTGGACGTAGGCCTCTCCTATTAACTATGCGTACAGACGCATTAGGAGGTAAATGCCCATAATCGCCACGCTGGGCAAGCGGATTGGCGATCGCAGTAATGTGTCCACTATGATGACGCTGCTGCCCATCATCAATCTTTTATCAAATAATGGTCAGTGACACTTCAATCCCTTAGTCGACTCTTACGACACCCGCAGGAGGAGTTGGGGTGGCGACAAATGTATTCTTACTGCCGTCACCACACGGCCAACTTTTTCCTTTATCAAATCAATTAATATTCGTTTTATTTTGAGTATATTATTATAAGTAGCAGTATCAGAATACCGAACTATATTATAATAGGTATATGACTTCAGTGTCCTCCGCGAAATCTTAATTCAAAGAATATGGATAACGAAAGAAAAAATATTTCAAAAACTTTCAAAGACAACTAATCGGCGCCTAGTTAGTGAGTACATGTTACTTTCATTTCGCAGTTTAGAAGTTTAGCAACGCTGAAGTAAACGTTACAATGTAGCTAATACCTAGGCATTATAGATTATGTAATGTTTTACCTTTTCGTTATATACACAAACACTTATGGTAACTAATCTTTCTAAAACTTACTTTGATATTTCACCCATACTGACTTAGGTCATTACCATTACGTACCGGCCTTGTCATCTAGTAGGCTTATGATGATCCCGTGTTTATCATTTGTCGGCGTTTCCGTCACGTTCTGACAAGTATGCAAATGTGAAAGTGATGCGTAGCACGACATAACGATATAAACAGGGTTATCATCAGCCAGTGGGTAACCATGTCGATATAATTTAACTGCCATGTGCCAATACTTCATGTTTCATGTCGAGGTTCCTCATTTTATTATTGTCAGTGTACCTTGGTTATTAACCTTTTTTTTTAATTTTATGATAGATTGATTTATCATAGGTAGTATTGCGAAAATTTCTTAGCAATAATGAATATTTATACAATAGAAATGTAATCCTTTTAGGCCTGTCAAACCTCAAGTAACGGTACATTTGAAAATGGATATCTTTTTGAATATTTGAATATTTTATTAGTTTTGTATATTAATGAATATTCAGGCGACCCTGCCGAAATGTCAAGAAAAGCGAAAACATCCTTGTTTGAGGCAGATGGTTACAACTTTACAAATTCACTGTGTATCGCCAAATTGTATGTGAAATACGAGTTTCGATAGAAATGTTTGTTGCCTTAATTTACATTGTGTCAAAAGTAATTTATTATAAATACGATGTATTGCTCTACCAATTTCATGTAGTAATAATATTGGATTAAAGGACAAATTCATATTCTTTTTCTAAATATTTGTTTACCTATATTATACCGGGTGGCATCTAAATTGTGGAGCAGGAGTGAACAGGGTATTTATTTATTTATCGTATGGCATTTACACACTGGTTTAGACAATAGTGATTACATCAAATTAAATTTTAAAATTTACAGTTTTGCAGATATACACTCGCGTCCTTTGTCAGTTCTTTAAAATCTTCGACAGATCCGTTGTATCTAGTGATGGGGCAATCAAAAACTATGTGATGTATGGTCTGTTCCGGATCTCCACAGTCGCACGCCGCCGACTCGCTCCACCCCCA
Organism: Thaumatotibia leucotreta; assembly: GCA_025490895.1. NCBI lineage: Eukaryota > Metazoa > Arthropoda > Insecta > Lepidoptera > Tortricidae > Thaumatotibia > Thaumatotibia leucotreta. The sequence continues at coordinate 101,893 of JALPQI010000768.1, forward strand.
TTTGTGCCAGAGGTACGCACAGTTGCCCACACCGGTTCTCAGACGGTTGAGCCTGCACCATATTTGGCGGCTTTCTTTAAACCCTTTGGGCCGCTCCTTTGTGCTGAGCTCAAAGAAGGGGTTTGCTGCGTTTTTGTGCTGCTGGGCTTCCCAGTCCCTCATCCAAGCTTGACTGGCCTTCCATGTCGGGTCGTGGGTACGAAAGGATTTCGCTGGCGCGTTTCGGGACTTCAATCGGGTGTTTTTGAGGCTCTCCATATCTTCGTGTATTGGCAGTAGAGTGTTATCGGACATTTTAGTGAATTCCCGTGCTAGGCATTTTTCTCTGCGGATATTCGGCGGTGCAATGTTGCTGAGGACTGGTAACCAGTAAGTAGGCGTTGGCATGATGCAGCCCGATATTATCCTCATCGTGTGATTAAGCTCCACGTCCACTCTGGCCACGTGTGCGCTGTTCATCCATACTGGTGCACAGTGTTCCGCCGTCGAGTAGACGAGGGCCATAGCAGTGGTCTTCAGGCAGGCAGCGCTGGCACCCCATGACGTTCCTGTGAGCTGTGAGCTGTGTGTGTAATATAATGGGAGAAACTTTCACTATGGAGATAACCAAGAAATCGAACAAAAAAAATCTCCTAATTATGACGAGTTCATTGAGCCTCCGAATTGGGTCAGATGTCTCCCTGTATATTCGTACGGGAATGCTGTAACACTCGCAAGACCACTTGACATTAAATAAAGGTCTCTGCCCACTAGACCGTACCATACTATGACCGTAGCATGAACGTATCAGACAAAAATCTATTCTTTGTATTGAAAAGTATGAGACTATGCCCACTAAGACATTCCGGCGCCGGCCAACACGGCCAACATACTCGTATATTAAACAGAGGTGTAGTTGCATATATTAATGGTTGATTTTATTGCTCAATAAGACACTCAAGAATCTTATGTTTAAGTATCGTACTGTGAGTGAGCCGCGTAAATAAACGTCAGTCTCTGCGTTATTTTCTATCATCATCATCATCATATCAGCCTATAGACGTCCACTGCTGAACGTAGGCTTCCCCCAAAGATTGCCACAATGACCGGTCCTGCGCCATTCGCATCGAGCGGACTCTTGCCACCTTCACCAGGTCATACACCTTGTTTTCTATGCTTTTGCATAAATATGGCATTATTTGTCAGCCTCCGTAGACTAGTTAGTAGAGACCCTGCCGGTTCCAGGTTCGATCCCGGCGAGGGCATTATTTATATATTTATTTATCACAAAACAAATATTTGTTCCTTGATCATGGCTGCCTATGTATTTAAGTATCTAAATGTATCTATCTATTATATATACTCGTATCGTCGCTTGGTACCCGCATCACAAGCCTTATTGAGCTTACCGTGGGACTAACTAGGTCGATTTGTGTAAGATATCCCAAGATATTTATTTTGGGGAAAAGGATAGGAACACAAGGATTACATGTACCCTAACGTAAACACTAAACACACGCGGCCAACTCATGTTACTAACGACCCAGAGCGCTTATCTTATCTTATTGGTGAGGCCCTTACGGATACGGATACACTTCGACCCATTGGGATCTTTTGTGTAAAAACAGAGCGCTTAATTCAGTAGTTGTTCGTAGGAAACCTGTCTCTGTCACTCCAATTAAGATGTAATTAGACTGATGAGACAGACACTCAACATTCACGATTTAGCGTAGAGCTGCAGACGTTACGTACTATCGCGAAAATTTCGAGTATTTGTTTCTGTCACTCCAACAAAGAAGTCATTAGAATGACAGAGACAAATGCTCGAAATTTGCGGATTTCGAAGTTCGCGGTAGGACGCCACAGCGGGTAAACCGGTGTCGAAGTGATCTCATGGCTGTTTCGCAAACTTTAGTTTTGTTATCATCAAATAGCAACTCGTATTTGCTTTCACATTTATATATTATTTCGTTTACATGTATTTCGCCGTAGGTATTGGCGTAACTTACCTATCACTCATATTTAGTTTAAAACAAAGTCGCCTCCGCTGCCTGTCTATATGTATTATGTTTTTAACTACGTTTTTGATACGATGTTTAATTGTTACCGTGCGAAGCCGGGCGGGTCACTGGTGATACATAAGTAAAACAAAGAAAAATAAGCGAATAATCGACCAAAACTAATTCTCTGAACTCTAAAACTACCGAATAAATTATTAATGTATCTCCGTGTGCACCCATTTCAAAAATATATTTTCAGTAACGATGTCATCGATATCCATGTAACAAAGTCCACTAAAACAGTTTCACAATCCAATAACACCCTTTCTAGTGCACTTCAGTCCCGAACAGCTCTCAAAGAGTTGTTAACAAGCTACGACCTAGAGCCATCTTCAAAGTTCGCCAATCGATCAGCACCCTTACTATGAAACCAGTGACAGTCGTCATTGTACATTTCTTAAAAAAGTTTGTACATTTGGATTACGTCTTCGATAATGATAAAACCGTATGCCGTGTGGTGACGGCAGTATGCAGTAAGAATATATTTGTCACCACCCCAACTCCTCCTGCGGGTGTCGTAAGAGTCGACTAAGGGATTGAAGTGTAACTGACAATTTTACAAGATTGATGATGGGCAGCAGCGTCATCATAGTGGACACATTACTGCGACCGCCAATCCGCTTGCCCAGCGTGGCGATTATGGGCATTTACCTCCTAATGCGTCTATACTATACGCATAGTTAATAGGAGAGGCCTACGTCCAGCAGTGGACTATTATAGGCTAATGATGATGATGAATGATAAAACCTGGTAGGCTGGTAGAATCAATGATGCTTAGCAAGATGCACCACATTTCCCAGAATGTCCCAAAATGTGTGTATCCACTCATTTTCTTTTGGTAACTGTGGTTACCAGCTGTCACTCTTATTTTAAATAGGAATAAAGCTTAACCAAAATTTCAACGCAAATGAGTGGGTACTGGGTAGTTCGTTTACGTTCCTTTTTCGTTACTAAAAATGTACAGGAATCTAGTAACAAAAAAGGAAAAGTCCGTACAATCTTCCTGGGACGGCAAACGTGATCTTGCTCAACATTATTGACTCTACGAGATATTTACCTCGTATTCAAGTATTCATGTACAGTCAAGTGCAAAAAGAAGAATCGAAATAATCCGCTTATAAATATGTTACGACGTTCTTATAACACAGAATTAGAGTGCACTGGGACATATTTTTGAACATTTTTGTGTACACCTTATTTTGTCTTTGACTGTACAGTGCACATCAGCATGTCCAGTTCCGTATCCATGTATTGCAATTTACATGGTAATAGTACCGACACAAGTGCGAAAAACATGAAATTAGAATCGAGTGGCGATGTTTTAAAACACGACCGAAGAGAGTGTTTCAAATCGACACGAGTTACGAATTTTCTTTTTGCACTTGTCTCGTACGACGTTTTTTAGTACAGATGGCCCTCCGAAGTTTTGGGCCTGACGTAAAATGAGCCACTTATCGCACTAGAGCCTAAAAAAGGCACCATCTGTAGGTACTAAAATATCCCGTAAGCTTTAATTCGTGCGCCTCTCTCGCACTAACACATATATAATTAAAAGTGAGAGATAGTGCGAATTTCACTGCGAAAACTTAAAGTAAGGATTCAGGTCCAAAAATACGAGTAGGTATTGCCCTGGGGTAGCCCGGACGAAGGGCGCAGCCCCGGTAAAAGAAAACTTGAAAGATTTATCCTCTTCACTTCTTTGTGCTTAAAGAACAAGTATGTGAAGTATGTACATCATTAGTGTGTGTTGCTTAGATACAGTGTGTTCAGGTTATAGGTATTTTAGATGTAGGTACAATACAATACAATTCTATTATAAATAAATTAATAACTATCTTGAGACATCTTACACAAATCAACCTAGTCCCACGGTAAGCCCAGGCTTGTGATGTGGGTGATAGATACATCATCATCATCATCATCATCATCAGCCTATGTTAGTCCACTGCTGGACGTAGGCCTCTCCTATTATCTATGCGTATAGACACATTAGGAGGTAACTGCCCATACTCGCCACGCTGGGAAAGCGGATTGGCGATCGCAGTAATGTGTCCACTATGATGACGCTGCTGCCCATCATAAATCTTGTAGAATGATCAGTGACACTTTAATCCCTTAGTCGACTCTTACGACACCCGCAGGAGGAGTTGGGGTGGTGACAAATGTATTCTTACTGCCACCACACGGCACGGGATAGATACATAATTATAGGTACCTAACTATATAGACATCCATGACCAAGGAACAAATATTTGTGATAAATACACAAATAATGCCCTCACCGGGATTCGAACCCGGAACCTCCAGCTTCGTAGGCGGGGTCACTACCATTAACTAGGCTACGGAGGCTGACTAACGCCTTATCGGATGTGCTGTTGCCGCTTCTACTTATAGTGTTTTTTGAAAGCTTTATCTAAACTAACCTCAATTATACATATGAGTTGGATAACAGTGCGTATAATTAACAATAATTTACTCTTGTTCGTGATGCGATGAATATCTTCATCCTATTACATAGGTACTAGTATGTATGTTACCTGTTATCGATTTCCTATCTTCATAAAAAATCCGTAATTTACCTACACATTGTAGTAGATCTAAGAACTACATACATAGTTAGAAAATGTACTACCTACGTGTATTATTTTGAAATGATTTTAGAGGGGAAATATGTACATACAAGTCCGCGTAATAATATAGTACATGCATATGACTACCGCTTTAAAATACCTAGTTACAATACGATTTCCTTAAGGGTAAAGTGTGTAGGTAAATAGTTGTTATTAGACGAATACAAGCTAAGGCCCTGGTTCCACCGCTAGCAAGCAAGCGATAAGATAAGCTATCCGCTACAGAAGTGAATAAATAAAGCTCCCGTGTTTACAAAATAGGCACGGCGATGTATCGGTTAAGGGTCAATTTTGACCTATTATTTAAATAACTTCAATAAAACATTATACAGGGTGGAACGCAACGACGATCTTTCCCGCTACCGACCGAGTCTACCAACCATTACATGAACGTTCAGTATGGGACCAACATCGAAATATTTAAAAAAATTAACCCCTCATACAAAGTGAGTAATACCTAAGTTAGAGTTCAATAGTATGGAAAAGTCAATTTTCCATGTACGCTTTCGATGTTGGTCCCATACTGAAAGTTCATCGTAATGGTTGGTAGACTCGATCGGTAGCGGGAAGGAACGTCGTCCCTTTCCACCCTGTATAATTTCCAATATATTAGCGATCGTGTACGATAGATGTCAAAGACGTCAAATGCTATGGAAAGAAAGTCAGCCATATTTGTTTTTTTTTTGATACTGTTGACAATTGGTACCTATACACTTTTAATATGTATATGTACCTACTGCTCATAATTGGATCTTATTATATCACTGTCGTATAAACTGCTATAGGATGCGTTCCGAAGTTGTAGCCGTGCCATGAGCTGCCGCGGCGTTATTAACGCGCGATTACTTTCTGTCCGGCTCGCTTGCGCCCATAAGCAAGTACGAGTGAGATGGAAATAATAATATAAAACGCGCGTTAAGAGTCCGGTATACTTTTGAAAGTGAAAATCGTTAATAATTAATTATCGCATATGAATTGCAATTGTTAACATAAAATGTACCATTGGTATTAGAAAAAAAACTTTTTTAATAATTATAATATGTTATTATTTAGTATCCATAAATACGATTATAAGTAACCTTGCTTTGCGAGGACGTTGATTGATACAATACTGTATCTAGATTTTCAAATATGAATTTTCATTTCCTCTAATAAAATTGATGACATTTTAATTAGACATGAATTGATGTTTATTTTTGCATTATTATTTTTCTGAAACATGCTTTATAAGTACTCTAATTTATCTACTAAACTATGGTATTTTTCCTTAAATTTGTTCTAGCTAAATTCGAATTTATTCAAAAAATATGTATTAAAATGTAAAAAAGGCAGAGGGCACTGAGGCCCTACCACGAACTACGATCGAAGTATTGTCTCGCACTCATGAATTCGTACGTAAGTGTGACGGGGAGGCAATACTTCGTTTGTGGTTCGCGATAGAGCCTCTGTTTATTGTGAATTGTGTATGTCGCTCGTTTGAGAGAAAGTGATGTTGATGTTATGTTATGGCTTTTATTGAGCGGCGTTATGCGTGTAAATGAGATTAAGAAGTTGCGTAATGATATACACGTGACAACTTTGTTAATAGGTATTAGCGGCCCTACCGCGAACTTCGAAATCCGGAAATTTCTAGGATTTATCTCTCTCACTCTAATAATAATAAAAATAAGGCCGCAGGGCAGCTTGTGGCGAGCTGTTGGGGAGTAACGACCCCACGACCCGAGTGCTCCCGAGAGTCGGTCAGGGTCCCCGCCTCCGGCGTGTCTTCGTCGGTCGGAGTGGAACCCCAAGGGGATCCGTAGGACTCTCAGCTCTGGCTTGCCTTAACTGGCCGTCCAGAGAGGAGTGGTCAGAGCTATATGCTCCAGGGGTGGAAGTGTAAATTTGCATAAGTCGCGAGTTGGCGCAGCGGCTGTCAAGCCACTGCGCAGAAAGCGGTGTACGTACACCTCTCTACACTCCTGAGCCGCCTACACCGGTGTTGCCCCTGGCTGTCTCTTGTGACGGCATTTACGGGGGCCCATCTAGTCGGCGGCGAGTCACCGCCTGCCTCGATAGCAAAGAGAAATCATTATTATGACAGGTGTCCGGACCTCTTTTCTATAGTTCCATTTCTGATCCATCCATCCTCCATCATAGCCCATTAGTCTTTTCCATTCCTTCTCAATAGTCTCTATGCGCCTGCTGGGACCGGTTTACGGATATGTATTTGTGCCCGTGAATGGGTTGCAGCAGGTGTACAACACAGCAAATTTCTCCAAAGGGCCTCTACGTGTTGGATCTATATCCCCGCGCAAGCCTATCAAAAAACCGGGATTTGTGAGCCCGTGATCCTCAAGGAGATACAAGCATAAAAATAATAAAATAGAGGAGGGCAATGGCGATTTGGCGATGAGAGTACACGACCCACAGTCTGCAGTCTATGGGTACCTAAACTTTACATAGTGGGTCTTCAAAGCTTTAAGACACGAGTATGATAATGTATTGAGGATGCTATTGCGGCTGCCGAAACACTAGTGCGTCCACCATGTTTGCTCCATCGCAAGCCGACTTCTTGGCAATCAAGAACTGAGGATTTTCAAGAGGATGAGGGGCAGCGCCATCTGTGTTACTTTTTCAGTTTTACTACAACGTCGAACAAGCTACGATTCTACGATTAGTCCCCTTTCTTTTGAGGCGCTGCGCGAAAGCCTTACTTAATAACAGATGGCGCTGTAACTTATTAGAGATGGTTTTATTTGTTAACACTTCGTAGTTAGGAAACTAAATAAAATAATTATTTGATAATTATGTTTATCCCATGGATTTCTTAAATTCGTATTCGAGCTACATGTAATATGATTTCTGTGTCTGTGTTTGCGTGTGTGTGGCTTATGTGTGTGTGTATGAAGAGAAGATATCGTTAGGTATCAAATGATCACAAGATGACTGACTCAATCCTACCAACTTTCCATTGATAAGATAATTATTATTTTACAAAGTATAAATATGAAACTTTCGTATTATCTCCCTTCATCCAATAAGAACGGTCTATTTCAAGGGACCAAAATTGATTAATTACCTAATTAACATATTTTAAAAGGTTGGTATTATCATGGTTAATGGGGGTAATGGTAGTCACTTGTTCATGTCTTACATATTGAATTTACTGTATATTTAGATATAACAATACAATAGTAGATAACGGAATATGACTGCTTTATAAAACCTCGTATTGCTTACATACAAGTGTAATACAATGACTGAACTTACAGTGTTCGAAATTAGCCGAGTAGTTGTTTTTGTCGTAAGTATTATATCTTACAACTTCGAGATGCGAAATGTCGAGATCATATTCCGAGGCAACGAACTTTTAAGAGCGTGACGCAATTGTATGTCAGTCAATATGTATGCACCAATGAACTTGACATGGCTTGACCTTTGACGTTATTTGCACAAGTTAACGTGACCTTTTTAGAGTTCCGTTGTAAAATCTGAACGCTTACTTACAGATTTGTCAAGGCCGTCTGTCTGCCATCTGCGACTAAAATCGTTACCTAACATATAAGTACTAAAAAGTTATACTTTGGTACTGCACATACAGGGTGTTTTCTAAGCCACTAAATAACCTCGCACACCCCGTATAGGTATATACAAGTCATACTGAACAACTTGGGTCCAACGCTGAAATTACGAAAAAAAATCTCTTTCCCGAAAAGAATGTCGAGACGAGATCATGTAACCAATTTGTATGGAAATAGTAGGTACATTACGATACAAGTGCGAAACGAGTGGAGATAAATCGATACGAGTTACGAATTTCGTTTTTGCGCGTGTGACATTTTTCAGTAGGTACATATGGCCTTCCAAAGATTTCGACCAGACGTAAAATTAACCACTTCTCGCACTAGCCCGTAAAAAAAACACCATCTGCACTGAAAAAGTGATTTTACTCTTAAACAAGGGTTGCATAAAATACTATTAGATGCTACATACTGACTTGGTTGGTACTTATTAAATACTTAATTAGTGACAACTGGCAGCGGCAGCTAATGTATGATTTTTCCCTGACATGCTTACCAGTTAGCAAGAAATTGTGCCGAGTACTCGCAAAAACACCATCCTCTCTCATCCCGAGTCGCTGCAGACATGGGGATATTTCGGAAACGCAAATTGTAAAACAAATAAATCATCATCATCATTATATCAGTCGAAAAACGTCCATTGCTAAACATAGGCCTCCCCCAAATATTGCCACAATGACCGGTCCTACGCCATAACGCCACCTGCTTCCAGCAGACTCCTGCGATCTTCACTAGGTCATCAGTCTACCTTATGGGGGGCATGCCCACGCTGCGCCTTCCGCTACGTGGTCGCCACTCGAGACCATATAATATAATAGATAGATACATTTAGATAGATAAGGTACTTACTTAAATACATAGACAGCCTCGACCAAGGAACTAATATTTATGATGACTTAGGATTTTCCTGTAATGTTACAGTTTTATAATACAAATAAATTAAAATTGAAATTGAAATTGAAAAATGACAAATAAATCAGGGTAAGCCCGATTAAAGCTTGTATTGAATTTAAGGTGCTAAAAAATGGTATACATAGTAGATACACACAACGGAAGAACAGCGCTGGCTTAGCCAGCTACATGCTGAGTTGTGACCCTTTTGTGGTAAGCTGTTGTTGTGTGCTTATTTGTAAAATGTATCCATCGTGCTTATCATAAAGAAACTTTATTTCATATTTCACACACATAAAAACAACTATGAATATATCCCTCACCAAGAATCCAAAACACACGAATTTAAATCACATTTTTCAATTCCGAGCACGGTCCCTCATTCGCGGCTCATCCTTTCGCAAAACCTGATTAAGGTTTTCGGCTGCATCAGTTTACAGTATTCTTTATATTTTGAACTCTGATGACGAGCTCCCAAAGTTCAATCTCACGTTGGACTTGGAGAAACAATTGAAAGAACCGGTCACTTTTACGAGACTCGTCGGTGCCGCCATGCACTTTGAAAAAGTATGAGGGTATATGTTAACATTTTATTATACAGTGTGTGTTTTTTATACGGGCGAATAATTATTCTAGCTATAATATCTGATCCTACGAATCGTGTAAGATAATCATTTCGTTAAATTTTGTTGTTAATTAAATAAAATAATCCCACAACGTCGTAACAGATGTGCTTACCATAGAAAAAATCAACTGCGAAAGACTCTGGTTGTCACGGGATACGAACCCGCTTCCTCTGGATTTCTTGGATTAAATAAAATAAATAAATAAATAAATACGGGACATCTTACACAAATCGATCTAGTCCCACGGTCAGCTCAATTAAGGCTTGTGATGTGGGTACCAGGCGACGATATATATGTATAATAGATAGATACATATAGATACTTAAATAAATAGACAGCCAGGACCAAGGAACAAATACTTGTGATAAATAAATACACAAATAATGCCCTCGCTGGGATTCGAACCCGGAACCTCCAGCTTCGTAGGCAGGGTCACTACCAACTAGGCTATGGAGGCTCACAAAAAATAAAAACCGTTTAATTATTTTTATAGTTACTATGTCTCACATAAGTTTAAATTCAATTCCATATTACGTGCTAACTCCCAACTTTAACGATGTCTACTAAGTTGCATCAAATGCACTAACACCGCTTATACTAGGAAAACCTATCGTCAAGCGGAAATTACAGGCAAAGCATACGGGCTATGTGGAGTTATGGCGCCTATTTTTATCACTACTTTCTAGTTTACTTTATCATTGTTCTAGATAATTAGGTAATACAGTAAACCGAATGATGAGAGTGGGGTTTTTAATCGTTTTGTTTTGAAGGAATCGTTTACTGAGGTAGCTACGCAGTCAGAAGTCAGAAATGACTCTGCCTGCGAAGCTCGAGAAGCTGAGTACAAATCTCAGTAAAGGATCTTAAAATGGCGATCACGCCACTACCCAACAAACATATTAGCTATAACAGCAACTCATTTAGAATCCTGAGTGATATAGTAGTTTTATAAGACGCATAATAATAGTTTTAGGTGATACTATGGAAATAAACAGTCCTCTTATTACACTGGTGCTAGTAAGGTGATATAATAGACATAAGATTGCATATTGTAACTAAAAGCTGTAATAAGGTGGTATTAACTGCCTTTTTATATGCTACGGTTACCACTTTAAGGATATTTTAACACTGGAGGTTCTTTTGGGGTGCCCATTATAACTTACTCGCGCTGTAGCTCTATAATCGTGTTATGTTTACCTTTTAGTGCTTAATGCCGCTTACAGTGTTACAAAAGCTATAAAAATAACCTTAAGCCATTTAAGAGTGGTAACATGAGTTCTTATAGCACTTAGTAATTTAGTGATACAACAGACATAATTTTCCCTGTTAAATCACTTAGCTTTTTAGAGCTTGAAGTGCTATAACAGCGGTATGGCCGTAGCTCTACAAGAGTGTTTACGTGAACATTATTACCGCTTAAAGTTATTTTTAACGCTTTGAAGTATAAGATACCTCGCTCTATAACCTTTAATGGTTATCGGGAATACATTTAAAGCTGTCAGTTCTACTTGAGATAAAATTATCACCTTTAGAGTTAATCATGTGTTTAGAACGTGAAACGCCATTTTTGTTTACAAACATATACAAAAAAATGCTTAAAATATGGTAATAAAGCAGAAATTGTTAAGGTAATTGTTCTAATATTACAATATCTAGTATGTGTAGCATAACTATTCACAAAACTAAAGATTATAATTAACTTACTTACCAAACATAACCTAGGCTACAGTACTTTTAGCATACCAAATTTGTTAAAACTTGTAAATTTACGAGGCGCTTGAAAATTGAGATGAAAAATACCACATATAATGACAGAAAAGTAACAACCGCATTAGAATTTTGGTTTAATTCACTAATACGCGCCGTAAAACTTTGTGTACTCAACTGGTTATGATTTCACAAACCATCAAGTCGCCATTACAAACAATCTTTATTGCACACAACACAAACCGATTGAAATCGTATTAAATATTTTGACATTTAAAACTACACAAGCAATTATAGCTATAAAAGATTCCATATTGCGACGCACAGCGATTATTTTCACTATAGCAGTGTTCTTGTAACACTTTAAGTGATACAAGATGACATTTTACGCGGTTATTGCGACGCACAGCGATTATTTTCACAATAGCAGTTCTCTTGTAACACTTTAAGTGATACAAAATGACATTTTATGCGGTTATTAGAACTATAAGTGAAAATACTGCTACTCTAGCCCTTTATTATCACTCCCGACAACAATTATCTCTATTGTAGCACTATTGTATCACTAGTTTATCACTAGTGCGCATAAAATGAACCACTATAGAACTTCGAGCTCTAACGGCGGTGCCTATTTGCGCCTATAAGAGAGTTATAGCATGCTATATCGCTAAATTTTAGGCCACACTATCGCTATCAGTGTTTAATCGAAAGAATATACAGCTTTTGTAGAACTATTTTTATCGCTAAAATGTTAGTTGGGTATGACGTCACGCCACCTGCACCCGCCCGGACCCTCTAAGTCCTATAAGTAACCTGACTGATGGTCGGTGGGGGCATTCTTGTCATCGAAATGGTCAGTTGCAGACGTAGTCTTATACGCTGTGTTATTTTAAGATTGATGTTTTAATATCGCGAATTGGTGAAGAATAAACCAGTGCTCAAATACGAAGTTGGTAATTGTCTCATTCATTGGACCCTAAACCCTACTCTTATCATAATAACAGAGGAGACGCCAATAAATAAATATCTTGGGACATCTGGTATTACATAAATCGATTTAGTCCCACGGGAAGCTTAATGTGGTGTGGGTAGGTACAAATATAAGAGATAAATATTTAAATACATGCCTTTGCCAGAATTCGAACCCGGATCCTTCAGCTTCGTAGGCAGGGTCACTAACGACTAGGCTACGAAGGATAACAAGGCGATATATTAGGTATAATGTAAAAACACTGATCAAGTTTAATTTTTTTTTTAATCTCATGCAACGAGACCATCCGCAGTAAAACCAAAGTAACCGATATAGCTCTCTGAATCGCTAAACTGAAGTGGTACTGAGCGGGGCACATTGCGACCGCAACCGATGGCCATTAGGGCGGGAAGGTTCTCGAGTGGCGCCCACGCACCGGAAGGCGCAGCGTGGGTAGGCCCCCCACACCCACAAGGTGGACTTATGACTTGGTGAAGGTCGCAGTCGTCCGCTGGATGCTGGTGGCGCAGGACCGGTCATTGTGGCAATCTTTGGGGGAGGCCTATGTTCAGCAGTGGACGTCTTTCGGCTGATATGATGATGATGAATCTCTTGGTAATTGGGTGTCCCTAAAAGTGAAAATGCCTCTCTACATGTATACTTTACATGAGAAAATGCTTTTGATGTCTCGCTTTGGCGAACAAAAACCTTGTAACTGTAAGCGATAGGGTGATAAATTAATTAATTTCACCTTAATTCTGTGTAGAAAGCAGATGAAAGATGCCGACACCGCGTTAGTGATGGCAACGGGTTTTGGTTTCTATGGTTTCTCGAGCTTTTTATTTATTTTATTTTATTTATTTATTGACATGCTTTATTGCATTATTTATTGCTTTATTACATACAGCCAGTAGTGTACAGTGTGTTGACATGCTACGGGCTTTTAATGAAACCGAGGAATGCGATGCAGATTTTTAGCCAAACCGTGAACATTATTCCATCCAAAATGCTAATTTTAAAAGTAATTAACTTTCTATGAAAAGTTAATTGAGAAGCAATGTACTTCAAAATGAATCGTTACCTTGCACTTGACAATGACAGATCGCAGCCACTCACAACGTTTGACAACTAAACAGTACCTACACGCGATACATTGATCGTTCGGAGGAAATAAAATTAATTGTACGGTTAATTTAATTATTTGTCAAATGTTAATACTTGAAAACGATTGCTAGTAATGGGTATTATTAGCCATTTTCGTAAAAACCCGGGTCATGGTAACACACTGTATAAAATAAATACATAATACCTATTTATATCTTGGGATTGGGACATCTTACAAAAATCGACCTAGTCCAACGATAAGTTCAATTTTAAGGCTTGTGATAGTTGTGATGCGTGACCAGGCGACGATATATTCAGTGTGTTACCATGACCCAGGCTTTTATGAAAATTGGCAATGGTTTTCAAGTATTAAAAGTTGACAAATATTTAAATTAACTGTACAACTAATTTTATTTCCTCCGAACGATCAATGTAACGCGTGTCCTGCTTAGGTGTCAAATGCTGCGAGTCGCTGTGATATTTATGTCATTGCATTCGCTGCCTGCGACCACGGGAGTGTGTACTATCATTTCCGGAAATCGTTTTTTACGAGTCGGGATTAATTCCATTCGCAATTTTTACCACATATTTTTTTCTTAATAGCTCCCTTTCCCGAACGCGATTCTAACCATTCGCATATTTTCTCATTATTACTTTTTCTCTGTATTGACCTTTCCCGGAAGCATTTTTGACCATTCGCATATCTTCCCATTATTCCTTTTTCTCAATAGCTGCCTTTGCCAATAGGAATTCTTACCATTCGCATATTTTCCTATTATTATGTTTCCTAGTTTAGACTAACGCTATATTTGGAACAAGATAGACTACCGTTTTTTAGGGTTCCATAGCCAAAATGGCACAAACGGCATGATCCTTATGCTGCGGCCACGACATTGGTCTAAGGCGACCGGATTAGCGGAAAACCATACGTGCGAGAGGGAGTACCCATATCGGCATCCCGTTCCAACTCGTGGATTCGCTCGCCACCGGTCGCCTCGACCGCCGCGCAGCATAAGGGGCTATGGAACCCTAAAAAACGGTAGTCTATCTTGTTCCAAATATTGCGTTAGTCTAAACTAGGAAACCTAATAATGGGAAAATATGCGAATGGTAAGAATTCCTATTGGCAAAGGCAGCTATTGGGAAAAAGGAATAATCGGAAGATATGCGAATGGTCAAAAATGCTTCCGGGAAAGGTCAATACAGAGAAAAAGTAATAATGAGAAAATATGCGAATGGTTAGAATCGCGTTCGGGAAAGGGAGCTATTAAGAAAAAAATATATGGTAAAAATTGCGAATGGAATTAATCCCGACTCGTAAAAAACGATTTCCGGAAATGACAGTACACACTCGACCACGGGTGTAACGTCATGCCCGAAACGTCAGGATATAATTAAACGTAAGTTTACGCGATAAAGACCCGTTTACCTTCAAAATATAGGCTACGGCTACGGAGGCTGACAAATAGTACATAATTATGTAGTCATAAGATGAATACAACCCAAATCAACATATTTAATTTAAAAAAAACATAATTTGATGTGTGTTTCACAAAAACTTCTATAGCTCTTTACTATAATTTGAACTTCAAATAATAAACAAATGGGAAATGCGTTAAAAAAATATTTTCTTAAAGATATTTTTGAACCAGACGGAGCGGATGCGCTCCCAGGCTGTTCTAATAAGAATTTAAATAAAAAAATGTATATTGATTCATAATTATTTGATTAATAAGCGTGAGCAACTCAGCTATGTAACCGAGACCACGGTAAAAATCTTTAATTATAAAATTAAGGTTTAAGTTATAAGGTAAAAAATGTAAGTAATATTGATTGAAATAAATAATTTTGATTTTTATAATTTTCTTTACTTTGTTGCGATTTGAGACTCGAATGGTCCCATCACTACGTGGGACTCATTAGACAATAGTCTTGTAATCGCAGGACGCGCCGTTACATTCTCGGCCGCTCCACTATGCCGCGTTAATTAAATAAACATTGACTTCATTTCGTTTGGTGCGGTCAATGTCTATGAAGATACTTTGCTTTTTTTCTGAAAGCTGATTTTCTCTTCATTTGTACATAGACTTCTTACAGTAAGGGAGAGCGAGATAAACATTTATTCGTGACTAGTAAGACGAAAAATATAGCCATCGCCATTTGGTCATATTTAAAGTCATTCATAATTCATATTAAAATATTATCGAACCAGGTTACTCACGTATTTGAGTCGATGATTGCTCGACATGTTTCGATCCTCACCCGGAGCACCCTCTTAATGGGTCGAAACATGTCGAGCAATCATCGGCTTAAATACGTGAGTAACCCGGTTCGATAATATTTTAATAATATGTTTGAGTAACAGTTTAGTTATATTTCTAAAAAATCAGTCAGAGAGAGAGAGAGAGAGAGAGTCCAACGCAGAGGCCCTACCTACTTACTATAATTTTCGCGGATTTTTCTCTGTCACTGTCACGATTTCCTGATCATCATCAGCATGACGAACTACGCAACCTCCTTATTACAAAGATCACTAAATTGAAACTTAACATAATGCAACTTAAGTTTATCTAAAAACTTAGGTTCTTTCGGCTATTTTCGACGATTCCTTCGGCTCGTAAATCGTTACCAGTTTTTTATCATAATCAGTTAGTAACCGTACAGTCGAGTGCATTAATATATAGACACATTTGTAGGGGATCAGTATGGAGAAGTGTATATATATTAATGCCCTTGACTGTACTATGAATTTTCAAGTATTGTTTATGTTACACTGATTTTTTTTTACCAAAGTGTCTCAGGTTGGCTATATTATGAGGAAATGTAACGCATCCTTGCTATCATACAAAACTAAAAAGGTTGAAGTCGATACCAGAGTTCTTGTCTAAATCAATAATGAACATTGTACTTTGTACCAAACAACTGGTGAAATCTTTGAGGATTTAGTAATGGAGTCGGCTTCATATCGTTTCCCCTCTGCCAAAGACTTTGGCCAAGAATTTGTACATTGACCAAACCTGTTTATAAAAACTATTTCATTAATCGATTCTTCGCAGTCTTGTAATCGTTATGTACCCGTACCAAGCTCCGTCAAAATGCCTGTATGTGCTATGTATGGATTCAAAACTCGTTCAAATACATCATGTATACAAAATATGCGATACCATTTCATATCTTGCCTTTATTTGTTTATATTACAACATTTTATTACATAAAATTGTTCAAGAAAATCAAGTACCAGGGAATCGATAGCAAAATCGGTTTCAAAAATATCGCACACAATTCGTATTTTCATTTTTGACTGATGGAGAAAGTTTGACATTTATTGTATTCTCGTATTTAAGGTTAATAAGGTCTACCCATCTTTAAATTTTGTAGGAAATATCAGACTTAGTGAATCAAGTAAGACAGAAGACTCTGCCTTGGTCTAATGTTAAGCTTATATGTAAGCCAATAAAGTTGAATATTTATCGCGCTTATTTGGAATACGTATTACGCGCGAAAATACATAGTGATGTGAACGTTACTCTTTATGACACAATGTCGAGAGTAGATATAAAATGTCGAGATACGGACACTTGTGTTTACGTATATTAGTGTTCTCACAGTAAGTAAATAAAAACACAGTCTTATCGAATTCAATAACTTCATTTTTACAAGTGCTACTTAACGCTAGTTGGACCTATATTATAAATTGTATTTAGGTACTTACTAAAATATCACTAAGGAATATCAATATCACCGGATTCACCGGCCTTATTGCAAAAACTTGTATGTATATGCACCTACGCACCTTGTACCTACGCACTTGTATTCAAATTGTATCCTTACGAGTATTCACAATTAAGCCTCAGTGAGTTTTACCCCAGCTAACTAAAACTTTCTTACTACAACAAAATAAATAATACTCGTATGTACACTCGTATGGACATACATTGTTTTCATTCACAACCGCTAATTAATATTATTTATTAAATATTATAATTGATTTACGGATTCCGAAATGCACGTGATTGACCGAGACTTTCCTTACAGTTACAGCCTTCGTAGTCAAAGATCGCGATAAACGAAAACATAATCAATTGAAGTAGGTTAATGGCAAGACATTCAGGCGGTTTTGTATTAAAATTGGTTGATTAATTAATAACTGTTACTAATTGTCTGTTGAGAAAAATATATCGATACGATAATCTTCAGGCACTTGAAAGCCATATTAATCGGTTCGATTACACCTACGTCGATAGTTTGAAATTGTGTCCGCATAGAAATTTTACTGTATTAGTGTGATAATTTAACTTAGTGTTGTGGTATTGTTTAAGTGTGCGTGAGTAGTAACGAGAAGAAGAAATGCATTTGTAGTTAGATCGTTTACATGTGTGCTACCTCGTCCCCCTCGGAAATTGGCAGAATGTTTTGTTAGGAAAGTTATAGCGATACCGTCTCCCCATACTAAATCCTCAAAGGGTGAAATCTACCAAATTAATTTCGTAGAATGCCAATATAAAAAGTTTGGTAAAATCAAAAAAAAAAAAAAAATGTGATAGGACCGAATTGAACCTTAATTTCCGGTTAGAATTACGCAAGATCTGATAAATTCAACTTAACATTTTTTTGATAATGTAAAGCATTATTATCCCGCTCGTACTTATTTATCTGTGCGAGCGCGATGGCCTGCGAAACGTAAGGATAATACTATACGTAGGTAAGATTACGCGATTAAGACCCATAGCCATTTTATTTATTTATCACAAATATTTGTATTTGGGCTTGGTTGTCTATGTATTTAAGTATCTATTTTATAATATATAATACACGATATATTATATCGTCGCCTGGTACCCACATCACAAGCCTTAATTGAGTTACGTTTTTCTCGATAAATCGCGCTTGCTCCAATGTCAGTGCGAGAGCCATAGAATGCATTACGTTTCGAGTAAAACCGAACGTATCCTTTACTTTCCAACTCATGGTATGACTACAGGTCCTACGGGCGTCCTTTTAAGCATAATTTATAAATACATCCGAACACGACTGAAGTCTTTGGTCGTCATCTTTGAATATTTCACTTGTCACTTCCTTCGTCATCTTCGGACTCATGAATAAAGCATCTCCTCCATAGGTTAGTGCTCTGCAGATGTTCCGGGAAGACCTAGTGCGAATATCGCTCCAATTACTTGGTGATTAGCAGTAATGCTCCGTTTGTCCACGCCGCCGCACGCGCAAACCTTCCGACACAGTTCGTCAAAACAGTATCTGAACTTTCTACGAGTAAAGGTGAAGACATTTATCAGTATGCGTACCACTGAATTAGATTTGGATAGAAGAAACAAGTTCATTCATTTGTATGGCGGCCGAGCGTGTCAGATTTTGTACTGAAGTTACTTGCCTATGATTTTAAATATGTCTCAGGCCCTTGAGTATTCAAATTTTTTGTGTTGTTGCAATTAATATTACTTAAGCAGCACTATTAATGTTTTTGTTCACTTCAACTTACAAAATTTGACGCCCGAAAGCTGCAAACTGCGATTAAAGACGGACAACTCAGTAGATTTTACTGAGTTTATTTAACACGCTAAGTAGATACGTGATCTATGGTATATTATGACATATGTGATGCGTACACATTTTGTCTATACAAAATATCAGTTTAGTATAACCCCGTCCAGCTTTTCGCACGCAGACGCATGCTTACACGTTTCATACTAAACGGCCAATTTTATTAGACAAAATGCGTACGCATGCTGGTAAATGTGTCTTCATCCTAACAGGGCCTAGTAGTACTACTATGAGCTGCCGCTACGTTATTAACGCGCGTTTAATTTCTATCCGTCCCGCTCGTACTTGTGTATTTATTGGCGCGAGCGAGCTGGATAGAAAGTAAACGCGCGTTATTAACACCGCGGCAACTCATGACGGCTACAGTAGGATACAGTACTCTGTATTGCACCCTTCATCAAGATAAAAACAACAATGAATGTACAATCTTAAGGTGCGTCAGACCAAAAGAGCATTCGCTGTTCTATCCCCCGCTCTGCGAAATCAACCAATCACGTTTTGTGTAACGATCGAATTTCGTAGAGTGGGAGGTTAGAACAGCGAATGCTCTTTTGGTCTGAACGCACCTTTAAAGGTGCTAAAGAGCGATCTCTTTCAGACTTTAGGTAGTGATATTATGTCAGTATGGCATGAGATTCTCGAACCGAATTCCACATTCGTGGGTTCGAACTTCGAATCCTGTTCGCGCCAATGCGTTTTTTAAAACAAGTATACCTATACTACTTATGTATGAAATGTAACTTAAGATTTTTCAATCCTATTTCGGTTTTACAGTAGATAGGGGAGACCGGGGCAAAACGGGATAGTTAAGAGAAAAATCGACTGATTATGAAAATTGTAATGTTTATTAAAAATCTCTTACAATAAAAGCAACACTTATAGTTTTAGCAAACATATATTTTATCTTTTATGGCACTAAATCACTTGTTTTTTTTGCAATTAGGAACTGTTTGTTAAGTGTCGAATATCCCGTTTTGCCCCATCGTTGGGGCAAAATGGGAAACGCTATGGGGCAAAACGAGTACACCTTTAATCGGGTTGGCAACCTTCACAAATGTGTGCCTCTTCATCATCAGAATTATCAGCGCATCGAGCCTTTCCCACCCGTCGTTCTAAGGTTAACTTGGGCACGTTATATGCAGCTGAAGCTCGAAGAAACCCATTATCTCTGAAAGCACTGCTCTTACTGCTTTTCTCATATCGTCCTCTTCCCATGTTTGACGTTCTGTCTTACGCTTATAATTTCGTACCATTTTAACTGCAAACAAATATAAAACAGAAATTATCAATGTACTATTTACACATATGGGGCAAAACGGGATAGTATCCCATTTTACCCCGACCATTTTGCCCCGACGGCCAGATTTTACAAAAATATCAACAGTTCTAACCTGCGAAATAATTGTTCGTAAAAGCAACCTAAATTCGTTAGTTTTACACTGATGCAACATGTATATAGTAAGGAATAACTATAGCACTGATATTTACCTTTATGCCCATCGATCAAAACCAAAGAACTTCTTAGCAAATCACCAAAAATCTGTTTTTTCTTGCTGCTCGACCAAAACAGGTAGTGACACGCACCCGCCGCTTTGACTCGTGTGAGGCGACTAAAGTTGTCGCGAATGGCGCTGTGTCGCGCTCTATTGCGCGCACCAGTTACGCACACAAGTACATTTCCCGTTCTGCCCCGAGCTTCGTTTTGCCCCGGTCTCCCCTATTCGTATATAATCTTAAGAATCTTGCTCTGATGGAGTTCAAAGTCAAAGTCAAGTCAAACTATTCTTTATTCAAGTAAGCTTATTAATAAGCATTTTCGAATCGTCTGACATTATCAAGAGAGAGAAAAAGAATCTACTACTGGTTCAAACCCTACACCGTTCGTTTCGTAAATGCTAGGGCGTCCACTATTTGGTTAAGCATAACTCTGCGGGGTAGTTTATCAGCATCCTGGCTTTGTAGGTGTCCAAGCCACTGAAGTCTTCTTTGTTTTTTTTTATGTGACGAAGGTAGACAACTGAGCTCAGCCCACCTGATGGAAAGCATGAACTGACGCCCACGGCCATAGTGACCAAAGAATCGCCTATGCACTGCCTACCCTGACAACCCATGAGGCCCAAGGATTGCCTCTATCTATGCCAGTAATTACACCGGCTATCTTGCCCCCAAACCGGAACACAGTATATTAACTATTTAGCGGCAGGGTAACGGGTAAGACGGTGGTAGCTATTCGGGAGCACCCTGCACGAGGTCCTACCACCAGCAAAAAAGTTTTAGACTAGCAGTGATGCTGACAGAGCGAGTGATGTGCAGAGGTCTTCCTCGTTCATTTTGTCGTTTCCTTGTGTTATGAATGAATAGTTTATAAACATCATAGTCACGTAACTGCATTCAGTAATATACTGCGTGTAACATGCTCTATGTCACTTTATCGCCGTCCGTACCGTTCGAAGCAACATTGTAACCTTTTTGCGCGTGGTTTATACTGGGTACCATCGTCCACACACTTACTGATCAAACTTGCATCATACGGTGATTATAATAGGGTTCATGAATGGTTAGTTATTTGTGTGGATGTATGAGTGGCGACCGGTGTGAGGGATGGACGACAATTAAGGAAAGTTCCATGGTTTATGAGAATGAAAAGACGACATGCAGTCCAATAATATGTATAGCATTCGTCAGTAGAAACGAAATATAATGTAAACAAACCTAAAACTTGCATTATTCCACTTTTAGCGCTCAATCTTGGTTTTATTGCCAACTTTAAACCTTATACCTTGAGTTCACATAAATTTTTACTTGAAATTATTGGTATGTATTCGTATTATCGTAAAAATAAATCTGCGAAAGTGTTTCACTATGTGTGTCAAATGATATGAAGACGTCAAATGCTATGGAGCGTCCGCCATGTTTGTTTAATATTTTTCGATTCTTTTGACAAATGGTATATAATTATATACATTTCGGAACGTATGTCCGAGTGACAGTGATCAAAATTGGGTTATGGATCTTTTACGGTTAGGGTTGCCAGGTTCTAAGAAGGCGTGGCTTTAAAAAAACCTAAAATGAATTATAAAACCGCATAATGTTAAGTCTTAACAGTATAGTAGCTTTTAACTCGCTTTGTAAGAAAAGCTTGGAACCTTCGTTTAGTCTTCGATAAGGATGAAATTTTGCATACGCTCTGAGTTCTGATGACAATGCATGACTAGCTAAGAAACGTCATCACAAATCCACCCTCTTGATATCGGTAATTGAGAATCAAATGAAAGGGTTTGCTGTCAGATCAGGAATAAAAAAAGTCGTGTTTTTTAGGTTGATAAAATGATAATTAAATTAACTATAATTATTTTTTACAATTTACATGCTCCCTTTTTTTCAGTGTATCAATGGTGTACATAAGGCTTCATTTGTATGTAGGTATTGTATGAGTATAACTATAAAACAGTGTACCTACCTAAGTAGGTACACTGCTCTTATGAATATCATAAGATTCATAAGTATGAATCTTATGATGTCTAGCCTCGTTCAATTGTCTTCACGAATAATAGGTGAAACAACAACAAGAAAAACCTTTGGCGATAAAAGCTTGTTTCAAAACATTTTTTTGTCAAAAATAATTAAATGCATTTTGATATTTTGTGGAACTGTTTTATATCATTTGTGAGTTGTGTATTTAAAGTAGTAACACTACTTAGATAAAAATTAGATGTCATTATACCAAACAAAAAATAGGTACCGAGTTTATCAACGCCGCCTGTGTTTGAACAATTTTGAACTCAAGTCCTCCGCTTTCGCAGCTGATGCCTAAACCTGCTGGAGTAGGCGAGTGGTTTATCCCATGCGCTTAGCTGCATTTATACTGAAACATATCTCATTAGATGAGATTCATGGACGGAAGATATTTTAGAAAATGCCATACAATAAACCCCTCGGAAGTATGTATGGCTGTAATTTATCATATGATTAAGCGTTTTATAGCTGTCATTTTCCAAAGTTGAGGGTAATGGAAGCGTAAGTCATTTTCTAGTTTTTTTTGTGAATATAATTTGACATTATTTTCGCAACTTTTTGTTTTTTTGTCTACCGCATACCGCGTAGAGGTTTCTACGTCTATAATTAGATATTGATTTTACTACGTAAATTATGACTTTAATTATTGATCATTCTTATTAGCCTCTGAACCACGCTCCCCTAATTCTATAAGATTTATCATTTCAATCATCAGTAAGTACTTAAGCTTATTTCTCCACTTCACACATTTACCTCTATACTCGTCTAGTCCCATTACACCCATAAACCATACCCGTCCATAGCAAATTTGCAACATTGTCAAAGTTTTCACGAAAGTTTTTGCAAGACGCTCAGTGTCCATACTGTCAGTAGAAGCGCGCGCGCAAGTGTCTCCGGTCGTGCCGCCATGCGCCTGCTCGCGATCCTCATTTGCGCAGGTAGCTGATCTATATTAAAAAAAAAGTCGTATTCAGAAATGAAACTAAAAAAAATAAAATTTGAATCATATTGATCCAAATATTCATTGATATTATATTTTTGAATACGACTCCTGCGTGTCAATGACCCTGTGATATACGCGAAGGATACAAGGCCCATTTTTATTGCTGCGATTTATGGTTCATATATCGATTGGTTTATCGATCGAACGCCAGGTTTTGCTGATTTGTGTTGCGTGTTTTAGTTTTATGGCGATCTTCGTGTATTTTGGTGAGATGAAAATTAAGTGATAAGTTATGGTAGGATTTATTTTTAAGTTAGGCATTGAACTTATTATATAACGTCATAATTTAAATCATACTTATAAATACACATGTAGATATTGAAAATTACAAATCGTTTTATGAGTAGTTTTTGTTAAATGACCAAGTCCAATGGAGGAAGGATTGAACCCAAATAATTATATATGTATGGACCGTACCTACTCCACTGTCTTTATTTATCAAATTTATTTCTGGATTACACTACACTGCATACGGCCTGTATCTTTTTTATTATTATTTTAAAAAATCCCTTTGTGTTTACTTTTGTTGTTAAACAGCAAAATGCTCGTAAATCGTATCCCGGCCCCTATTCTTCTATAGTTATTATACACACAGTTATTAGGAATTCCTGCCCTCAGGACAGAAACATTTTTTGGTTAGAAATATTGGGCAAATTTCCTTTTACATCTCATGCTAGTTTTAAGAAGTTTTTGCACAGATTTTAGGTTGTTTGGAAAATGCTTGGTTTCTGCAAATAAATCCAACCAGCAACAACTTACATCAAACTTACAGTAAAAGAAATGTATTTGCGAATCTTATTTACCCTTTTTGTAAAAGTGATAAGAGCGAAAAAGGTAAGTTAATCGATATCCTTGACTGTAAATCGATGGACCTTATTAGAGAAACCGTAGGGTCTGCTGATGGATAGCTAGCATTGTTGAAGATGGCACATCAGTAGCTTCCATTGGAGTGAAGGATTTAAATTAGCGAAATATTGTGATATCTTTTTTGGACTTAACACTTCTCCAAACCTTTGGTGTCGTTCAGGACTAACTTGTTTTCGAATCTGTACCAAGTAGGTATATGTTTATATGATATGACTTAGATACGATATGACAATAGTTTTCTGTAAATTATAAATACAAGAATTCACGTTGGTGGTTGGTATATGACATTTATTATTTAAAGTAAATAGTACCTAGTAGTGTTATTTCTTAAAAACACAAGTCATCTGAATAATTTTGATTTGTTACAAAAATGTTATGAGTTTAATGTTTTTGACTATCAAACAAGTAAGAAATAATTTTAATAAAATAATATACTTGAGAGCAAAACTTTCAAAAAGCATGTATTAAAAAAAACCTCTTGTGTTTAGAGAGGCAATAAAATTGATTAATGTACGCAAGTTTGACGTAAGTTTTAGTTAATAGGTAGGTAATCGTATTTTAGGCTTGAAAATTAAGACAACAGACAGAGTCACTTTTGCGCTTATACCTTGTAAGATTGTGTGTTATTTACCGACCAAAGAGACGTTTTTGGCTTTGTTTATCCCACATTCATGTCATTTAAAAACTGAATACTAATGTATAATTCGACCGCGCGTTACTCCCGCGCAAGCAAAGAGTTCAACGCGCGATGCGCGCGCGCCGTTTTCGCATCTACCGCGAACTTCGAAATCCGTAAATTTCGAGTTTGCTTTGTCACTCTAATGACGCCTAGGTTGGAGTAACAGAGACAAATACTTGCGGATTTCGAAATTTGTAGTAGGGCCGCTGCATTCAGACCCGGGATATCTATTTATTAATTTTATTATTTACATTATACGTATGAATTCGGCGTTTCGTATAAATAATTTAGGGAAGAGTCGATAATTATTAATTTTATGCATTAGTTTTGATGTCATGATCAAAGTTTAATGCGTAATTTTGCCTCTTCTAAGGTGTATTTTATTTATCTGTAAATTACATTTCTTAAAAAAGTAGGTACTATTATAAATTTAAAAGAATTTCAAATGTCAAGAGTTGTTTTCAAAGCATTTTGGCATATGTGTAACGATATTTTTACACAAATTACGAGATGACGATTACGAAGTTACAACTGAAATAATCAAACTATGGACAACTAAAGTCTCTGAACAACAACACATTTTATAGGTAATGTAATGATAATGACCCAAAATTTTCGAAACGTCGGCATGTAGTTAAATTATACGCGATATAATCCGTGTGTCACTATTCAATAAACTTATTATTCTTTAATGATTCCTATGCCCAGATAATCTTATTATAACTGGATAAATATTACGCCCGTATAAATTATATAAGCTGTATTTAACGCGGGTGAGCCATGAATAAAACATGACACTTGAATCAGAGCTTTACTAAACGGGTTTATAAAATATAGCCATAACTCGTGGGAAATTATGACTTTACCTTCTGACTATGACAATTGAAGATTACAGCATAGTCGGACTTCGATTAAAAAAAATACTGTAAAATGTGGATCAATAGATTTTAAGCTAAAATTTCAGCTTTGACTTTTTGTGAACTTGAGCAAGTTTACAGTCACCATTATAATTGTGATATTTGTTATGAAAAAGGACCTTATCGTGGACGGCATAAGCAACGGGCCCCGCGCTTCAATTCTAAAAAAAAAATATTTGTCAGAAAAAAAGTTTGTACCGATTCCCACAGATTAATTAGTTGAGTTGAAAGAAACGGCAGTGTATTTTATTATAATGCAGAAGTGTATCTTTTTTTAAATGTCCCAAGATATTTATTTATATTTTTTTATTTATTTTATAAAATCTAAGTAAACCAAGGGGTCCCGCTATAAAAAGTGCTATGAGCCCCGCATCTGTTTAACCCGGCTCTGCGCTTATGTCGTTATCAACGATTTGCAAACAACAAATGCGACATCGCGGGATATATTATTATAAGTGCCATGGCCAATAAGGTTCCTTTTAATTGCACTCTAATACCTAAACTATGTCTCATCGGATGTTTGTGAGCACCCTTGCCGCTACCATATATAAGATGGCGACTGTAACTTACCAATGCTCGACATCTTATTGTCCAATATATTATGTCGTCTATCTTTTTCTATTTTTTTTCATAAGATGGAAGTTGCCATGTGCTACTGCAGTAGAATAGAATAGAATAGTCTTTATTTTGTCGTCACAGATAACAATCAGGTGGTAAATATAAAATGAAAAAAATAAACAAACAGGAAAAGTAGAAATTTCATGACGCGCCGTTTGACATACGAAATGCATTTTTAAATTGATAAGTATACATAAAATCCTCGTCAAAACAAAATTATAGATCAAAACTACCTGCTGTGTTTTCCTTACATAATTTTAATAATAAGGCACTCTTAGTATTTCATTTAATGTTGAAACTTATAATTGTAAATTAATTATTTATGAGACGAATCTCTCAAGAAATCAAAAGTCCGAAATCATCGACCGCAACCGACAATTTCGTCTGCATTCTGATTGTATCTGTTCCCTTACCATTGGCCCAAGTCATGTGTGTGTCCTAATACTTGTACAGTAGTCGATATCGCCTTTTTAACGTGAACCCGTTATCTGCACATTTTCGCGATACCCAATGAGGGTTTTCTCGAAAACGTATGCCACTAGTTGGCGCCACTTAGCCGTAAGGTACCGCTAAGAAACACAATTATCTAGCCCCAAAGAAAAACTAACTAGAAGGTTTTTTTTGTTATATAATTTTATAAACTCATACAACACATTTAAATACGAAACTATAGGCGCTCTGAGAATTTAGACAAGTTTCTGGACCTGACGCCTCAGTGCTGCCGCCCTGGTGAACGTCATTTCAGAAAATCCTCATTCACTCGAGTTTTTTCCATGGTATCGTTGCATTTTTCTTACTCAGAATAACTCTATTTTCTTTACTCAGAATACTAAACAAAGAAAACCAAGATAAGTCATGGTTTGAAAACCAGTCTTCTGAGTAAGAAAATAGAGTTAGCTAGCCTGAGTACGAAAAATGCAACAATACCATAGACAAAAACTCGAGTGAATTGGCTATCGCGAACTCATGGTTTGAAAACTTGGTTTTACTAGTAAAAAAACTGACCAAGAGCATGTCGGGCCATGCTCAGTATAGGGTTCCGTAGTTATTCAAAGATGGCCGGGTAGATCATGTTCAATATAGTTTTATTTTAAAGTTCTACAAACCCACTATTGATGATATTTTTTCACATTTTTTGAAATAACAGAACAAAACTTAGAGGGGCGCTCGTCCCAATAAATAGTCGCGATAGAATACATTAAGGTGCGTTCAGACCAAAAAAACATTCGCTGTTCTATCCCCCGCTCTACGAAATCAACCAATCACGTTTGGTGTAACGATCGAATTTCGTAGAGTGGGGGATAGAATAGCGAATGCTCTGTTGGTCTGAACGCACCTTTACGTATTGAGTAAACCCTAACGTAATCGATACTTGAAAAGTCATAAGTACGGCTTCACGATAGCAACAGTCGCTGTAACTCGTGGTACGACCCACCGAAATGTAGGAAGTTTATTTCGTTTTGGTGCGCGCGCGCACGAGATTCGACCGATAAGGTGCGGAGCGGCTTTACCTTTGAACTTGGCGGGCGTTGTTCGTCATTTATTCGAACCTAAGTTTGTTCTAAGTATGTTACCATCCGCAGCAGAACCAAAGTAACCGATATAGCTCTTCGAATCGCTGAAGTGGCAGTGGGCGGGGCACATTACGCGCAGAACCGATTTCCGTTGGGGCGGAAAGGTTCTCGAGTGGCGGCCACGTACCGGAGGGCGCAGCGTGGGTAGGCCCCCCATAAGGTGGACTGATGACCTGGTGAAGGTCGCAGGAGTCCGCTGGATGCGGGTGGCGCAGGACCGGACATTGTGGCAATCTTTGGGGAAGGCCTATGTTCAACAGTGGACGTCTTTCGGCTGATATGATGATGATGATGATGCTGAAGTTTGTTCCGGATGCTTTTTCTATGTATTTAGTACCTGATAAGTGAAGATTACCGTAAAGAGCGGTACAGCTGAGCTGTGAATACCCTAACTCATCTAAGCCTAAATCATGACCACTCAGTTAAGATTGACAGACTACGAAAAGAAACAAGTCCAGCGAATGTGTTGGCGTGTGTAATTACAATACATAGCCTAGTTTCAGGTCTTTTATGCGACACTGATCCACTGTGCACGGTAAAGTGTTAAACAGTGAGTCAGTCGGCTGAGTCAGGCAGTCGTGGGCTCAAACGAGGCAGTAAAGTAAAGTAATGTTATGTGGGTCGGTCCTATTCACCGGCCGTGTACTTATGTGACAATACTGGCGCTTAGCTATTTAGGCCACATTTGAATGGTTTTAAATATACTCTGCCTGTCTACCGGTGGCAGTAGAAAAAGGCGGCAAGTTTGAAAATATCGCGGGTTAGCAAAACTGCGTTCGACTAATTCCAAATTCGTGTTTCATCTATGACATATATAAAACATAAAAAATATAGGTACCTATTATTTGTTTGCATTGAAAGTCTCATGCTTGTAATAATAGTAAATATATAATGCTTAAATTTAATCATGGATTTAAAGTAAGTACTCAAAGTGTAGACATCATCAACATATCAGCCGAAAGATGTCCACTGCTGAACATAGGCCTCCCCCAAAGATTGTGGCAGGTACAAATGTTATGACATGTATATTCAAGCATTCGAGGTTATGGTTTTTGGTTATGGTTATGTTTCCTCTATTTTATTTTTCATTTGGTCGAATCAGTTGATTAATCCTCTTTAATGAAACCGTAATCATAAATATGTACATATTAAAACGATCAATTTTCCATTTAATCAAATGATATATTTTCAAACAATTTTTGAACTTTGAACAATTAACTAAAGGGCGCGAAATGTAGTTATTGTCGATGTACATCATTGATTAAGAATATATAAGTGGATCCCCAAACAGCTCAAAATAATGGCCCCAAAAAATGGGCTGCAGAAGTAAATATTGCGGTCCTTTTGCTCCGCTATTCAGTTCTGACAGTTGACATCGGTATAGCATCATTATTCCTTAAACATAAAAAGTTTCTACTATTTTGCGGTGTTGTTCGCGAATTTGACACTTATTGCTCACTTCACAAAGTTTTTTATTCTTTGAGTTTTTCTATTATAGTTTATTGTAAGTGAGCGTTATTAGCTTCAACTGAAACATGATAGAAATGAGTTTTAGTGCCACTTTTCTTGGTTTTCTTGTTTGGCTCTGTGCGTCCATTTGTTATTTAATGTCATTGATGTACATTTCCGTTTTAAACTTTTGACCATGTTTAATTTTGTATTTGCTAAGAATTCTAGACAGTCTATAAAATATCATGGCTCATGGGACATTTTTACACAAATCGACCAAAAAAAAGTGACTGGCAAAAAAAGTGTAGAAATAATAGATTGACGTCACTGTAGTCTCTTCCTTTTCAAATAAATAAAAAAATGTCCTCAATCAAGCCTTCTTCTGAGGAAATATTTTTGCGTTAAAAAAACTAAGAGATGCCACCAACATCAACATTAGAACTTAGAACCCCGGGGCATCCAGCTTCGCAGGCACTATCGTATCGACGACTAAAACAATGCGATCTCAGAAGAATTGACATGTATTTAGTCAAAAAACAGACACGAAATTCCAATTGCGTAATATATACTCACAGGTTTCTGGGCCACAGGCCACTGCCATACAACGTCCAATAAGGCACTAATCCCATACAAAACCGTCACTTTTCATACCATATGCTAATATCACGACCGCTATCCCACAACCACGTCACCGATTCACCTAATCAACATGAAATTACTCTAAAATAGTTGTTATGTAGTTGGGATAGGAGCGCTGTGGTTTTTGCGGGAAAGCAAACGAAGTGGACAAGTGTAAATGTTTGTCCGTCTGTCCGACCGGAATACGGAATACTAATTTACGTACGTAGGTGGATGGTCTGATAATGGTGTTGGTTTGGTATTAATACTTGGAGAAAAAAGGAAGATACTAGGGTCACTAGAGATTTGCAACAAATAGGTAAACAAATATTAAAAAGCAAACTTGTTTTAATAAATATATTGATTCAGTGGTTTTTAGTATCAGTATTGTATCGGAACAATGTTGTGTAAGGTTTCTAGTTACAAATAAAATATATGTACGTAAATTATGGGTGGTGTGGCAGCGCTGTGGTGTAAGGTCCAACGACCTGTCAAAATAAATACGAGAATTTTCTGTACTTGTTTTGGTTTATTTATTTAAAACCATTTATTTTAG
Source organism: Thaumatotibia leucotreta (assembly GCA_025490895.1). Classification (NCBI taxonomy): domain Eukaryota; kingdom Metazoa; phylum Arthropoda; class Insecta; order Lepidoptera; family Tortricidae; genus Thaumatotibia; species Thaumatotibia leucotreta. The sequence goes on from JALPQI010000768.1 coordinate 132,776, forward strand.
GATTATTGTTTTCTTAAATAAATAATAAAATCAGTCAAAGTCAATTCCTGTGAAATGAATAAAGTTATATAGATTTTCTTTAAGGTGCATTCAAAGTATTCAAACCAAGCGAACATTCGCTATTCTAATCTAACCTCCCACTCTACGAAATTCGATCGTTACACAAAACGTGATTGGTTGATTTCGTAGAGCGGGGGATAGAACAGCGAATCCTCTTTTGGTCTGAATACTCTGAATGCACCTTTAGTACCAGTGAGTTGGGCCATTGTTTTAGAACTCAATTTTCAGTTCGGCGACCGTTTTCTAGAGCCTATTTCTCAAAAGCTTGTAACTTGTAGTACAAACGAAAATCTTTTTCTGATTAATGGGTCAAAAATACTCCCAATTCCACTTGTTTTACAAGTTACAAGCTTTTGAGGAACGGGCCTCTAGTCGTCATTCATTAGTTCATTACACACGAAAACAATATACCTAATTATTTTCAAATACAAAAGAATTTCGATATTTTATGTTCAGTACCTAATAATCTGCCAGTTGTTAGGACCTCGCGCCTACGTAGCGCCGCAAGGTGGCAGAAAAAATATCGGAAACCCTCATTGTATACCCCGAGTAGAAAGCGATAATTTTTCAAAAACACAAGCGTGAACGGTTTTCTCACAGAACATTGTAATTTTTAGCCGGTATTTATTTCAAATTCAAGTTTGTTTACTAAACTAACGGCCTGTTTCCGAATCCCAGGGTAAATTTATCTGTCAGATAAAATTATCACTATGCGTTTTTCCCCCGGCAAAAGGAAAACTAAAATTTATCTGGCAGAAATATTTTATTCGAGGATAGTAAAATAGACCCTAAAATAGATAATTTAAATAAATAAATAATTATCTTAGGTCACAAATCGACTTAGTCCCAAGGTAAGCTCCATTAAGGCTTGTGATGTGGGTACCAAGCGGAGATAATATAAATAATAAACAGATACATAAGTGATATTTAAGTAGGTATTATTTTTGTTAGTCCATTGTGTATTGCTTAAATAAATAAAAGCTAGTAGGTATCTATATACCTACTTAAATAATTATTTACATAGCCACGACCAGAATAATACATTACACAAGTTCGAAATAGTACAATAGTGCGAAAAACTTGAAATTCGAAACAAGTGGCGATGTTTTAAACACGACCGAAGGGAAGATTTCGTAACTCGTGTCGATACACGAGTTACGAATTTCCTTTTTGCACGTGTCTCGTACGACGGTTTTTAGTATAGAATATAGATGGCACTCCGAAGTTTTGGACCTGACGTAAAATGAGCCACTTCTCGCACTAGCGCCTAAAAAGGCACCATCTGAACTAAAAAAATATTGATTGATGTAACTAAAGACCGAAGAGCTGGCGACTTCCTCGCACAACGCATCAGTATTGCGATACAGCGAGGAAATGCCGCTAGCATCCTCGGTACAATGCCACAAGGGCCAATCTTAGATATAGGCTAGGTTAAGTAGATTAGTTAGATTAAATCTATGTAGGTACATAAATTGTAGTTTAGAAAATAAATATATTTAAAAAAAAAAATTACTTATACAATAACATGTTCCCTACTATTTATTCGTAATAAATATATTACTAATATTTTCTTCGGTGACCGCGAGGATTACTCATGAAATAAAACTATGAAAACGGATAAACTCGCGTATATTAACTAATTTTAACTTCATTCCGACGTTTCGAACACTTTACAGGGTTCGTGGTCTGCGGATGGGTCATTTCATAAATATATTACTATTCATTTCCTTCCAATATTCTTACTAATATGGTCTTGTTTTGATCGTTACGCTCAATACGTCGGTTAATATGAGTAACTTTTTTCGAACACATTAATAAGCAAATGAATGTAAATGATGCATTTCTATTACTAACTACAATGGCGGCGAGCAGCGAAAGACCATTCAATGTTAATGAAAATATGCTTAAGGAATTTCAAAAAACTTCAAAGTGGTCGCCACTTCTAAGAAAAATGCAAATTAATTAGATAATTTACCGCCCGTGGGATGTTTCAATTTTGCTTTGGCTAGGAAGTGATTGTTTTTCTGAGATTTGGTCCTGAAAATACAATATGTATGAGTCATACATTATTTTATATATTTAAATCGTAGTAGGTAGGTACCTATTTAAATTCCAAATTTATTAGTTGACATACACAATTTTTAAGTAACCTAGATTATAGTTAATCATTTTATTATATTTATTTTCTATAATAATATTTAAACAATTTATCACTTACTATGTAAAACGTAATTTTAATTCATGACAAATATCATAAATAGTCAGATTTAGGTTATCGTCTTTTGGGTGAACATACTCCTTTTGTTATCAGCATGTTTGTGTCCGCTGCTGCATACATATATTCCTCTTCCACGATTTCCATTTGTACCGATTACGGCGATTCGGATACAGGTTGGACATGTCGTACAACCATCTTTGTTTTTGAGCCACACCAGATGCGTGCACGTGGAAGTGCGCGTAGACGTGGTACGCAAGCAGTGTGCCATCTATGATGACATTTCATACTTTACAACGCGCACGCCACTTCACGCGCAAGTGTACTTGCTGCAGACGCCTTTGGTGTGGCTCGTCCTCTATCGTTTCCCTAAGCAAGGCCGCGCAAGCACATGATAGTTCCAATGGTCAATGACTGGTCCATTGCCAGTTTAATTGCGTAACTTTTTTGGTGACTATCACCATCATCATCATTTCAGTCATTTATCGCCCACTCCTGAGCATAGGCCTCTCGTCTAGTACGCCACTCATCTCGGTCCTGAGCCAATCTAACCCAGAAGTGTCCCGCAATCTTAAGGTGCGGTTAAACTAAAAGAGCATTCGCTGTTCTAACCTCCCACTCTACGAAATTCGATCGGTACACAAGACGTGATTGGTTGATTTCGTAGAACGGGCGCTAGAACAGCGAATGCTCTTTTAGTTAAACCGCACCTTTACGAATGTCGTCGACCCAACGAGCCAACGAACGCCCAGGGGCTCTTTCATCCGAAATTGGCCACCAATCCGTGAGAACTTTAGTCCACCTGCCATCACTCTGCCTGGCAACATGTCCTGCCCAGTTCCATTAGAGTTTAGTAACGGTATCTCCTACGTCTCGTACCTTGGGGCGACTTCTGATTTCGACGTTTCTAACTCGGTCTTGTAGTTTAATACCGAGCATGGCTCGCTCCATGGCTCCCTGCGCTACTCGTATTTTATGCACAGCCTTCTTTGTCAGCGTCCATGACTCGGCTCCATATGTCATGGTGATTATATCGTGCGTTGATTAGCGAATTTTGTCCCGCACCGAAATTGCATCTTGTAATAAAGCTGTCAACAAAGTTATACAAAAAGCTGTCCAAAGCTTGTATTTAATTAGCTGGCAGAAGGGCTAAGTAGCTCTCGATTCTCACGATGTCCCTTCCTTTTTCAACGCATAATTTTCCTCAAGTAATGTTTTACCCACGTTGCCTGCGCCGGCACATGAACAGTTACTCGGTACCAAAAGCGCTAATATCCCAAGAACAATGGAATGAACTAATTTTTATTCGCATGTGTTTCCGCTGTCTTAATTATACGTACTAATGGCGTATTTTGGGTCTGAACATGGTTTTAGGTATTAATTGGTATATTTATAACTGCTTGTGCTTGTTCCAAATTACGGCATGGTAACAGGCTTCTAGCAGATTATAAATATAGTCCACCTGGACTTCGAAGAATAATGGTGAATTTAAATTTTTCGTGAGACATGATAGCTATAAGTATAATTAAACGGTTAAGGGTCAAAATCAGAGAGGTGAGAAACATGCTTCTGACCAAGTTTTTTTTAATCACATGATTTTACTAAATTACTTATTTCAAAATAAAGGCTCTGCACATAATTACAAGACACTTGTCATATTTATTTTTCTACGATAATATGTTATTCATTTCTATGACAAAAAAGTCTATGTAGTCATTCCGGGAACGCATCCTTATACCATGTTCAGACAAGTCAAAAATGTTTAGGTACACTACACATAGGACTTAAAATTGTCATATTTAATATAATCTTTGAAAATCATTAATATTACGAATATACTCGTACGTACTAATTGAATTAACTTAGTTTAATTTCTTCGTATTTACTGTTTTGACCAAGTTTTATTTAACCCTACGCCACCTGACAAGTTTTTAACACGATCATACCTACTTTAAGTATCTTCTGCCCAGTGTGTGGTGGTCACCGTCACCGCTTTGTTCCACCGTTCCCAGGCCGTCTGGGAACTGAACAGTTATCTGCGGGAATGTAACAATAAATTATATTCACGCGCCTGACCCGGGGTGGGCCAATCTTGATCGTATGAGTCGGAGGCAATTTTGTCTCGTATTTTAATACCCTAACTTTTGTATCTTCTTCAAATCAAAATTTCAGGTCCAAAGAGCGAATACAATATACCTATAGGTAATGAGAATGACAAGTACAATTACCGGACCTCTTGCTTAACGTAATTAGAAGTGAATTTATATTTTTCGTTGAATCCCGAACTTGCATTTTAAATTTTGGAATTTTAACAGTATAATTCTCATTCAAAATCACGACCTATTTCTTTCCATCTCGTACGTGAAAAAAAGTATAACCAATGACGGCAATGACAGTTTTGTTACTATTGGTTTTACGAGTAGGTATGTAAACGTCAGCAAACGAACAAAAAAAATGTTTTTTTTTCTCAGTAGGTAATAAAACTACACAGGAGCATTCCATGAAAACATAGTTATTTTTTGTATGCTAGCTGCTAGGAAACACTGTCAATCTAAAAGCCTTGATATGTTATTATTATACTGTAACTCGGCTTACTAATTAAATTTTTCAAAAGTATTGAAAAGACAGTGTCGCTTACACGTTTTCACTCAGCTCGTAGTTCCGAGAGCGAATTCATCATTCGAGATATAAGTAATTAAAAAAAATCGTATAAATTTCATATTATGTACATATTTTAACTGGATTTTATTTTGTTATAAAATTGATATATATTATAGAATAATACATACATTTTTGTCAAAATTATCGCAGAGAAATTTTTGTGTCATCGAACCGGAACAGTTAAGGCACTGGTAAAAGATATTTATTTGTATTTTCAAAAGGGGCATGTTATTTCTATGAATTGGAAAACTTTCTAGTAAGTCTATAATACAGCAAAATGGTGTTAGCATGTCTTATCCTTACCTGCGTGGGTGGTCCCGCGACCTCAGCCGAGTGGGCGGCGCGGGCGCATCGTCCGGTGTCTGCCAGGACTACTGTAGCCGTAACTACCTACCATGAGTTGGAAAATAAAGGATACTTTAGGTGTTACTAGATACGTAATGCATGCTATCGCGGTTACACTGACATTTAAGTATTATTATACTCTTTGTTGAGTGCGTCAAAAGGTGCATTCAGACCAAGCGAACATTCGCTATTCTGACCTCCCACTCTACGAAATTCGATCGTTACACAAAACGTGATTGGTTGATTTCGTAGAGCGGGGGATAGAACAGCGAATGCTCTTTTGGTCTGAATGCACCTAAAGACTAAGTCAAAATATTCTTTATTCAATTAGTCCCAGCAACGAGCGCTTTTTAATCGTTAACCTAAATAGCAAATGAGAGACAAAAAAGCTTCTTCCGGTTCTAACCCTACACCACTGTTCCTGAGATGAATCCCTCAGGGGGACTTTTTTTTAAATAATAGTTTTATAACATTTGACAGCTAACATGCATTCATTAAAAACGAAACATAAACTTGATATAATATAAATACAAATATAGTACATTAACTAGATATGAAGTCTCTAATAATCAGGATGGTTATATAAATGTAATGATTTTTGAGAAATGTATGATGTAAAAATGTAAATGCGACGGTCTGCTTTACGTATCGAGTATATCTACCTAACATATAATTATTATCCTTTTCGAACTCATCGTACGGGTACTGTAGGCCTGCGAACCTCGAAAACCGTAAATTTCAGCTGGCTCGCCTGGCTCTCTCACTCTAACGAAGGCGTCACAGGTGTGACAGAGTTAGGTGCTCGAAATTTATGATTAGGTACGTGTTAAGACCTTCGTATTTCTTTAATGTAGTCGTTAAAAAAAATCCTGGCATTGGTTTGTTTTGTATTCAGTACAAATGATTGATAGCTTTGCATTAGGCCTATAAACAATATTCGTAAATTTCGAAGATTTTTCTCCGTCACTCAAACGAAGGCGTAAGTGAGAGAGACAAATCCTCGAAATTTACGAATATCGTTTTTCGCGGTAGGGCCACAGTTGTTGGAAATATGAATGCAAAACTCTGTCCACTTTTTTACAAACTTTTGTTTAGTTCCACCTGTCCCAACGGGCGTTGTTTTTTATTTCATGAGATTTATTTTTATTCTATAAATTTTCACAATTTTGAATTTATGGGTAGGTATGGGTTATTTCTACTCAGAATCACTAACTCTTTCCATCCCGAAAGGAAACAAATGTCACATAATTTCCATACATTTTCCGAATTTCCTCTTTTGTTGCTGCCATATAAAGTGGTAACAAAATAAGAAAACAAATCCGTAGAAATACCCAAAAATCATTAAATTCAAAATTATTAAAATGGACAAAATAAAATAAATGTTCATAGTCCGAATGGCTTGTCATGGATCCCTCACTCGGCACTCCAGGCGCTAAGCGTTTTTTCCAGATTTTTTATTTCTGCATTAGGTAAGTCAAATGCATGCTGGTAGGTACTAAGTAACAAAATGGTAATGCATAAATCCCACAATGTCGTAACAGATGATTTCAATACCATAGAAAAAATCAACTGCGAAAGACTCTGGTTGTCACGGGATTCGAACCCGCTTCCTCAGGATTGCCGATCCAACGTGCTTCCAATTCCACCAGACGACCTTCCGTGAAATTTAGTCAATGGTATTATGAATCACTAGCGACATCTGTACTTAAGGTTTCGAAGGTAAATGCATTTGCTAATAAAGTATTTTGCCTTTCAATTTACGAGGAAATTGGCTCAAAAACAGCGACCCTTTATTTACGCCGGTTCTCGTATTCTGCAATAAACCAACTCTAGGCTATCGATGATTGATTGTCGTCAAACCAGTTGCGCTCGCGCAGCCGGGCGCGATTTGCGAGGGGTTATTCCCACCTGTTACCACCAACTTGACACCAGTGGGACAACAACTGGGATTTTTTTTCCCACCTGTTACCACTGGAAACAACTGAGAATTAAAATTCCCAACTGTTACCACCAAACTAATTATTTTAGTAACTAACCAAATATTTTAGTGGTAACTAGTGGGAAAAAAATCCCAGTAATTACCACCAAGTACCTACAATCGACAACACAGCTGTGGATACAGAAAAAGTGCCAGAAATATGTATACACACCTTTATGTCCAGGCAATAAAGTTCTGTTTACATATTTTGATACTTTGCCTGTGTTCACAGGTGTGTTGTTGATTGTACTCTGGTGGTAACAGGTGGGAAAAAAATCCCAGTTGTTACCACTGGTGTCAAGTTGGTGGTAACAGGTGGGAATAACCCTTTGCGAGTATTATTGCTGCGAAAATCGCTCGCGGCAGACAAAGGGCCTGGGAACGGTCGATGTATGCTTTCAGGGTTTCTTGGACCTTAGGAATGGTGATTGTTAAGTATCGTAAACACAGATAAATGCAAATCGAATTAGTGGGGTTGGCACATGATTTATGCGAGTGTCTCACGGCGGCTAGGCTAGTCCCTATTTTAATAACATAATAGTTAGTAAATAAATAAATATCTTTGAACATATTTACACAAATCGACCTAGTCCCCCAGTAAGCTCAAGGCTTGTATTGTGATACCACGCGATGATATATGTATATAATAGATAGATACATATTGATACTTAAATCCGTAAACAGCCATGACCAGGGACAAATATTTGTGATAATAAATACACAAATAATGCTCTCGTCGGGATTCGAACCCGGAACTTCCAGCTACGTAGGCAGGGTCACTAACAAGTAGGCTACGGAGGTTGACAAAAAAAAAGATTATAATTTAAGAAAAGAATATTACTTATCTAGTAAAAGATGTGAAGCTATCTCGCGGTGACATACCGTCGCGTCGCACCAATTAAGTATTAGTAAATAAATAAATATCTTTGAACATATTTACACAAATCGACCTAGTCCCACAGTAAGCTCAAGGCTTGTTATACCACGCGATGATATATGTATATAATAGATAGATACATATTAATACTTAAATCCGTAAACAGCCATGACCAGGGAACAAATATTTGTGATAATAAATACACAAATAATGCTCTCGTCGGGATTCGAACCCGGAACTTCCAGCTACGTAGGCAGGGTCACTAACAAGTAGGCTACGGAGGTTGACAAAAAAAAGATTATAATTTAAGAAAAGAATATTATTTATCTAGTAAAAGATGTGAAATATATCTCGCGGTGACATACCGTCGCGTCGCACCAATTAAGTATTGGATTTTTTGTTCTTTTGGGATCGAAAGAGCTCGTGACTACCCAAGAGCACCCAAAATGTATTATTAAAATAAATTCAAAATTTTGAAAATGAACCAAATAAACAAAAATGCTCCTATAAGTAAAATAATTAAAGTATGTAATTAATAGACTAATAGCAATTTTTTGCCAGCGGCTTTCCTGGTAGTAGAGGTCCAAATGGAAAAAATTGTGCGCTGTGAGTTACAGTTTTGTAATTTTTACCAGAGCTAGAGGGTGTAAAAATAAGAATTTTTAGATGTGGAGGGAAAACCAATTCCCCCCCTGAACGAGGGGGGAGGGGGGTGAATGTGCAAACGGAAGGGTTATGTTTAAAATTTTTTCGTCTAATATTTAGGACTACTATTCATTGTTTGGTATCATTTTCATATAAAACAGACATGGAGAATTCATTTTTGATAAAAAACATGAGGATTTTCATATATAAAAAAATAATTATTGGTATAAAGGTAAAATAATCACCGTTTTTATTTTGATTGTTGCGTTATATAAGTATTATCAAATAGAAATATGAAAATAAAAAAAACCGGCCAAGTGCGAGTCGGACTCGCGCGCGAAGGGTTCCGTACCATTATCGTATAAAAAATACAGTTAAATCAACCTGCCTCAAAAACTATAAGAGATAATTTAATCAAACCAAAAATCGTTGATAGAGTTTATTAATGTGCATAACATATATTTTTTTTAGAATTTTATATTGCGCAGTTTAAAAAATAGAGGGGGGGGGGACACATTTTTTAGACTTTGAGAGCTGATATCTCGAAAACGATTTGCTTAAATAAAAATAAGATTAATAAACCTTCATATAATTTTCAAAGACCTTTCTATTAATACCCCACACGCTTATATACAACTAAATTTTTTTTTCTATCCCTCAGTTACATGTATGGAGGGCCCCCACCCCAATGGTTTTTTTTACAATTTAGTATCATAATCCTGTAGCGGTTTATACAACACATATCCTTACCAAATTTCGTTACTGTAGCATTTATAGTTTCCGAGTAAATCGGTTGTGACAGACGGACAGACGGACAGACGGACATGACGAATCTATAAGGGTTCCGTTTTTGCCATTATGGCTACGGAACCCTAAAAATACTACAAGATAGCATATTAATTGTAGTTTTTAAATATATATATACTTTTTGGAACTTTCCATGCAAAAATAAGTTGTAAAAAAATTGCACCTGTCGCGTACCTCGAATAAAAAAGGGACGTTGCTTGGACTTATTGTTGACAGTACGTTTCTACTGCGGGAATTTAGCGATTCTGCGTAAACAAAATACACCATAATGTCTGTTAGGGCAAATTGCATCAACCTGGGTTAACCAAGCAACCCGGGTTAAACGTTTATTTCACACGGAATTTGATAATTGATAAATTTCTTATGAAGTAAGTGACTGACCCGGCACTATACAGAGGATATCCGAGGCATCAGCCTATGTGATAGTAGAATGGCTCTTGAACAGCTCAAAAATAACAGGGCGTCTGGCGAAGACGGAATTATAGCTGAGCATCTGAAGCCAGGTGGTAAACCAATCCTTATGGCCCTTCAGAAGTTGTTCAACTCCGGAAGGGAGAACGCCTTAGGCATGGAACAGAAGAGCGCCTTAGGCATGGAACAGAAGAGTGGTGGTACTGTTCTTGAAAAAAGATGACAACGTCTTATTGAAGAACTACCGATCCATCTCACTTCCGAGCCATATTTGTAAGATGTTTTCAAGAGTCATTACGAATCGTCTTGCACGCAGGCTTGATAACTTCTAGCCTCCCAAACAAGCCGGTTTCCGAATTGGCGTTTCGTAAATGTTATACAGAAGACCGAGGAATAGGTATAACCTGCCCCTCTGTTTAGTTTCTATGACGTACCTACTAATGCGGTTTAATTTAAGTCGAGAGAAAGGGACAAGGCTATACGAGTTGTGTGTCACTGCCCCTTTCCGAGAACCTAAACTGAATCGCATTAGTACGTCATGGTAACCCCCAAGGCCTTCGATTTCATCGAAACTCTGGGCAGTACTACAGTATCTTTAACGGTACCAAGTAGACTACCGCTATGTCGAAATGTTGAGGTGTTTGTACGAAAGCGCCACAATGTCAATCCGACTCCAAGACCAGAGCTTGAAGCATATTATATTGCAGCGGGGAGTCAGGCAAGGAGGTGTCATCTCCCCTAATCTGTTTACCGCTGCCCTGGAAGATGTCTTTAAGACTGGACTGGAGAAGGTGAGTATCAACATAAACAGCGAGTACCTCACTCACCTTCAATTCGCTGATGATACGGTGGTCTTGGCTGAGACCTTGGAAGATTTCAGTACGATGCTCGCTGACCTCAGTAGCGCTTTCGAGCGAGTTCGTCTTAGCGAGTTAGTTATGAACATGGATAAGACGAAAACTCCCGTTATAATCGGAGACTAAACTCGAATGTGTAGACGACTTTAATATACCTAGGACAAACTACCCAGTTAGGTATAGGTCCAACTTTGAGTACGAGGTCAATCATCGAATCCGACTAGGTTGGGCAGCGTTTGGGAAGCTACGACACATCTTTTCGTCCAATATTCCGCAGTTCTTGAAGACAAACGTATTTGATCAGTGTGGCAACACACACTGATCAAAGATTTAAAAGAGTGATGACATACGGTACTGAAACGTTGTCGCTTAGAATGGGCCTCATAAGAAAGCTTAAAGTCACCCATAGGGCAATGGAGAGGGCTATGGTGGGAGTCTCTCTGCGAGGTCGTATTAGAAAAGAGACGATCCGCAGCAGAACCGAAGTATAGCTCCATAGCTCTCCGGATCACTAAAGTGGCAGTGAGCGGGGCACATTGCACGTAGAACCGATGGCCAATGCGGCGGCCTCGCAGGTGGAAGGCACAGCGTGAGTAGGCCCCCCACAAGGTGGACAGTGAAGGTCTCAGGAGTCTGCTGGATGCGAGTGGTGCAGGACCGGCCATTGTGGCAATCATTGGGGGAGGCCTATGTTCAGCAGTAAACGTCTTTCGGCTGATATGGTAATAATGATGATTTATGAAGTAAACGTTTAACAATTGATTGTCAAATTCCATATGATATCAACTTTTAACGTGGGTGTACTGGGTTAGTTGTTTAGTCCCGGTTAGTGAAAATTACCTTTATCGTCTTTGGAAATGAGATAATAACACTTGTAAAAATGATTACCCATTCCGATTCATGTGATCAGATATATAATATACACGCGGTATACAATAATCGATAAAATCTAAAAATAGAGTCTGAACAATTAAAATTCTTAATAATCTTAGGTTATTTAAAAAAAGAAGATCAGAAAATATTCAATTTACTTTCATATCAATAAATATTTACAATTGTAAAAATGAACAATAATAGGTATGGAAGTACAAAAATATGTATAATCTATGAGCAGTTGCCGGCACAAAAGTCTCTTTTTTGAGGTTACGCGGAGGTTTTTGTTGGAGGTACGCGTCAGGAATTTTTTTTTTTCAGTGAATTTTTGTATGAAAGACTACAAAATGTGTATATTTTTAAAAACTGCAAGAAATATGCTATCTTACACTATTTTTTTAAATTAGATAAGTTTATTTTTTAATACTTATATGACGCTTAAATTAAAATGAAAACGGTAAGTTTTTTACTTTTACTCCAAAAAATCTACATTTTTATATGAAATTGCTCATGTTTATGATAAAAAATGGATTCTCCAGGTCCTTTTTACACGAAAATGATACCAAACAATGCATAGTAGGTCTTATTAATTAGTAAAAAAATATTAAACGCAACCCTTCCGCATGCACATTCACCCCCCTCCCCCCGCGCTCAGGGGGGGAATTGGTTTTCCCTCCACATCTAAAAACAACTATTTTGAGACCCTCTAGCTCTGGTTAAAATTACAAAACTGTAACTCGCAGCGCACAATTTTTCTGAACTTTGTATGAACCGTGACCCTTACTATGGGGTTGAGATACAAAGATGTTTTAAATAGAACGCGACATTTATTTACATTTTATTTTTTATTAAATTTAATATTGAAATGTTGTCATAGGTCATAGACAAAGGTAGCCAGTAGTCCACAACCTCATTTCAAACAGTTTGCATTTTAAATAAATAAGATTATGAAATAAAACTATGAAAGCGGCGTATATTAAGTAACTTTAACTTCATCCCGAAGTTTCGAACACTTCACAGGGTTCGTGGTCTGCGGGCGACCCAGACCGCAGACCACGAAACGTCGGGATAAAGTTAAAGTTAATTTATATACGCGAGTTTATCCGTTTTCATAGTTTTATTTCATGTGTAATCCTCGCGGTAACCGAAGAAAATATGATTATTTAAATAAATAATCAAGCAGAAATACTCAAGCCTCGACGTAACTATTAAGAACCTATAAAACCGCGTCCCATGGCGGTCATAATCTATAAAACAGCACATTACGTGCGCTTAACAAACTTACGCACATACTTAAGTAACTGTAGTCGTACCATGAGTTGGCAAGTATTGGATACGTTAGGTTTTACTCGATACATAAAGCATTTCATCGCGCTCGTACTTATCGAATGGAGCGAGCCCGAAGACCTGCTTTACGTATCGGGTAAAACCGAACGTAACCGATACTTGCCAACTTCTGGTACGGCTATTGTAGCCGTACCTACTCATGTGCGGATCCAGGGGGGGGTTGATAGGTCAGCCGTGTGGTGACGGCAGTAAGAATACATTTGTCATCACCCCAACTCCTCCTGCGGGTGTCGTAAGAGTCTACTAAGGGATTGAAGGTGTCACTGACCATTATTTGATAAAAGATTAATGATGGGCAGCAGCGTCATCATAGTGGACATATTACTGCGATCTCCAATTCGCTTGCCCAGCGTGGCGATTATGGGCATTTACCTCGCGATTATGGGCCTACGTCCAGCAGTGAACTATCATAGGCTGATGATGATGATTATAGATCAGTGTCGTCGTCCCCCCACCCCTCAACGAAGTCCTGGATCCGCGCCTGGCCATACCATGACTCTGCAAGGATCGGTAACGTTAGGTTTTACATGATACGTAAAGCAGGCTATTGCCGCGAACACGTATAATGCATTACGTATCGAGTAAAACCTAATATATCCTTTACTTTCCAACTTATGTTACGGCTACTGCTGACAAATCCTGGTACGGGCGAAACCTGCCCGGTTAGTCCTGAAGCCACATTCCAGACTCTACTATAATATAGATCTGATTTATTATCGATTTGATATTATAATGACGATGACTGCATTTACATACCGTACCGTAGCATTCTACATTATTCCCTACCACGCGAAACTTTACTTCGCTATAAAGGCTGGGCTACACCGATGTGTGTGCAACACGGGCACGTGCTCGTGTGTACGTGGCGTGCGCGTTATATTGTCAGAAAAGTCATAGTAGACGGCACACTCGCTTGCACGTCACGCGTACACGCCACGCATCCGGTATGGCTTGGCTTTAACGGTGATCTACCACAGGAGTTATCAGCATCTATTTCTTCAGTGTAACTAACTTACAGAGTGGTTGATGGATAAGGTTTTGGCATTTCATCGAGCGTTGCAGACGTCTCACTAATCTAATCTGGCAACTTTTTTGTAGAAATACGGGGGCTCTACAACTACAACTAAGAATAGCACGAACATATTTCGCCACATTAAAAAAAAGACCGATTTATGAGGCGTTTAAAACCCTCGAGAAGAAACACTCTGAAACGGGACGTTACTTCATAAAGATGCATTCAGACCTAACGAGCATTCGCTGTTCTATCCCCCACTCTACGAAATCAACGAATCACGTTTTGTGTAACGATTGAATTTCGTAGAGTTGGGGGTTAGAATAGCGAATGCTCGTTTGGTCTGAATACACCTTTACAATCTGTATGTACCTGTTGATGATTTAAACAAGCCAAGCAATGTTGGACGTAGTAGGCAATGTTGCGTTCGTTTACTGTATCAAATCAAACCAACATTGTAAAAGCTAGAACAGCCGCGTATGGTAGTGGCTGGTCAATGAGCGGCGAGTACTGTTACTGCCCATTCACAGGCGTTCCCACGCGCTGCGCCGGCGCAACTGGGGGACTGAATCTTCTGCAAATATATTAATATAAGCAAGTAACTTCCGTAACTTACAAGTACTTTTTCATCACACTTGCTGTCTAAGCGCGCCATTGCTTGCGCGCGTAGCGGGAGTAAAAGAAAAGTGATATTCCCTAGGGAGTAATAGAAATGTAAGTACGTAATTTAATAATATTATGTCTTAAAACCTATTTTTTTGTCGGCAAGTGTGATGTAAAACATTGTATGCATCACGGTAGGTAAGCAGAATACTAACTCGAGTCATAAAAGCCCTCCGCGTAACGGCGTCGGGCTTCTAACCTCTCGTTAGTAATTCCCTACTTACCTCCCTTGATGCACAATGTACTATTATTTTACTATTTCTTTAGCCTGGATTACACCTGTGAGTTCTTACGTAAGGCCGGGATTACACCTGTAAGTTCTTACGTAAGTTGTAGGGACAGAGCTACACTAAGGAATGAGATAGTGATATCTACCTCTCATTCCTTAGTATAGCTCCGTCCCTATAACTTACGTAAGAACTTACAGGTGTACGAGCGCTCTAAGTTGTAGGCACGGAGCTATACAGGCTATACTAAGCAATGAGATAATGATATTATTTACCTCTCACTCCTTTGTATAGTTCCGTCCTTCCGTCCCTCCAACTTACTAAGAACTTACAGTTGTAATTCTGGCCTTATTTTACTATTTCTGTAGCCTGTATTACACCTGTGAGTTCTTACTTAAATTGTATGCTATACTAAGAAATGAGATGTGAATATCGCTATCTCATTTCTTAATATAGCTCCGTCCCTACAACTTACGTAAGAACTTATAGATGTAATCCTAGACTAATGTAATTAATGGTGTAGGTAATTAGGAACATTTTAATTAAAGTAAAACCTGGCGTTTGTCGATGATCTCTCTATTTTCCTATAATAATATCACAAGGGTAACTTTATCATTGAATAATTTATACAGATTTTTTTTTCACCGGTCAAAAATTTTATATGGTTAATTCTGAGGTCATAATTAATCTTTTACTATGGGACCGACATCTGATTCGATGAAAAAAATTCTGGTGTTCCATACAATTCTGCCTACTAATATCTTAGGGTTTTGTATGAAACATCAGATTTTTTTTTCATCGAATTGGATGTCGATGTCGGTCCCATTAGTCCCATAGTAAAAGTTAAGTAACTAATATGACCTCAGAATTAACCTTCTAAAATTTTAACGGTGAATAAAAATCATCCTGTATTTCCTTGTTTCTGTTTACAAAGTATAGGTATACTGTAATAATGCCTAATGAAACGTGTTGTTATATTTCAGAATTATTTCAAGTTTATGCCACCAGATTGAGTTATACCGACCGCAGCATCCGAGCTATAGGTAAGTGATTGATGCGTTATAAAATGTATAGATAAATAATAAGCAATGAATATCTACGGGGAAGGCCTATGTCCAGCAGTGGACGTCTTTTGGCTGAAATGATGATGATGAATTAACACATTGAGCACCGGGAACTCGCGAGAGGAGTTCTCCGTGGGAGGTCCATTATTGCTACAAAGCGGAAAAATCACGGGATCAGCTACAAGCATAGTGCGTGGCACTCGTTGGCAATGAAAGTGTTAATGTCACGGAGCAATTTTACTGAAATCGATTTAGTACCACGTTGATTCCACGATATTATTGATGTTGATAGTGGCGGTAGTTATACAAAAAATTTCTTCATGGAGATTTTGGGGAAATAAAATCCATAATATATATATTTTTTTATACCTAAGTGTCATAACAATGTTTACAGCTACATCGCTTAAGCAGCAAAAATAAAAATAAAATGTTTTCATAAATGTATTGTGGGGACACATTAAGGGCCTGTTTCACAATCTCCAGTTAAAGCTATCTGTCAGATAAAAATAACACGCTCTCTTTATTCTTCCAGGTGAAAGAAAGAGATAGTGTTATTTTTTATCTGACAGATAGCTTTAACTGGAGATTATGAAACAGGCCGTAAGAGTAATTTCAGAAAATTTAACCTGGGTATTAGGTAGGGGAAGGTGGCTCAAAGAGGGCACCTTAAGGGAGAGTTGAAAAAAAAGTGGTATTTAACCTAGCTAGCTTATTCTTTTTTTTTCCAAAAGGTACATTATTTAATATTTTTCGATGGAGGGTGGCTAAATTTATCTAAAAATAGTAAACAAAAGAAATATACGCAATTTTAAAAACCTCTACGATTGCCCGCTTTGCCCTAGGGGGTGGCCTAAAGTGGGCATCGGCTTAGGGCAAAACGGGCATGGCCTGGGGTAAAGCGAAGTCACCCAAAGGGCAATGAAGAGGGCTATGCTAGGTGTCTCACTGCGTGATCGTATTAGAAATGAGGCCATCTGCAGCAGAACCAAAGTAATATAGCTCTCCGAATCGCTAAACTGAAGTGACAGTGAGCAGGGCACATTGTACGTAGAACCGATGGCTGTTGGGGTGAACAGGATCTCTAGTAGAGGCCACGTACCGGAAGGGGCGCGTGAGTAGGCCCCTCCACAAGGTGGACTGAAGACCTAGTCGACGTTGCAGGAGTCCGCTGGATGCGAGCCGCGCAGAACCGGTCATTGTAGCAATATTTGAGGGAGACCTATGTACAGTAGTGGGCGTTTTTCGGCTGATATGATGATAACGATGAATATTATTCAGGCATAACCATCTATTAGTTACCTTTTTTAATATTAAAATATATTTTAATTTCCTGACACATATTAAATACAATAAACGGACCTGATTTCTGGATCTCATGTCCAAGATACATGAGCCCACGAGTCGCAGTCATTACATTTAATTCAGTCCTCGACAGATGGGTCCTCTAAAGTTCGTGGCATTCAAAACAACGTTTCTGTTGGGACGTTGGGATGCTGGGAGGCTTAGTTTTATAAATATACCAATTTTCAACTAAATTTACATTGTAAAAGACACACCGGGCAAAGCGGACAGTGCCCACATTACCCTGCCCGCTTTGCCTTTTTCGACAATTACAAAATGAAAGCAAAATCTACCCTCCAAATGTTGAGACACGAGGAGTTGAATGCAAGGGTATTACGGCCAGATAACTAATTATTAAGTAACAGGCATTAATGACAGCATTGCAAGCATCGAAAATGAGAAAACACATGACTCACAGCTTGAAATATTTTTCAAAAAACCGCAAAAAACATGTTTTTGTTAGAGACCGTAACGACGTGCTCATAGATTAGCCGGACGAATGACACGAGATGCGCCAGTATGTCGGGGAGTACTGTCACGTGTTACAAACACGCTCCATTTTGAAATAGCAACATAAAATCCAGTGCCCTCTTTGGGCGCTATGCCCGCTTTGGGCTACCTTCCCCTACACTAATGAATCCTATCCCTGCCCTGATATTATCAGTTTATCCCCATATTAAAATTTACGCACTAATAAAAACCAAAAAAATAGATATACCGATTTCTCCAATCATCAAACCCCAACTTGATAAGACACACCCCTTCGATGAAAAAAAAGTTAAAATCGGTTCACGATTTGCAGAGATATCAAGTAGTCCAGGAATACATAAAAAAACAGTCGCATTGAGTCTCCTTTTTTGAACTCCGTTAACAAAAACTATTTTCATTCCAGACCCGCCAGATGGCAGCTGCTACCACGCAGGCCGCCGGTACGCCGCCGGCGCCTCCGTGCCCGCGCGCACGGCGTGTCTCCGTTGCGCGTGCGCACGCGGCGTGCTGACGTGCGCGCGGCGGGCGTGCGCGCCGCTGCCGGACCCGCCGCCGCGCTGCCATGTGCTGCATCGGAAGGGGGCTTGCTGTCCGGAGCTGCACTGCCCTGGTAAGCGTTGTCGCAGACCAGGATGCTTAGCCTAGTAGCCAATCGCTAGCGCTTAGTAGCGTATCGTAGTTTTCCCTCTCTGTCACTCTATCATATTAGTGCGACAAAGACAGTTAGCTGCGATTAACGATGAAGCGCTAGCGATTGGCAACTTGTCTAAGCACCCTGTTAGACGGGAGCTGCTAGCTGGTTCTTCTTAGGTCAGTCAGGTTAGAACCGGTAGTAGTTTATTTTCCTTGCTATTGTGTAAGACGATTTATGCTTCTCAATAGGCTTACTTGAATAAAAAATAGTCTAACTTTGACTTGGACTTTGCCCTAACAAAATTAAGAACTAGGTTGCCTAATGAACTATTTAACTAATTTCAGATGGGGTGAAGTTGATGGAGCTTGGCGCGTCGGCGCGGTTCGAAGACGAAGACTACGCTGATTCAACTTCTGTCTCTTCGGTCGGACATGGTACGCTAACCAGTAGCCATTTACTTTAGAAGTTTTGTCTGTCGTGCAGTTCGCCATCAGATATACCTGCACAATAATATCGCGCGGCGCGGCCATGGTGTCAAAATATCTGAACATGCACTCTAACGTCTTGAAAATAGAGGGTTGTTTAAACGTTTGTGAGTATAGGTAGGGTGGCCAGGGCCCCGATATATCTGATAGCGACTGTTCCTTCAATCCGGCTATGTTAGGCAAAATTAAATTATATAGACATAAATAGTCTTTCACCCAACTGCATTATGTCAAACTGTTTGCCAGACTAGTTGCAGTATTACTCTTAACTTCCAACAACAAGACAAACCTACTTAAAACGCACCTTATCATTTAGCTCTCACATTCCAGCATGCGTGGAAGGTGGCTCGGTGTTCGGCGCCGGTTCTGCGCTCGCGCCGAGCGTGGCTTGCGAGCAATGCTTCTGCCTGGGAGGCGAACGACGCTGCGTGAGGCCCCAGTGTCTACCGCCGCCGCGGGGCTGTGTTCCTCGACCAGCAGCTGGAGCTTGCTGCCCGCAGAGATACTACTGCAACCATGATACTCCAGTGCATGGGACACACGGTAAACATTTGGATATTTGAGCGTCGCCGGTGACCTGTGCTTCTCTCTGGAGGATGAATGGTGGTGAGTGAAGGCAGCAGTGTCTGCCACCCATGCGGGGCTGTGGCCCATTGCTGAAGGCCGGGGTTTACTGCACGCAAAGATACAACTGAACTAATGACACTCCATTATATATGTCTGTGGTAAACGTTGATAGGAAAACGTGAGGAGACTAAAATCATCTTAGTGTCCATATCAGAATGGTGAATCATGGTATCGCACGATTAGAGATGGCTCAGTCTAGGACGTATTGGGTCGGGTGGGTCCAATCTATAACGAGCCCTCTTCATGTCTCCCTCTGGAGGCTATAGGTGCGTAGGTATTCTTCATCCAGGTAGTTAGCAACTTAGCACCCTGCCCTGCCTGCCTATGACATAGAAACACCTGATTATTTCTTTGAAACTTTAAATTTCTTCATTTCGACGTTTTAAATGTCGCTTTTTATGATGATGGCTATAAATTTTTTTTTCAGACTGCAAGGTGAATGAAGCTTGGTACAAAGAAGGTGAACGCGTACTATCAGCCGAGCGGCGCGCCGCTTGCAGCCAATGTTTCTGTCTACGAGGCGCCGTGCGGTGTCAGCCGCTCTCATGCGCACCACCTTTGTTGGGATGCAAGCCGCTACTGCGGCCTGGCGAGTGCTGCCCTCATCAGTATCACTGTGAACATGCTGGTAATTTGTACATGATTCCTTACTTTCGGGCCAATAAGCGTTGGGGAGTATGCCCTGCGGTACACTAAGTAACAACGAGCTGAGTGAGGACCCTTTGGCACAACTATGATATCGTTGTTTTTAATGTAATATAATTTTAAGTTACGTTTTGTGCTAATAAATTCATTTCATTTCAAGTGCTAGCAGAAAAATAAAAAGCATGCTCCGAGCCCTCCGTGGGCGTAAATCATGTAGTCGCCAGTTTTCGAATGAATTCATTCATACTTGGCAGCTATCACCACAAATTAATCTTAATACAAGGTTCATCATTACTTCTAGGCCCGTTACTGTAAAAGTCCTTTGTTTTTTCGTAAAAGTAATATCTTTATTTAAGTTACTCAGTTAAAATAATGTTCAGCATTGTAAACTCTATTATTTTAGTTACAATGTATTTATTTTTATTCCAGACAAATCTCACCCCTTGATATCCAGCAATTCACTAATAACAGTCCGGAACGATGATCGATCACTTCACTCGTCCATGTCTAACAAAGTTGAATCATCCACCGAAGCAGTCTCTAGCAGTATTACGAGTACTAAAACAAATTCTCCTACAACATTAGCAACAAAAAAATCACCAGACAGCACAAGTAAAGTCAAAAGAAAAACTGAGGAACTACCCACTAATACTAGCCAAACTTCGGAGCAAAACTTAACCTCAACGACAGAAACTTCTTCCACAACATTTGCCAGTACCACTGAAAGGCTACTTCGATCCAACTTTGAAACGTCAACGCTGGATTTACCGGAATCGGAAGATTTACCACACCCTGAAGTATCGACCTCGACAGAACAACCTGAAGGCTCCGTCAGGATTGTTATCAACGGAACGATCAACTGTACAGCAGAACTTTCTTCAACTTCGCTGCCCTTAAATTTAACAACCAATGACACTGAAAGAATTAAGTTGGAAGCGCAACCTCGAATCCCAATACTAACAGGGAATATAGAAAGCCATACCTTCAACCCCAATGATATTATTACTGATAGAAGTGTAAATGGTGAATTTGACGAGAACGAGATGTTTACTATTAACGTGACGAGTTCTCTGTCTACAAATTCTACTCGCAGTACTTCGGGGCCTTCAATATCGACAGTTTCAAAAACTGCAATACCTACTGACCTACCATCAGTTTTAAATATGTCAAAGAAAACGAATGAGTTTGATTTCGATTATGCAGAACCTACACTGCCTCCATCGCTACCAAATTTAAAGTAAGCATAATTTTATCAGACACTCCGACACTGACTTAAAGGTTAATAAAAATCACATTAACATTTTAAAATATCTATTCGTTTATTTTCAGGATCATTCCATTTGTAGCAGCTGATGCCGTTCTCGACGAAGAGTCTCCAAAAGAAGTGCTCACATACCCAATACTTGAGAGAGAAGACAAATACCCCGTATACTACCCAACCTTAAACAAAGAGGCTCCATTCGCGACCAGAAGAGAGGACATCTACCATCCTACACAATACCCGGTATTTACCTCAGAAAAGGTAGATACATCGCAGTACCCAATAAGTCACGAAGTTGATATAACCAGTTCTGACTTCCTCTCTGGCAGTAACAACTTGCTGCATGAACAAACAGTATCTACTTCTTTGGGATCTCATGCTTTCGAGACCAATAAAGCTGTCACTAAAACACCAAGCACAAGCACCACGTTCAAGCTGGAAACTCCGTCTATCAACTTGTTTTCACCACCCGTGGAGACAGAAGGTTTGTATCCAAATACGAATAATTTAGTAATTACCTAGTCCATTTTACTCAACTGGCAACGTAGTATGCAGATCCTCTCCTAATATGTTTGTAACACTACTGTCACTCCTTTAACTAGTTATTGGACGGCACAGACTTCATCATACTATCTCGGCAACAGTTTTATATCTAGAAATTTCATGATATTTTTTTTCGATTACAGGTGGATTTATACCAAAAGGGCCCGGAATCATTGACGAATATTATGCAGTGTACCCAAGTACACCTTCTGCACCTTCTGTGCCACATTTGACGACTTCAATGCAGCTGGATACAGTGAAAGGTATTTCTCATAGCTCTCAGATATAAGTATCAACCCTACCTTTTTGGACATGGTTCTTTAGTTTTCATACATTAAGAAAAGTTAAGTACTTAAAAACGCGATGCCATTGATGTATCTCGAGATGGAAGAGCTGGCGATATCCTCGTATTACGTATGAGCTTACGATACAGCAAGGAAATTCCCACAGCATCCTCGGCACAATGGCACAAGGTCTTGTTTGAGATCTAACCTTAACATTGATATAGTTTTATTCAAGATAATTGCAGCCTTATAACAGACACTCTATGTTGCGCGCTTATAATATATTTAATCTTCTAGATTGCCTAACGGCCGATGGGCACCGCGTGCCAGAAGGCACGACCATGGATCTCATGTGCTCGGTGTGTTCGTGCACCTGGGGCAAGATCCACTGCAGCCCTCGCGCCTGCCTCGCTCCTAAGGGCTGCTACTATAACCCTGATATACACTCCGCTACGGGGGATATCTGCTGCGGTGAACTCGTATGCATCGAAGGTAAATTTGAGACCCTTAAGAGTTGATAAAGCGTCCCGCTTTGTCGCTTACCATAATTTACTTGCTATCTATCTTTATACTACTTAATTATCTGTCGGTGTCCTCATGGCTCCGGCCTCCTCACAACAAAGTAGGAAATAACTAAAAACAACTTACATTTACTTTAAAAAAATATAAACTTGATATATTTTCTCTCGGGTGAAAAGACACTAAGTCTCTATGGTTTTGATCAGTGAGCATAAACGATACTTATCTATTCATATTTACAGGAAAAGAAACCACAACGCAACAGACTTCGACATCTACTACTACTACAGAAAAGATTCTAGTAAAGCCAACTACGAACACAAATGAAAGTGTAAACAAATCAGTTGAAAAAGATATACCTCAAAAGGAGGAAGTGGAAACTATAGCTGTTCCTAAAGTCGAAAGCAAAAATTCTACTACTACAATAGTTGTGAATGAAAAAACTAATAACGATAGTGATAAAACCGTTTCGTCGACGACATCAACTGAAACAATATTGTCAACGTCTTCGACGACATCTTCAACCGCAACAACTGAACATACAGAAGTAAATCAAACACACTTCTCCGATCAAGACTATGAAGAAGAAGAAGACGACGAAGGATTCTCCTTTGGAAATGTTTTAAAACTTTTGCTCAGTGACAGTTATGACTCAACCACAGCTGCACCGCCGAAAAAGAAACTTATCACTACGACGCCCACGCCTATTAGAATACCTCCAAATCCAACTAAATCAACCCCGCCTCCAACCAAAACACCTCCTTTTACTAGAGCTCCTGCTCCTAAAATAACGACCACATCACCAACCAGTACCAACGAACCACCTAAGCCAAGCATTGCTCCATTCATCCCACTACCACATCACTATCCGTACCCATATCCGCCCCCCAAGAAGACTTATCAGCAGAACACTGTCAACAGAATAGACCATCTTGTTCTAGGAGAAGCCACAGCTATCAGAAAACCGACGCCACGGCCAACTATAACCCCATTCAAACCAGTATCAATAAAAACTACATCAAAACCGAAAACCACAACTAAAAAAGAAACTCAGTCTTTAGAACCTCGTCCTCCAGCAAACGTCTTGCCTGGGGTAGGAGGCTTGAAACTGGCTGGATGTAATATTTACGGGCGTATGTACCGAGTAGGCAGGATTATTGCAGAGCTATCAACACCCTGCCAGGAGTGCCGTTGCACGGAGCTCGGCGTGCAGTGCCGGTCACTTGCCTGCTGATAACTAGCAGCAATGATTTCGCTATCCCCAACTGTTTAATAAGGAACTATTTGATTAAATAAAATGAACCGATTCATTTTTGTGCGACGTCAGCATATTCCATTAGAATCAAGCATAGACTGACCGTACATATATACGGAAAAGACTAAAATGGATCTGCAATACAGGAACTATCTGTCAGGTCATCAGGTAAAGTACCTATTGGTATTGATTCTTCTGTTTATTAAATATAGTCTTAAATCAGTATTTTAGAGTGTCTTTTAATTATCAAGGTTGTTCTTAGACAAAATAAGGATTTATTGTGTATTTTTTTTAAGAATTTGCTTAACCTCCAGAACGAAATGTTAAATTACTCTTTGATCAAGTTGGGGAGCTATGTATTTTGAAGTGGGAATGTGGGCATTCCTTGTACAGACAGTACGGTCGAGTGACTGGCAGTAGTTGATAGTGAAGTTTTATTTATTTAGCGGACATTATTGCATTTATAGCCGCCGGCAATGATCTCATACTTAAATAGAACCCATACTCAGACATGACAGTAATAACATTATTACATCGTTATTACTACGAACGATGAAATTATAATACTTATGCATGCATTATCGTTGTGTTTAAAGAAATACAATAACAAATAGATTGACTTTAAACTTTTGTGAGACATAATAACTATAGATATTATTGAACGGTTAAACTCACGTATATTTAGCAAATAGTTTACCATTATTTTATTCATGTAGGTGTCCGAGATTTCTGAAAATAAATAATAGGAAATACAAAATGCCTAGAGATTAACCATAACGATGTAGATCTACTGTAAATTAATACCTAAGCGAAATAAAGTAGCAAGTATTTTATAAATAGGATAAAGAATAATTAAAATTATAAAAAAATATTAACACTTGTTTTATTTTTTTTACTATAATTATAATGACTGTGCTGAGTTTAGCTTAGCGCCATCTATTGACGAATAGCAAAATGTGTGGTTTACTATTGGACACTACTACGAGGAAGTATTTTAAAATATAATAAAGAATAATTCAAAGGATATTTATTTGTTGTAACCATAGAATGTCCTGAGTTTTGCTTAACGTCATCTATTGACGAGTAGCAAAACGTGTAGTTTACGAGTCGCCACTAGATGGCGCAAAATTTTACAAAGGCAATACTCCAAATTCTTTAATGAAAATTTGGTTTAATTAGAGGTATAATGTGAGAAAATTAGTACCAATATTTTTTTACTAATTACGAACGCAAACGTATACTCAAAACGATACTGTCAAGGGTCAATTCTGAGGACCTGACCGCCTTTGAACACGAAATAACTAACCTAACCTAGTAGGTATCATAATTTCTTCCAAAAATGTGAGTTACACGCCAATAGTTAATAAAAGTCACAAAAACAAATCTACGCAAGAAGAGTCATACCTACCTATCCAAAAACTAGGACGAATCTAGAAGAGTTCATTATGACATTTTAGTCTGTTCTAGGTCGGTAAATCATACTGAATAAGTATAGCCTATTTGGTTACTTTAGATAATAATACCAGGGCCGTCATAATTTAATTATGTAATCTTTTTTTCATTACATAATTTAATTATGTACCTAATTTTGTATCCTTCAATGAAAATAAAATTTAACGTCATATTTTTTGTGTTACTAAGTAAAATTAAGGCCTTAACTATGTATGTATTTTTCCTTTAGTACCGTTTGGTAGCCAAGTTTCGTACCCAGCCTCCAAATGAGAATAAAATCCCAATAGGTGAGTGGTTTTAAATCGGTACTTATTATTTTTACCATTTTGTAACCGGGTTTTTACCAAATCTGGCTAAGAAATGGGAAAGTTATTCCCATTTCATAGCTGGCTACGAGGCGGGAAACTATATTTCCTATTTAGTAGCCAGCTACCAAATATGGCAGTGGCTACCAAACGGTACCAAAGGGTATTTTTTTGGTACACCTGGTTAGGTAAATAAGATCTT
This sequence comes from Thaumatotibia leucotreta, assembly GCA_025490895.1. Taxonomy (NCBI): domain Eukaryota; kingdom Metazoa; phylum Arthropoda; class Insecta; order Lepidoptera; family Tortricidae; genus Thaumatotibia; species Thaumatotibia leucotreta. The sequence goes on from JALPQI010000768.1 coordinate 158,860, forward strand.
GTTATAGGAGGAAGGACAACTCAAACTTTTGGTGTAGTCAAATAAAACTTAAGTTTTTAGACAATATTGTATTTTGTAATCAAATATTTAGTACAAATAGTATCACTTCTGATATGTAGCATTCCATACGACTGGTAAAGTTGCCATTACTAGAATTAACTGACCATTTGTATGCTAAAGGTACAGTCAAAGGCAAAAGGTGTACATAAAAATGCTCTAAAATAAGTCTCAGTGCACTTTAATTCTGTGTAATAAAGAACGTCCTAACATATTTATAAGAGAAGTCTTTCGACAGGTACAGTCACCATCAGATATATCGTAGCGTCCAGAGCATTCAATAATATCTGAACACGCCTTTATTGCCATAACGATAGAGACGTGTTCAGATATTTTTGACCGCTCCGGTACTAAGATATCATCACTTCATCACATCACATCATCAGCCTGTGATAGTCCACTGCTGGGCGTAGGCCTCTGTATAGATGGATTAGGAGGTAAATGTCCATAATCGCCATGCTGGGCAAGCGGATTGGCAATCGCAGTAATGTGTCCACCATGATGACGCTGCTGCCCATCATCAATCTTTTATCAAATAAGTAATGGTCAGTGACACTTCAATCCCTTAGTCGACTCTTACACCCGCAGGAGGAGTTGGGGTGGTGACAAATGTATTCTTACTGCCGTCACTCGATATATTTGATGGCAAATGTACAATTTTGCATTTGACTCATTTATTGTATACATTTAAAATACCTGGACGCTTATAATAACCAGACTAGAACAGCGTAATCTCAAAAGTTTCACAATGTAAACATAAAATAATGGCACTTCTGTTTTCGTATCAAAACAGGCACTTGAATACATCACAGGCCAAATTTTAACTATATACTTCTTTGTAAGTACGAGTATATCTCAGGACTTCTAAACTGATACTATACTTAACATTCATCAAAATGTAGGTATCTTGTTTTTCTCTGTTTTATATCTGTCGTCAGCAGGAGTGCTGGCCTATCCAAAATGCCATTATGCAATCGGATAATATTATATGGAAATAGTCACGTGACTTGTCGTTCAATTCATATCAATTGTCAGTCTATTACATTATTTATTACTTATCGTTTATTGTAAACGATTGCAGAATGGCACCTTAGCTAAGCCTGCTGAAGCAGATATAAGAATGATACATGGCAATATCTTCATACTCAAACTAATCAAATAATTTAAAAATTAAGAAGATTCTCCATAATATGAATGATCAGATGTCACATATATGAGCAAAACAATTATCTAAACTTTCAAGTGCACCATTCAAATTGATAAACACATAAATAATCGCTTACATTCTTTGGTAAAAACGATATCCAATTAAAAATAACCTAACTTCTGCGTATCCTTACATATTTAATAATGCTTATCCTAATCTTATGAGTAAGAGCTACATGTAATCACAAGCCATTTGAACCCAACGTTTTGATGCAAAACAATTTTAAATATTCGATTTCATAGAAATCAAGACTTATTGCTAAGTACTGAGCCGAGAAGACGTCCCATGTGTTTCATAAAATCATAAAAACGTCGAAAAATTTTTCGCCGTGAAGGACTGTGGGTTGTCTAAGTCTTTAATGAGCAACAAATAGAAAATCAGTCCAATTTGCATCAGACTTCAGATTATGTTGTCTCCTATCCTTTATGTTTCAACGATGCTCTAGCGCTTACTGCCCCACTATGTCATTTTAAGTTCACACGTATGCCCAAAAAAGGCACAAGGAAATAAGAACTGAAACCAACATTACAGAAAACTATTATTACGGTTAGTCGCACGTACGAGTATACATGAACAAAGGCGAGGGATACAAATTAATATTCCATCTGGAATTTTACAAAACACCGGTTGCTTGCCTTTTGTCTTGCTTTGGCCAGGAACTGAGATTTTCTCACTTAAATATTTTACAGTTCTAAACAACAAATGGGACGTCTATGAACAGGGAACTAGTGTGGCCACGCGTGATTAAAAGCATCACATATCACATCACAATATCCAACACTGCTGTGCCAACAAACAATCACTTTTAATAAAATCTTGCCACATGCCCTGTAAGTCATTAAATACTTCAGTAACAAGTAATTTTCATGTCAAAGAACATGAAAATAAACTAGAAAAAGTTAACAATTCATAATCCTAATCATAGGAAGACTTGCGATCATCTGCTTCATTCCTTTGGTTCCACGCCATCAAAATCGGACGGAAGAATGCACTTCAAAATACCTCAGGGTAAATTGTGCGTCATGTATCAATCTCATGCCAGAAGACGTAATGGATTGTAGCTAAAGTGGTGCCCCCAATCAGGGCCAAGGCAGAGATAAATCTAGCGACTAGTATAGGGGTCTTGCCAGCGTTTTCTCCTGAGAAGACCAGGAAGCCGACTGGGATACCGACGGCGGCGCCGAGCGCATGCGCGGACCAGGCCACGGGAGCGACGGCCCAGGCGTCGGTTGGCGTGCGCAGGAGCACCCAGCTGAGCGTCTCGGAGGTAGCTAGCACGACTACGCTGAGAGGCCGGAACCACCATAGCGGTATGTGGCCGAACCTGGGGAAGAGAAGTGGAAGTTAGTACGAGTATTTCGGAAATCGAGTAAGGAACTTTAAGAATAATAATAAAGGATGACGTTACTAAAGTTTACGACGGATTTTACCCTTGAATAACACCTGTCTTTAACCTTTTTGATGCCACGTCAAATACAAAAGCTGTCACTCTGACGCCACGTCAGTAAAATGTCAAAACTGAATGTGAGCTTTATGCACGTACGTGTAGGTTTATATTGCTCTGTGGACTATTATATATTGGTCCTTGGCGTTGAACCTGCGGTGCCAATATATCAGTCGTTGGCGTCCAAAAGGTTACTGATTGTCTCCTGTTCGTTGCCGCCGCGATTTGCGCTCTACTTTTCACTTACGATCAGGTGGACTGGAGCCACTTTGTTGTGCCAACATAAAAAAAAGGTAAAAATTATTTAGGTTCCTCCTTGCGGACCTCCTTTTCCTAGAACTCCCCTAAGATACTTGATACGGCAGTTTAGGGCCCATCACCTACTACATACGGCACATGCCAGTAAGATGCGCAGTCATAATTCATGTACTGCCTCCGATGTGCCGACAATGCGCAGCGCATATTGTGTCTATATTCTGCAAACGATCCCCCATGCGGGGCAGGTTGTTCTAGCAGCTCACTACCCTGCTGCCCACCTTGGGTAGACGATTCGGAGTTCCGGGACAACTTTGTCTTCTATATACTCTTCTAAGATACATTCGAGGGTTGGGTGGTCAACCTCGATAAGTCGAGATATTTTTTTATGGAATTAACAACCAAACGTCAATGTCAGTATTTTAAAAATCTGTTTGCTCGACTTATCGGTTTTGACCACACAATCCTCGCATTGATTTCACAGCTTTGGGCCAACTATTCAAGATGCTCACCTAAGGCACACGTTAGGAATATGCGCAGTCAGCAGCGCGTACACCGCCGCTGATGCGCCGACGACTCGCACGCGCGGCTGCAGTGCGCCCGCGCCGAGCGCGCCAGCTGCCAGCCCCGCTGCCCATATCGCGCAGACGCGCCCGGGGCCCTGCTCGCGTTCAAACACCCAGCCAACCTGCAACAAAATTTAAAAATATGATTAATACGCACGGTATTATATCCCTTTAGTTTGAAGTTACTCTTCAAGTTACCCTGAGAATAAGTATTTTGAAGGATCTCATTTTCTAAGACCAATCCCAATATCATTAAGTTTACATAAAAATATATATTAATATATTTATCATTTACAAAATCATGATCATCTCTCAAATTCTCTCATAGATCATTATCATTTCGTCCGGCAAAAAATCGAGGTACGTTTGACGTCTATGGTAGGCAGAATATTCAGAAAAGTCTTGATACTTCGTTTCCTTGAAGAGGACATATATTATTTTCACGTAACATCAAGACTCCACTGCTGGACGTTAGGCTCTCCTATCAACTACCTACGCGTATCTACGCATTAGGAGGTAAATGCCCATAATTGCCACACTGGATAAGCGGATTGGCGATGGCAGTTGTGTGTCCAGAACGATGCTACTCATCATCAATTAACGAATATTCAGTGATCCCTCCGCCTCCCTTAGATGAACTGTTATAAGACCCACGGATAGATTTGTGGGGAATATAGTTTAACTTACCGCTAAAGCGACGATGGCGTTGGTAGCGAGATGCGTGGCGGAGGCGTGTATGACGCCGTACGAGAACAGACGCCACGGCTGACGCCACCACGCGCCCGGCGACCACTCCAGCCGCGCGCGCGCACGATCTGAGCCCCACAGGTACATCGCGACCTGCGCAAACGCAACATTATTTTTTTCACTTCTCATGCTCTTAAAATGTTATTTTAGTCCCTGCATATCGGGACTAAAACTCTTTATTAATCTCTAGGGACTAAAGTAAATTTTTTTTAATTGACGTTGGAAACCCGTAAACAGCCACACTCACGGTGTTCAAGAATAAAAGATAGTCGCCATTTTCAGTGCTTGTGTATGGACCACTTTTGTGCATGCCGTGGATACAACCTCTAAACTTTTTCTTAATTGACTTTGGAAACCCCTAAACAGCCATTTCTAGTGTTTATGATTTTTGAACGAACGGTTATTGACATTGAAAATAACCTCAAAATGTCAATCGTGAAAAAAATTTAAGGAGAATCGATTTATTTTCTTGATATACATGTACCTATATTTAATACTTGTTTAATATATGAATAAGATTGAATCCAATTTATTACTTATATTTAATAATAACCAATTAGCTTCAAAATAGTTTGTAGTTAGCTCCAATTCGTTGGCTAAATATGCAAGTATTTAAAGCGTCATATTTCGAAAAAGCAATACAGATAAAAACTAAAACGCGGAACGAATTTGATTGCTTATTTTTTGTGTTTTTGTTCATAAGTAATATTGTTCAAATCGTATAATTTACGATGATGGCGTTAATATGAAGAAGTATTAACGCCTTACTCCAGAATGAAGAAGAATGCAAAAGAGGTGGTGCAAAATCTAGTGTAATATTCAAAAGCGTATCAAGCTTTTATGGATTGGAAAACTGGAAAGCTAATTAGGTATACCAACATCATTTATGGAAGGCGTATTTCTGACATATTTCGATGAAAAATCTAAGAAATATCAACCGTCATCACTTTGTAGCATATATTCCATGCTTAAAACCACACTGCAACTAAACCATATAACTTGATAAAGTTTGCGAACTTATCGTCAAGTGGCCATGTTCCGAAGAAATCGGAAGTTTTGACATCGCAGAACATATAATTTTTTTGTGTCTTACTTGTTCTTTCTGTTAATAAATACTGAGATTTTATCCTCGCATTCTAAGTGAAAAGTAGAGTGTTTAATTCGGGACTAAACAGCCATAATGACACTCGAACTACATCCACCCTCGCTACGCTCGGGTGGATAAATATCTCGTGTCATAATGGCCTGTTTTAGTCCCTCGTTGAACAATCTACTATTAGTACAGATAGTGTACTTTTTAGGCTCTAGTGCGAGAAGTGGGTCATTTTACGTCAGGTCCAAAATTTCGGAGGGCCATCTGTACTAAAAAACGTCGTACGAGACACGTGCAAAAACGAAATTCGTAACTCGTGTCGATTTAAAACACTCCCTGTAGGTCGTGTTTTAAAACATCGCCACTGGTTTCGAATTTCGTGTTTTTCGCACTTGTGTCGTAATGTACTATTTATTCTGTAGGTCACGTCTATCAATATGCGTACACTATGGAACTTATTACTGTGGAAAGAAGATTGAAATTCGATTGCAGATCTACAAAATATATATGTTGTCAGCCAGATTGGTTTAAGCGACATTGAACACACAATAAATCATCGTCAGCCTCTCTCAATCCACTGATGCTAGACTTAGGCACCTCCCATTAACTATTTTCATTTCATTCAGACCAAACGAGCATTCGCTATTCTAGCCTACTCTACGAAAATCGATCGTTACACAAAACGTGATTCGTTGATTTCGTAGAGTGGGGGATAGAATAGTGAATGCTCGTTTGGTCTGAATGCACCTTTACCCAAAACTTTACAAGGGTGGTATATTCCAAAATCTTTGAACACTCCACTTGATCCAATGCTAACATGACTTTGCAAGTATCGCGTTCGAGTAAGCTATGAGTAAGACGAGAGTTACTTATTGGGTTATCGTTGTACTAATTTCCTTGAATTCTGACTGACGTCTGCAGATCGCAAGCCTCACGATATAGGGACCAGGAAATTATTGCAATTAAATGACTTACGTAAAATATTTAGTATTAATTAATTTGCATACTACTCATTTCCGGTGCTTTAGATACGAGTACATAATTGGAGAATAGCTCTATACATTTTAGCTATTTAATCATAGGCATGGCGATAAATACCTAAATAGGCAAATTGATTATGCAGTTTATCGTATTTCCAGAATTTTGGCAAACTAACAACTAGTTAATTCATTGAATTATTATATCCAACTTCATCTCGCCACTTTTTAGTAAGTTATATATTATTACCTACAGCTAAAACTGCATAGGTAAGTGTATTCAAAACAGACCTAGACTCTCAAAATTTAAGTAGAGAAAATATGTGAAAAGCTAAGTTGGGCGCGTCACCAAAGTCCGATTATCCCTTAAACGTACGTAGGTATTCGCGGAATCAGTTATTAACAGGAAGCTAATTACATAATTAGTATTACTGACGTAAAATACCAGAGAGTTAAACTGGTAAATTGTAATATCCGGCATTGGCAAACTCGTTGGACGATAAGATCTCTATTCCCATTTTGGTATCGGAGAATATATAGTTTTGTGGAATATTGTTTCACCAATCCATTGGGATTTTTAGGATTAATATACACTTTAAGAATTGTAAATATAACTAAACGGTTAGACTCAATTATTTATCCATTACGTGTGACATGTTTCGGAGAGCCTAAGGGTGAAGACACATTTACAGGTGTAGTGAGAAATTACTTGCCTTCGGAAACGTTCGTAAACACATGCTGTTTCAGGCAGTGTCACCGAGTCTGACTGAAGTAGCATGACAGCTATTACTGTCAGTCTCAGTGAGATAGACTGAAACAGCATGACGTTGACGAACGTTTCCGAAGGCAAGTCATTTCTCACTACATCTGTAACAGCATGCGTACGCATTTTGTCTAATAAAATTGGCTGTTTAGTATGAAACGTGTAAGCATGCGTACGCGTGCGGAAAGCTGGACGCGGTCTCATACTAAACTGACACTTCCTATAGACAAAATGCGTACGCATGCTGATAAATGTGTCTTTACCCTAGGTCTCCATTATCAAGCACTGAGTCCGCGTTCACGCCACGCTACAGGTACTAATACACGTAAGTTTAACCGTTTAATTATATGTATAGTTACTATGACTAACGAAAATTTTAATGAAAAACCCATAAAAAAATATAACTTTGGAAATGATCGGGACCGTTAACTGCAAACGCCTGCAACTGAAGGTGATAAGTTGCCATTCTGAAATAGTATACGATAAGCGATAAATCACGTGACTATAATAATGTATGGAATTGACGTGACTTTTCGTTCGAAACTGTCATTCTCATACATTTAGAGAGAGAGAGATTTCCAGCACAGCTCTCTTTATTGCCCTCAGGCGCGGATCCAGGGGGGGGGGGGAGGCAACGGGGAGACTCCCCCCCCCCCTCCCTCACACTGGACTTATGTATGCCTAGGTGCTGTTTTTAAGTATAAAATACTATCATATCATAGAGCAGTGCCCCCCCCTCAACGAAGCCCTGGATCCACGCCTGATTGCCCTTTGGGTGACCTTTGTGACTTGGTGTTAAAAAGGTTCAAAAAGAAAAGTAAAATACTTACAATTATAATAATAACGGTGAGTATAAAGTAAGGCGGTTTGAGAACGGCGTATAACTTCTCCGATCTCTTCTGGAATTTCGTCTTAACTTTCGGCTTTTCTTCTATCGGCTCTTTCTTGATGTCCCATACTCCAAGGGTCAGGCCAGCTTGGATGGGACTGGAGGGGTCTAAGAGCCGTCGGTGCTCGCCTGGGCTTCTGGTCTCTCGTTCGAGCCAGGCCCTGGTCGTAGGAGGCCGGGAAGGGAGAACCCGTCTTGGAGTCCGAGGAAGATGGACGGGCACAGGCCGGTAGCCTCGGTCCTCGACGTCTGCGTCTGGTGCCATGGTGACCAACTACCATCTTCCGTCACCAACTCACGGGAATCTGAAACCGAATGATATGTGTTAAAGCGGTGCGCCATATATATGGGATTTGAGGAGGAAAATTGGGTACTATGTTCCTATAATTGCTACGGGAAGTCATGGGTAATTTGCTTGCGGTTAGTCTGTAGGAAATAAAAATAAACAAGAGTATTTTATTTATAAGTTTATAGTAAATGCATTTATTCTATTCTTATGCCATATTACTCACAGTTGATTAAACCATAGTTCAGGGAAAATAGTTTCAATGCCACGTTTTCTCCTGTTTGGTATATTTATTATAAATTACTCATTTTATAAACCACATTGTCGACATTTTGACATAATTATTTCACGAGTTGCCACAGAATGTTGTTGAATGTCAAAAAGTCGTCGTTTTAAAACCAACCTATTTTTTATTTATTCATATTTAAAATGTTTCATAAGTGAGTGTTCACTTGACTGTATAAGATTTTATTTATGAAACATCTTTACATTAAAATAGTACATTACGACACTAGTGCGAAAAACACGAAATTCGAAACGAGTGGCGATGTTGTAAAACACGATGTCTCGTACGACGTTTTTTTAGTACAAATGGCCCTCCGAATCCGAAGTTTTGGACCTAACGTAAAATGACCCACTTCGCGCACTAGAGCCTAAAAACTACACCATCTGTACTAAAAAATATTTTTACGCTACCTTTATCCTATTTGAAAACTATTTTTTAAGTTACATTACTGCTATCAGATATAAAAGAGCCGTCAGGGTGGTCATAAATATCTGAGCAGGCCTCTATTGTGTTAAAGTCCATTTTCAGTTATTTTTGCGCACAGTGGCCGCTTCGTTTTATCTGAGGATAGTGAGGACCTATCGCGAAATTCGAAGTTCTCGAATTTCGTGAATTTGTCTCTGTTACTCTAAACTCTAATGACACTGTTCGTTGTTGTGACAGAGACAAATGCCCGAAATTAGCGAACATTGATGCAGCTGATGGCGACTGTAGATAAGTACTACCGTAAATAGCATCTGCTTACATCTGTATATTCTGTATTGAATTATTGATGTTTTCATAATAACATTAATGACTTACATAACATAGGTATAACACATTACAATTACATATTTAAATATAAAATAACATGCTATACAAAATAAATAAATGCAAATTCCACTTATCCCTAATAAGTACATCTGGCGGGCTTCCCACAAACAAGGACCGCGCAATGTTTATTATTTATCTCCTTAGGACAATTACACCTGCGCCGGCGCAAACGGCAGAAAATGTATGACGTTTCTTGGCGCTTACGACCTTTTGCCGGCGCGTGCGCAATTCCCAAGAAGTTTGTGGTCGCGGCTCTATATTTGCTAATTGGGTTTTCATAGAAACCCCTAAAGGCATTTAAGGTAACGTTTGTATAGTGTTTCCCTAATTGTGACGTTGTGTTGTGTTATTGTTTTGAAGAAATTCGAAGAAAACGTAGTAGAGAGTAGTAATGTTGTTTTGATATAAACTTGAATATTTATTTTAGTGAATAAATACATGTGGTAAAAATAGTATGAGTAAATTACATTATTAAATCGTATATATTGAGATAAATATTTATTTACATTGATATGATTTAATATTACATGTAAATTATCTTGTTTATCACTCTTATTTTATCGACCATGGATATAATATCAGGCCCTAATCGTCAGGATGATATTTAACATAAATTTAAGCTGTTACTTATGTCCCGTTAGTAGTTAATAGTACATTATGATACAAGTGTGCTAAGTTGATCAATATACTCGAGGCGGTGTTGTGCGCGCGAGCTGCAAGCGAGCGCGCATAAGATAGCAGAGAGTATAATGATCAATGCACACGAGTTTCATACGACGTTTTTCAACACACTTGCGAGGAATAACCAACTTTTAGTAGCACTTTTACTAACCTTTGTTGCTAGGTAATTACTACTTACTTAGGTACTATCCCAAAGTTACGTTTGACCGTTTTATTTTATTCTTGTTCATTACTTGAAGTTCATAATTCACATAAAAGTAATAACAGTAAACACAACCATGAACACAACAAAATAAACGCAACAAACATTTGAAATTCACTCCACTCCGAAGAACAAAATAAATACAAAATTACAAATGGTAACTTTAAAACGGCGCGCGCATACCTAAGGAATTTTTAAACGCGCGCAAGTTTGTGAGGCAGCAATCCTATCGACAAACAGCCAATATAAAAAAAAACTGCGAATCATTAACGTTTATCATAAAATAAAAATACGATAACTTTACATTTAATATAATAAGGGCTGATTTTTCAATCACCAAATAAACCTATCCGTTAGTTAAAATTATCACCATCCTTTTTTAAAATCGTCAGTGAAAAAAGGACAGGGCTAACATTTATTTGACAGGTACTCTTAACTGGGGATTGAAAAATCAGTCCTTACTTGATAATTTGGATGCACAGTTTAAATATTTTATTTATTTATTTACGAAAATTTATAGTATTTTGAAATAATATTCTGGATTCCGCTATTTCTGCCACATGTCAACTCTTTGGTCAATTTAAAAAATAAATATAACCTGACTAAATTTGAATGTTTCATCTACACAAAGATAAAATATAGGGAAGATTCCGATTAAGACATACATGAACAAACTATTGTCATCCTTCACCCCATCTCAAGACGTATTCCATAAGGAAAAAGAGACAAATAAAGTAGCTCTACTTGGTCGTGAACTCCATCAACGACTCCATTTTCTTGAACAATGCTACCAACCTGACTAGATAAAATGTCATTACTATTAGTGATGTCCAGTCTTCAATCGTATACTTTTATCGTCAATAATAATATTTTTACCAAATTAGGTAGCGAATACAGTAGGAATAAACCTTATTTCCTACTCAAAATCACGATCTTCTTCGATCGTGATTTCAAAATCTACATTTTAGGATAAAAATAAAATCACAAAGTTAACGAAATATTTTCTTTAATTAAAATGTCATAATGAGGGTTTCCTAAAACGTATGCCACTAGTTGGCGCCACTTAGCCGTAAGGTCCCGCTAAGAAACACAATTATCTAGCCCCAAAGAAAGACTAAGTAAATGTTTTTTTTTTTTTTTGTTAAATAAAGTTTAAATTTTTTTATGTATTTTTTTTAACTCATACAAAATTTTTAAACCAGAAACTATTAACTAGACCCCGGTATCGGTGGTGCAAAATGGTAGCTGTCAAGTTCTTAGGGATGGGGTAAAAATATTTGTGATGTCGATAATTAAAGTTACATATCGATAATTTTTCTTTACCATAATAATAAGCTAAGACTTTTATTAAACGCACCTATTTATCATATAAACTAGGACTATATAATTACAAAATCAACAAAATCTTTATTTAAGGTTATGTAACATCGCCATACTTTTTATTGAGGCAATTGTCGATGAACCTTCTGAAGTTTGGGTTTTCGAATTTGGTCCAAAGTATGTTACAACTGACGAAAAAATTAAGCAGATCTCTGTTACAGTTTAATTGGTTTTAATTTTTTTTCTTTTATTATGAGTGTTTTCATACAAGATTGAGTTGCAATGCAAGATATGCAAGATTACAAATAATGGAATGGAATATCCTTTATTAAATAATCAATATTAGTAGAAGATACGTTGTTGATTTTCTCTTGATGGCAATTCGACTCCATGTGCTTTTTTATATTCCAACATCTGGAAATGATGTGTATTCTGCAAATTGTATATTAAATGTTTTTCATTCATTTTTGAAGTTCAGGGTGTTCACCAAGAAGTGACTCCACTTTCTATTGTATAAAATATTTTAGGCGAATAGACTCGTAAACACGGCTAAATAATCGAAGACATCGTTGTAAGATGACTTTGACTATATATTGTTTTTATTCAATGTTGTGCAACTCGAAACATAATAAATGTAATAGCGACCAGAGATTTGTATTGTAATAGTAATGATTTATATATTAAATATTAATTATTATCATAGATTCCAAAAAAGGGATACAAATAAATGGTCCTTGTACATTAAATAAATAATTGTACAAAAACTCGAGTATTTAATGTTAATTATTATCATAGATCCCGGAAAAAGGTATATAAATAAATGGTCCTTGTCAGTAGTCAAAATTGCATGAACAGTTTATGAATGAATTCATTCATAAATTGTCCATGCAATCCTGAACGCCACTGTACATAAAAAAAATAATTGTACAATCGAGTATCGATATCGACATCACAAAATGTGTTTACCTATCCCTAAGTAAGAACTTGACAGCTATCATTTTGCACCTCCGATACCGGGGTCTACTATTAACATAGAATTTAGACAAGTTTCTGGACCTGCTCCCGCCCTGGTGATTTCAGAAAACTCTCATTATAACATGTTTTATGGACTTATCATTCCTTAAAGCATACCTAACAATTTTGGTATGATGGCTTCTTTATAATTAAATTAATCAGTCTACACAAGTATCACATGAGCGTCATTATTAAACTAAACTTAATTTACTTGCTGGTTGACATGACATTGGATGATTACCAAATATGGTGGGTAGTACGTCAGAATGTAATCACTTATGCGCGTACCCTTGCCTGAAACAACAGCTTAAAATTGTGCGGAGCATATTTTTGAATACTCTTTAGGGTACCAGTCGTCTGCCTTTTTGATATTTTTGACCCATAATAGCCTTTGTTCAGTGTCCAGTGGAAACCTGTTGGACATTAAAAACATCGATTCATTTTTGAGTTGACTATCAATACATTTATCGATATCACGATCGGTCTCTTAAGTACCACACTATGCGATACAAATGTTTGAATCCCACTATTTATAATTACATTACGAATGTAAATACAAATGGTTTAATCACAAAACTACACATATGTATCCGACAACAAATATTGAATAAGATTTTCAGTTACTTTTACCTTAATAAGGTTCGAAATCTTAAAATTCAAGTCAAAACTAAATTGCCGGTGAAACGTAATGTCTTTATTTTGTTCATTCAGGTAACCCTGGCGGTTTTTACACCCTGGAACCACACAAGTCATCACTTTTATCACATTCCGTGCACTTATCGAACAGAAATATACATGAAAAGCTTTATTTTAATCACTTTTACTATTTGCGGTTTAGGTGCACTAGTATACACAAACAAAGATCGTTGACAGGCATTGTCGGCGTCACCCACAGATAAAATAGACTCGGTCTATCAATTTTATATGTCTATGCATCTACATGACATAATACTTGCAAATGTTTGCAAACGTACTTGGTCGGGTTATGTTATTACCGCACTAGAACAATAACGTAATGAAAAAGCACGCGTGTTTAATATCTTGGATTATGAGCCTAATAGCGGTTCAATAATACCTACGTTACGAGCAAGTGTGTTGAAAATAAGTATTAAATATTTATTTGGAAGATATTTCTATGTCTGTAAAACGAGTACACTTATAAGAAATGCTCATATTAAAATCCAAAAAGAGAAGAATTATAAAGTAAAGCTTAGGGAGTTTTAACATTTAGAGAGTCCTTACAGGTTCAATAAATAACGTTGTTTACGTTATATAGTCTGATATAAAAATAATCTGATAGTAGGTAAATACCATTCGTCAATAGAATCCAAAAAGATTGTAAACAATCCTAAAAACTTGCATTTTTTTATAATCACGCACTTTAGAACACAATCTTGGTTTTATCACCAACTTAAAAGCTTAAACCTTGAGTTCATATCGACGCTGGAAAGGAGAAATTGGATAAGCGACACTTTTGAAGATATTGAGTTAGGGGAGACCGGGGCAAAACGGGATAGTTAAGAGAAAAATCGACTGATTATGAAAATTATAATGTTTATTAAAAATCTCTTACAATAAAAGCAACACTTATAGTTTTAGCAAACATATATTTTATCTTTTATGGCACTAAATCACTTGTTTTTTTTGCAATTAGGAACTGTTTGTTAAGTGTCGAATATCCCGTTTTGCCCCATCGTTGGGGCAAAATGGGAAACGCTATGGGGCAAAACGAGTACACCTTTAATCGGGTTGGCAACCTTCACAAATGTGTACCTTTTCATCATCAGAATTATCAGCGCATCGAGCCATTCCCACCCGTCGTTCTAAGGTTAACTTGGGCACGTTATATGCAGCTGAAGCTCGAAGAAACCCATTATCTCTGAAAGCACTGCTCTTACTGCTTTTCTCATATCGTCCTCTTCCCATGTTTGACGTTCTGTCTTACGCTTATAATTTCGTACCATTTTAACTGCAAACAAATATAAAACAGAAATTATCAATGTACTATTTACACATATGGGGCAAAACGGGATAGTATCCCATTTTACCCCGACCATTTTGCCCCGACGGCCAGATTTTACAAAAATATCAACAGTTCTAACCTGCGAAATAATTGTTCGTAAAAGCAACCTAAATTCGTTAGTTTTACACTGATGCAACATGTATATAGTAAGGAATAACTATAGCACTGATATTTACCTTTATGCCCATCGATCAAAACCAAAGAACTTCTTAGCAAATCACCAAAAATCTGTTTTTTCTTGCTGCTCGACCAAAACAGGTAGTGACACGCACCCGCCGCTTTGACTCGTGTGAGGCGACTAAAGTTGTCGCGAATGGCGCTGTGTCGCGCCTTATTGCGCGCACCAGTTACGCACACAAGTACATTTCCCGTTCTGCCCCGAGCTTTGTTTTGCCCCGGTCTCCCCTATATACACCGTTAGAATCGGCAATTTTTTCTGCGTCGAATGAGCTAGGTTTCGTATCCATCTGACAACTTTTGTGTCGCTTATCCCATCGGTGATTTAGAGAACTTTCGATCATTTTTTATTACTAAACGACTTGGTTTTTGACAACTTTTAAGAAAATGGAGATTAGATAAAATATAATTTAACATAATGAATATTGGATTATTTTACCTATTTGTCATGACAGGTTAAATTTTACTTGGATACTTTTGCCGGTTAACAACTAATCATCACTTGTGGGTTAGCTATTTCTACCTGACTGTATCATATGTTCTTATGTCGTTTGAACAATTTTACCTTTATCTTAATTTAAAATTTAAGACGGTTAGACAATATTACTTGACTATGATATCTGAACTATTGGCGTTTATCCATTTTTACCCCTACATTTATTTATGAACCATTTGTCGCTTAGGTATCCCTTTTTACCTGAATTTACATTAGAATACTACTGTCACTTATCTTAACTTGCATGAATGAAATGCCAGTCAAATAGTTAGCAACAATTTGCATACATAAATGTCTGCTATTTCATTCTTTGTCACGTTATGTAGAAACATTTGGCAGAGGGGTTGTCCTGTCAATTGTTACTCTGCGTTAAATAAAATGTTTTTGGAACTTTAATAAATAAAAAGAAAAAAAAAGAAATAGGTACTAACTAAAACTATTTTTTAAGTGTTATCATAACGTAATACGGTGGATAAACATACTAACAGGTACGGTTGTTAAAAGTAGATAGTTTTCAAGTGCCTCGTTTGTAGGTAGGTACTAACTATTGTCGGCTCAATAACGAGTTATCCTTGTTGATTATGCATGTTTTAAAATAAAGAGAAATGATCTCAAATAGAAAAACAAAATATATGTGTTTTTAATACTTAACAACAACTATTACTTACATACTTACCTACTTTTTGGAATAAAGTTATAAAAATACCTAAAACAGTGTCTTTCTTTTTTCACGTGTAAGTAAATTCGTTTACTAGCCACGGAATGTTACTCTTGTAATTGAAATGACTGACTATGAAGTCTAAAATAGTTTCTCATTTTAAGTATGTGGATATTTCTGCTATTTTTTTCAATTTATATATTTTTACCCGAATATAAAATAAGCCACATCGGCAGTTAGATAATTTTAACATGATGAATTTGTTATGTAAGTCTCGGGTGGACTTTTTTACCTTCCTTATTTCTTTTACAACGTGTTGGTTAGATAATTTTACCGGAATCAATTTTTCCGACCATTTTGCTTAAGCGACAGTAAATCCTTAAATAACACTTGAATACGTTAAATAATTAAAACATCGCATAGAAAACATATTTATGTCCATAAATAATGCTTCAATTATTTGATTTGGCCTGCTAATTCATTTTAATGATTTTTTTTCGAAAATCTCGGCGGTTTTTTGCCTCTCCTGTAAAGTACGCACTGTGTCGCTTATCCAATTTCTCCTTTCCAGCGTCGATATACATTTTAGTTAAAATTATTAACACCTTCGCGGACACTAAACGCCTATAGGCTTAATCTCAATGTTTCTTCTATTGTGTCTGGAGTAGTGTCTGCGAAGATATATTTTATTAACATTTTTTAGTATTAACATAAAAATACATCAGCCATCGTGTCACGATATGTGTCAAAGCCGTCAAATACTATGAAAAGACAGCCATATTTGTTTACATTTTTTAGATTCTACTGACGATTTGTATAATCAACGACGTCGTTTGTGCCATAACTTCCAAAATGATTGATATTTATCGTACCCATCATATTTTATGTTTCCCGCACACATGCTTCGCCATACAAAATCCAGACACGTTCGGAAGTTACAATAGTTACAATATCGCACCATTGTTTACAACTCGATACTTATCCTCCAAGGTTCTAATACTAATCAAACTTTGTATACATTGTTAAACTTTGTGTCATCGACATAAGGTATATATTAGGATACTTATATATGCTCCTGGATACTGTTTGTATGTTTTGAGCAATGTATAGTCAAGAGCAAAAGTTTTGGAGAAATAGTGAGCTTCCATAGAGATTGCTGCCAAAGTATATTAGTGGCATCTATCCACGCTGGTATCTCGATGGGCCGATGATATTAATCTGTGGGTCACTTCTGGGTAAGATTGGCACAGGACCGGGACGAATGGCGTAGGCGAAGAGAGGCCTATGCTTAGCATAGCAGTGGGCGCTCACGGGGTGATGCAATACAATACAATACAATACAATAACTCTTTATTGCACCTCGAAGACAAATAATAAAAGTACATGTTTGAAAGAGGTAAACAAAAGGCGGTCTTATCGCTAAAGAGCGATCTCTTCCAGACAACCTTTGGGTAGAGGAGATAAGAAAGTAAAAGTTGATAGTAGGTGGTGATGATGATGATGATGATAGTTTTGAAATTCCCATCGTTTTTTCCTCCATATATCAAATCAAATTATGTTCAAATAATGTGTAAACTTTGTCGTAGAAGCTCTTTTGATAGAAAAAAAAGTAATTATGCTAGAACCTTTGAATACTCAAAGTGTTTGAATTGTTTTTTGATGATTTTCTTTAAACGTTTTGAAGTTTCGTCTCTACAAACGACTGAATTTCGCCTAATTTGAGTACCCAGCCAACTTATGGCACTTGGTATACCAACATCCACCAAATTATTATTTGCCAACTTTCATCTGGCCGGGTTTTCTTTTGGCAACTTGGTTATGTTAGGTTGGAATAGTCATGTCAATGATAAAATGCGAAAGATACGTATATATAATGTTGGTATGCCATGTGATGGTTCTGCCAAATGAAACTATGGAAATAATAGTTTGGTAAATGATAATATACCATAAAATTTTCGGTCACATTAGTAAACCGTTTCCAGCATTTTCTTTGAAAAATTACACGCTTATCAACATTTTTCCTCTTGAGTGTACCTCTAGGTGTGACAGCATTGTGTCAGCACTCGACGTGGGGGGTTGTCACACAATGAAGCGATTGGGAGCTGATAATGTCTAGACTTCTTTATTAGGAACTAGATTACGATGTTAATGGGTGAATCAACTATTTTTATCTGTTATTGCTATGGTTACTGTCGCAGAGTCACGCTGCTTTTATGAAAAATTATGCTATTTAGACTATGTAAACCCGTGTTAATCGACCGTATTGACCGTGTGGTGAGGTGACGGCAGTAAGAATACATTTGTCACCACCCCAACACTTCCCATGGGTGTCATAAGAGTCGATTAAGGGATGCCAAGTATCACTGATCATACTATTTATTGAACATTGATGATGGACAGCAGCATTTTCATAGTGGAGATGGACCCCATCACCGTCCTGAAGGCGTTATTGAATTGGACCCGGAGGGAGCTATACGCTTTGTATAGGATTACTTTTATATCCTTGGAACACCGTGCAAACCTACGGAAGATACCTAACCTAACCTAACCTAATAGGAAAGGCCTTTGTCCAGCAGTGGACTGATTATAGGCTGATGTTGTGATGTGATGATGTAAAACTATGTAAACGTGCATGTAGCCTATTAGGTATTACCTATTTTAAAGGACATGTATACATATACCTATTACCTAAGTGCATTAATGTAGACTTGTAGATCATCAATTAAAGCGTAATCTGCACAATTTTGTTAAATACACGTACGATAACATGCCTATGTATTATGCTTCGTAAGAAAGCGCTGACCTCATTAATATCTAGTTAAGTAAACAAACAACGAAAAGTGTGGACGGTACCCATGCGCGATGTGCATCGCAATGTGGCGAGTGCATTCTACCAAGGACCACGGACAGACTCACAAGTGACGGCACCATAGATGAACAGTTTAAAATGCGACCGCACCAATGCTCAAAAAACGGTGACGGTACGGAATTGCAGTGACGCACCGTATCCGTAACGTTTTTACCGCATGCTCCCCAGACCACTGCTTAAAATAACAATTATACCAGGGGGGTTACCATAACGTACTAATGCGGTTCAGTTTAGGTCGAGAGAAAGGGACAAGGCGATTCGAGTTGTATATCACTCTCGCTTTCCCTGAATCTAAACGGAATCGCCTTAGTACGTCATGGTTACCCCCCCAGGAAGAGAAATAAAATGCAATCTATATAATTTATCCTTATCTTTGCAAACTTGCCCCGTTTAGGTATGAGTTTCAGGTTTCATTACCTACATAAATTCACCACTACACAATCAAATTTCTGGGAATACATGAGACCTAAAATTTAAAGTACCTATCAAAATAATAACACTTCCCTACCATTTAGTTTTTCATTCAATCATAGACACCGCGTGGCCGGTGATACCGCAAAGAAATAACTGTCAACAAAATTTGGTTGGTCAGAATCTATGTAGCTTGATCAAGGTTAATAGTACGTAGATTGCGTCAAAAAGTTGTACTTTTAGGTTAGAAAATTGTTTAAGTATTAAGTAGATAGGCTAGCGGGGAAGGGGCCATACCTACGAAATTTGTTATATGTCAATTAGGTTCAGATTCAGTCATTAGAATGACAGACTCAAAATTAATATCCTTGAGCCATTTTTATTTCAAAGTTGTCCTCCTACTTTTTTAGTAATTTGTAACAAAGATATTTTTTATTTTATATGATTTTTACTCAAAATCGTGAGGTTTTCGATCCTAATACAAGAAAAATATTATTCTGAAAATTGGCATATATTTGTCGCACTTTCCATTCCGTTACTACTAAATAAAATATATGAAAAAATGGCATCAGAATGGAAAACACCTTGGGACAATATTTTTCTCCTATCAGGATCAAAAGAGCTCGTGATTCTGAGCGGAAATATTATTAGAAGCTCCAAGTCCAACAAAAATTACCCCGGATAGTCACAGATATCGAATAGTTCAAGATACCTACAAAATTAGAAGTTTTTTTATTATTAGTAGCAACACACCTGCTGATCTCATCACATTTCACCCCATATCCTACTCTGTAGAGAGATATTTTTAGACGTTTTTAGGGAAATATAACAGGAAAAGGGTGATTCCAAATTTATTTAGTCTTTAAGTAATGTTTATTACTGCACAGTTCGAAGTTGTAATATCTTTTCGAGAACAAAAAGTCTGTTTTAGATATTTTTTATTATCATAATATAATATGATAATTAATTTCCCTTCACAAGTATAAAAAATTATAATAATAATTATGGATATTGAATACTTGCAGTAGGTATTGAGATACTGTCCACAAGGACTAAAAGAAAAAAAACTTTTGAGCTATTTTATAATATAACAATTATAACCCGTAGTTTAAAAAAATTTGGTGAGAGTAGGTACACACTTTTTAGAGCTATTAATTATGTGGAAAACTTGTTCAATTAATGCAAAACTTAATAGAGCAATGTAATCATGCCAAAACCATTGTATACCTGTACTTGCATTTTATGGTATACTAGCTTTTGCCCGCGGCTTCGCACGCGTAGATTTTGGACTTCTATGAAAAAAAATGTTTTGAACCGACTTCAAAAAAGAAGGAGGTTATCATTTCGATTGTATGTAGTTATATATTATGCATGTTACACGGTTTCCTGCAAATAATGAATCCTATTTTGTTTTTTTTTTCTCAGGAGATTCAAAAGTGGCCGAAATAAGTTTAATATTTGTGATATTTTTTTATCATTTAATCGAATGTTGTTTCAAAGACAACGGTTCAAGTATTTTCATTTCATCGACAAGTCATTCTGTCGAAGATAAGTTTTTAGTAAATTTAGATCAGGGAATTTTAAATGGTGCTTGAGGTTTTCCTTTACGGGTTTTTATTTTAGTTTGGTTTAAATTTAGTAATATTTATTCCGCAGTTCTAAACTAACCCTGAACCTACTTTGATAGCTGTTCGCTTATGTGTGGGGTCACAGTTGTAACCTAACTTAAACATATTTTAATAGCCATTCGTTTCTATGTGGGGTCGCACTGGTCGCAGTTCTAACCAAACCTAAACCTACTTTGATAGCCGTTTGCTTTTGTGCGGGGTCGCAGTTCTAACCTAAACTAAACCTACTTTGATAGCCGTTTGCTTATGTGTGGGGTTGCAGTTCTAACCTAACCTAAACCTATTTGAATAACCGTTCATTTCTGCGTGGAATCGCAATGGTCACAGTTTTAACCTAACCTTAAACTACTTTGATAGCCGTTTGCTTATGTGTGGGGTCGCAGTTGTAACCTAACCTGAACCTCCTTTGATAGTCGTTCGTTTCTGTGTGGAGTCGCATTTCTAATTTAACCCAAAACCTACTTTGATAGCCGTTCGTTTCTGTGTGGGGTCGCAGTTCTAACCTTTCCTAAACCTAAGTAGAATCTTACCTTATTACATTCTGTTTGAAGTCTGTTTCATTGAACAGCATATTAGTATGACATAATTAAATACTTAATTGCAAATAAACTACACGAATTAGAAAGCTGAATTTACAGCGAGGCGGCCCGCGTACCCGCGCTGCTTATACATATACTGTCCGCGAGCTGTCAAACAAACATTTGAAATTCGTTCGCTTTGAATCATACGTCGCCATGCAAAATTGTAGATATTTTTAACGAACAAACAAATAAATATGGTTTTGTCTAGACTTAAAAAATAAAACCTCACAATGACCTTTTATGTAGCAAACTGCATTACTTACCAAAATTTAATATTAAAAGTATCTACGTATTCATCGTACCTATGTTACTTGTATATAACATGGTATGTAGATAAGTACCTACATCTTCATTGGCAAGAACACTTCTATGAAGTTTTGAATTAAATAGCCCAACGAATTTGGTTCCTTCATACAAACTTTAACCTTCCATTTAACCCCTATAGGGAATGAATTTTCAAAAAACCTGAAACACGTGTTTACTTATTTATTGTTAAAAACATTCATCTGAAGTTTCGAATAAAATAGCCCAACTAATCTTATTTCCCCATACAAACTTTAACCCTCCATTTAACCCCCATAGGGAATGAATTTTCAAAAAACTTGAAATACGTGTTTACTTATTTATTGTTAAAAACATTCCTGTGAAGTTTTGAATAAAATAGCTCAACTAATCTTATTTCCCCATACAAACTTTAACCCTCCATTTAACCCCTTTAAAGAATGAATTTTCAAAAAACCAGAAACACGTGTTTACTTATTTATTATTAAAAACATTCCTGTGAAGTTTCGAATAAAATAGCCCAACTAATCTTATTTCCCCACACAAACTTTAACCCTCCATTTAACCCCCATAGGGAATGAATTTTCAAAAAACCTGAAATACGTGTTTACTTATTTATTGTTAAAAACATTCATGTGAAGTTTCGAATAAAATAGCCCAACTAATCTTATTTCCCCATACAAACTTTAACCCTCCATTTAACCCCTTTAAAGGATGAATTTTCAAAAAACCTGAAACACGTGTTTACTTATTTATTATTAAAAACATTCCTGTGAAGTTGCAAATAAAATAGCTCAACTAATCTTATTTCCCCATACAAACTTTAACCCCCCATTTAACCCCTTTACGGGATGAATTTTCAAAAATCCGTTCTTAGTGCGCCTCTAAACATTATAAAGAATGTACATGCCAAGTTTGAACTCTCTAGGACCAGCGGTTTGGGCTGTGCGTTGATTTAAGTCAGTCAGTCAGTCAGCCAGTCAGTCAGTCAGGACATTGCCGTTTATATATATAGATTTTATGCCTTGTTTACTCAATTGTGAAATACAGTATTATTCATAACACTTTTTTATTAGTTCTCATGGAAACATTCTCAATGAGAACTTACTCTTAAATTCTCATGAAAATTATCGGAAATTCCCAAGTATATTCCCGCAATTTTGAGAATGTTCTGCAACTTCCTACAAGTTGCTACCCCAAACGGGGTACGGGTTACGTTCATCGAAATAAAACCATCCGTCAGTTACATGTATGGAGAAATCCACTCCCATTATTTTTAATTATTTGGTATTATAATTTTGTAGCGGTTCGTACAACACAATATATTATCCTGATTACATTTTATTACTCGTACTGTAGTACTTATTTCCGGGTAAATCGGCTGTGATTCGATTACGAAATGACGAATCTATAAAGGTTCATTTTTTGCTATTTTGTCTAAGGAATCCTTAAAATAGCCCGCTCTTGTTTGAGCCTCCATAGTTTATTTTCAAATAAATACTGAGAAACACAATCTAGTACACCTGGTATTCTGACCACAAGTGATGTAATATTTCGTGGAAATGTTCCAATTGTAATTAAGTTTTAAGTTACACCACATATTGTAACTAGTAATAGGTAAGGTCGTTTGAGGTCGATGACTTACGATTTAAGATGAAACGTCTATGAGTTGGTCAATATCAATAATATATTTTCTCGAATCAGATGAATATCGAAGGGGACAAGTTGTTCTAAAATATCTGGACGTCCTTGTAACATCTGCTTCACCTAAAGGTTTAACTGGTAGAGAATGTCCCATAGCATTAAGTTAGCTTCTATACTCTTTTTAACCGACTTCAAAAAAGGAGGAGGTACTCAATTCGGCTGATTTTTTTTGTTGTATTTGTTACCCGATATCTCCGAGAATCGTGAACCGATTTTTTTATGTGTTCGAGCGTGTATAACCCCGAGATGGTCCCGTTGGCACCAAGTTGGGGTCTGATGATGGGATCTTGGAGAAATCGAGGGATCTCTTCAAGGTAGCTTTTAATTAGTTAGTAAGTAGCAAGTAGTTAGATTAAGAATCAATGTAACGCTTTGGCGCTAGCTGTAATGCCTGTAATGTTACGTAATTGTGATTCAATATATATTTATTTTCAAAACTACAATTTATGTACATACCTAGATTAAATATAACTAATCTACTTAACCTAACCTATATCTAAGATTGGCCCTATTGGCACTGTACCGAGTAAATGCCGCCAGCATCCTCGGTACAATGCCACAAGGGCCAATCTTAGATATAGGTTAGGTTAAGTAGATTAGTTAGATAAATAATTAATTATTCTGTATTTTCGAGTTGGCTAGTAAAATCTGAAATCGCGCAAAGTTGTGGCCAGTAGCCGTCAGTACCATGACTTTCCAAGTATCGGAAATATGCATTATATGGCGCTGCCACATATATTCGAGCGAGCGCGATGGCCTGCTTTACGTATCGAGTAAAACCTAACGTGTCATTTACTTTCCAACTCATGGTAAAGCCACAGAAAGCGTTCATCACTGGTGACTCAAGTTAGTGTCCAATACTGGTGCCAGGCCTAATCAAGGGACCGATAGCTAAACAAAGATGTACAGGGTGCTTAGACAAGTTGCCAATCGCTAGCGCTTAAGAGCGGGCCTCAACCTACGAAAAAATCTGAATTCACCCGCGGGCCCCACTCCCTAAAGGTGCATTCAGACCAAACGAGCATTCGCTATTCTATCCCCCAATCTACGAAATCAACGAATCACGTTTTGTGTAGCGATCGAATTTCGTAGATTAGGGGGCTGCCTTTGTCGCACTAATATGAAAGAGTGACAGAGAGGGAAAACTACGATACGCTACTAAGCGCTAGCGATTGGCAACTTGGCTAAGCATCCAGGAAGTATCAGTCCGTCTGGCACCTGTCGATGGCCATGTCTACACAATTTAATATAGTCAAGATGATACGATAAGCAAACATGAATATAATATTTAATAATGTGTGGTCAGGCTAGTAAATTTTAGTATATGACTCTATTCGAGAAGTATAAACGACAACAGGAGCCATACCGAATTTTATAACATTATTATATGTCATATTTTTTGATAAGTAAACAAGTAGCTTGTACACCTACGAAACCAGCGGGGTCACTACCACAACACCAGCGCTTTTTCAGCCTTGCTTTTGAACTTCAATATTTATACTACATACAAAATCGACCCTATACCTATAAATAAATCACCACTTTATCTACTACCGAGATTAGTATTTATTTATTATTTTGTAAAAGAATTTAAAGTAAAAACTTTTAATCCTTTTACAATGCGAGGTTGTGTTTGAAGGTCGTATCGGCCCGGAAACTCCGGAAATGCCGCGGCCGATAAAGTCATTACTATTATGCTGTCAATGATCCCAATGTTAGATGTCAATGCTCGCAATACAGGCCTTCTCAGACTGGCCTACTACAGTGATCTTCTAAATTCGTACATTTCAAGGATTTGTCTCTGTCACTCTAATGAAGCCTTCGTTGGAGTGCCTGAGACAAAATCTCGAAATTTGCAGATTTCGAAGTTCGCGGGCATTTTGTTCCTGGTGTTCCTGTGGTACTGGGAGCGGGGCGGAAGGGGTGTGTACATTTGTTATTATTTTTATTATTATGTGTGTTTATATATTTATGTAAATAGATTTTTTTTTACGATATTAACAAAGGCCGATATACCAGGCAACTTCTATTAATGTCCATATTCATATTCATATTCATTTATTCATGCTATCATAACTTCATATAAAATACAATACATGTCAGATATGATACTTTTATTATTTGTTTTGTATTTTTCTTTGAGGTGCAATAAAGAGTTATTGTATTGTATTGATACTCTGTAAGGGCACAGCAAATAATTATAACCTTAAAACTAGTCTTAACTACTACCTTATCCTAAGTATAAAAAATTACAGATATTTATGTCCCAAGTAACCCGTCCAATTTAACGGAAATGAAAAAAAAACACCCTGTATATTTATATATTCATTTTGTTTTGACTTATGTTTTTATTAATCTTATTTAAGTTTTTATTTTCGTTTAACCTAAAGTGTAAGTAGTGTAAGTATGTACCTAACAATAATCTATATGTATAATTTCTGTCGCGCAAGTAGGTAGACAATATGACGAGTTAATATTTTGAATTTTCGAATAGCGCCTCATCTTATATGCTATTCATTATGCACAATTATCATATCGACAGCATAAAATTAGCGCACGTAGCATCGATAAGATAAATTAATATGTAATTACGTTGCTGCTACTGGATGATTAATAAAATGATTGGCATATTAATACAATCAATGCATACTTTGTTCAATTATAATTACTGACAGTTATGTATATCTTAATGATAACTTGTAATACTTGTATTAACATTAATTGGCACTTTTACAAGTATAAGAAAGTAAAATTTTCCGTTATCTTTTCTTTGAAAATTTTGACTTAAGGAAATCGAATAATATCTATTCAACTTTTAACTGCTAGGTATTTATATTTTGTGTTTTTAGGATAAGAAATAAATGTGGCAGTTAATACAATCTTCAAGTGTATTTTTAATTGACACTAACTATATCAAAAAAGAAGGCCAAACAAAGCAAACTATTATTTATTATTTTCATGGTTTATTTTTCAACAGTGTTTTTCTTAATTAAATGCCAAGAACGCTCATCTTATTTAAATACTAAAAACGAATTACATAAACATGTAAATAATTATTAATTTATAAAAAAAATATAACTCACCATTTTATCACTGTGCACGTTATCACCACTAGAAACAACTCACACCCGATTTTACGATTATCAATAAATCTGAGATAACTGAAGTTCCTTCACCTAATTTCAAATATCGAACGCGTGCGCCCACGCCGACGGACGCAAGACAGATGGCGACGCATGCGCGGGAGTTGGCTACCTGCGCACCCCGTGACGTCACATGTTGTGTACAGAGGTCTAAAATATCTTTACAGATGGGTATAAAAACGTACAATAAAAAAACCGGCCAAAAGCATGTCGGGGTATGCTCTGTATAGGGTTACGTAGTTATTGAAAAATGGCTGGGCCTTTAAAGTAGGTACCTAGTTTTTGCTCTTGACTTGACTGTAGAAGAAGCCTCAGTCAAAAAATATCCTTTATAGTTGAGTCCCAACAGGTCCCAACAGATATATCCAAAAAAGTGTTAGTGATTAGGTACACTATTATTTTAACAATAAATTCGTTCCATTTTAAGACAACACACAATAGGTAACCCATTAGAACCTTAATAATTTTCAATTATGTATTGTTTTTGTTCCACTTTCATCATAGTGTTTCTATTTATTTTTAGGTATTATGGAATGTGAAAACATTTTATTTTTGTTTACTATTTATCATTTCAGTAAACTCATTTTCATGTCTCTTAAAAATGCTACTATTCCCAAAATATAGATTTACTTACGTACACTGATTAAAACAATGTGTACAATTTTACAGTGATCGCAGTGTTATGAGTTTACGGTTACCTGCCCGCGCGCACCGAGTGACGTCACGCGGGCATTTGCTTATTGTCTGCCGATAATGCGGATGCTGACTTTGTTATCAGCAAATTCTTGAAACTTAATAGCTCACCTACTAATTTACTTCGTCTGCACATATCGTATCTACACACATTCTACACGTATGTTTTATATGTATTTTATTACCGAGTTATCTATGTGTATTTATGGGCCTATTTTACCTTGTGTTGCCTTGCTAAGTTAGCCACAAATTTTTGTTTAGATTACTTTACCGTGGAATTAGGATTACCTAGTAAATAATGTCGTATAAAAATATTTATTCCTTTTTTTATAATTTTAGTATGTTATTGGAGTCGCAACTGTTATATTTAACGGTAGCTATTTATATACTTACTTATACTTAAATACTAAATTTTATTTGTAATAATTGTAACTGTGTCTACAGCAGAATTGATTTGTGAACTATTTCGAAGTCTTTAATATAAGGGTCAAAATACTTTTCGTTGTCTTGTTTCATACCACTCCGTCACGCTTTTAGTTGCTGTCTCGTCTCGACTCAGTATATTTAAAAAATCCGGTGCACTTTTGTATTCCTTTTTCACGGTAGATTTTAATCCATACATCAGGAATTGAAAACAAAACATCATCTCATACAAAAATCACCACTGCGTCACGTTTTTTAGGGACACAAAATAAGACACCGAAAATTATTTTGACCCATAAGACGCTTTGCAGTATTCACATTGATTGTCACTAGCGTTACAAAATTCATTCAATTCATTTGTAGCTGTACGTTCTTTGTTGTATAGGTTATACTGCAACATTCTTCAAAGCCCTAGTCAAATAATATCCTTTATATTTGAGTCGCAACAGATGCGTATCCAAAAAAGTGATAGAATAAATCGCATCGCAGCCTGCAGGTTGGCGCCAGGTGCATGCGCCATCTGGTGGTGCATTCAGTGCTAATGTTGCTATTATGCGCGAGCGCAAGAAAATGGCTCACGCGCCGGTGTAAAGAGAGCTGTAGATCCGGTAAATAAAATAAGATTTAAATGAATTTAATTAACACAATATTAAATTTACATTATATTTAGGTACTTTAGCCAGATTATCGGCCACCGTCGTTTTCGGCCTTTTTCATACTAACAGTATGAAACGTAGAGTTTTTTTTACGGATACCTACTTGTTTTATTAAAAAAATTAAGACTTCGCTTTAGTCGACAAAATTACACAAAATTAATATTATAATATCATAAAACTACATTATAAATAAATGTAAAAAAACGGCCTCCGTGGCATGGTACTCGTACCATAGATGCTAGCAGCATTACCCCGCTGGATCGCGAGACTGATCTGTTGAGCGAGGCAGCTCTTTGGTCTCCCGTGATATCTTTGAGTCTCCTTGAAATTTCTACTTAGACAGAGTTAGATTCATTTTAATAATATTAGTACGTATTACTTTCTACAGCAGTAACCTAGCCCTTGACGGCCCCCGGCCCCGCAGACCAAAGAAGCGATGGCTAGATGTCGTGAAGGCTGACATGAGTGTGAATGGGCTTACAGTAGAAGATGCCCAGGATCGCGCAAAGTGGAGGAAATGTAGCAGGAAAGCGGACCCTGGCAAAGGCCGGGATAACGCTAAGTAGAAGAAGAAGTAGGTATTACTTTCTACTTTAGAATAAAACCTGAATTAGAAACGGGAATGGTACCTAATTTCGTAATTACAGTATCTTATCGGCATAGTAACAAGCCTGACAGGCCACAAATTGACTAACGTATAAAGGTGCGGTTAAACTAAAAGAGCATTCGCTGTTCTAACCTCCCACTCTACGAAATTCGATCGGTACACAAAACGTGATTGGTTGATTTTTTAGAACGGGCGCTAGAGCAGCCAATGCTCTTTTGGTTTAAACGCACCTTTAAATGAATAAGAACGAACGTCGACCGAGGCTCTGTATTCATTCGCAACGACGCCCCGGAATCAACACCCGGCGCGTGCGCACCTGCCAAACAAAAAATCCCGGCCAGTGTACCCTGGCCCCGGGACCTGCTGCCAACAAGTGCGATCCCACAACCACGTACACTGGGCTTCTTGGACGATATGGTTGATATTAATGCACGCGGAGATAATATTGGATATTGAGAAAAAATCTGAGCCAAATGGTTTGAGAATAAAAAGCTCGTCTGATTACAAAGTTAAAGTTTAGTTTTTACGGCGTTTGATACTCGTATGTAAGGGAGTTTGCACATATTTTCATAAGCAAGTTTATATATATAGGTATATATTATTATAAATGTTTTTTTTTTAATTATTATGTCAATAATTTTTATTTAAATTTTAAGGTATATTAGTCATGAAAGTAACACTAGGGCACACTACCTGTATCCAATACGACGTGAAACAAAGGTTAATAAATCCGCATTTGTTACTCAAAGTCACGTTACAACAGTAAAAAGTAGTAGTCCTCCTGGGTACTTAAAGTCAAGATGTTAAAATAGTTGATAGAAGATTTTAATCCCCAAAACATTACGCATGTATGTTTACACATAAATGTACACTAGGCGTCTGCTTAACACGCGCAAGGTCGTATAGCGCGATCTCGCTAATTTGTGTGTTTCGCTTCGATTATGTGTCGATAGAATTAGAACAGCGCTAATGAAGTTAGGTATTTTACTCATAGATGAAAATTTTAATGTAATAACACAATATTAAGGTGAAATAGGAGAACAACAAGAATAACAAGAATGTAATCTCCTGTTTCCTCCTTGAATAATTAAACTAATTTAATTTTAAAAAATATTGGTTTACGCATTATTGGTTTTGACCATTACCAATCATTTTTTTTCATGATTTATCATCCATTCACCTATCAGCGTCATTTCCTTTTAATAATAGACAGGGAATACGAATACCCTTTCGGTCTTTTCAAAATATCTATGAGACTGAAAGGGACAAAAGATACTTATCGGCTTCCTAAGTTGGGAGACCTTTATGAATAAAGTGGTTAGGTCAATACATATCGCGCGAAGTGGCCACTATTTATAGTTTAAATTCAATATAACTACATATTTTCAGTTAAAAGTTTATCAAATAAAATAGCATGCCACAAAATGTGCAACAGATGTTCGCAAGATCTCAACGTCTCCGGAAAGGCAGGTGAAGGCCAAGGCCGGGAATAACTCAAGCGAATGTATTCCTGCCCGATTTACGAGCTCGAGACTCGAGCACTTGATCTGCAGACGTTTTGATGCTAGTTTTTATTGCGCCGGCAGTATAACTGCCAATGGGAGAAGTTACTTTATTTTTATACGATTTATGGTTTCACTGTATATCTTTTCTGTTACCTAAGTACCTAGTTTAGTTTGTATTGATTCTTTTGTGGTGGATCTGTATTTTTTTTTTTATTGTGGGTCGATTGTAGATACATAATAGTACATTGTGCATCAAGGGAGGTAAGTACGGTACGGTATTCCGCTTACCGAGCGTGATGCATACAATATTTTTCATCACACTTGCCGATAAAAAATAAGTTTTAAGACATAATATTATTAAATGAGGTACTGATATTTCTATTACTCCCTAGGGAAATTCACTTTTCTATTACTCCCGCTACGCGCGCAAGCAATGGCGCGCTTAGACAGCAAGTGTGATGAAAAAGACATTTAATGAAAACAAAATTTAACGTCATAATTTTTGTGTTACAAGGTTAAATTTCATGTGACAACTTTTGTCACTAAAATATGGCGAGTAATTCAATTTTTGAATTACATTGGAGTGACAGAAACAAGCCCCCGAAATTTATGAACTTCGGAGTGCACGGTAGGGCAACACGCCATTTTTGATAAATCCGCGCGTCATCGTATAATATGTGAAAGTGAAACCATCTATACTAGTAACTGGAGTTCGAGGCCAAAGAATCTACGAAAATATTGCCACACCAATGAAATGTTCTTACAATAGTAAATCCTTATTTTCTAAAAACAGACGTTGAGATATGTTATTTATTGGTAATTTTAATTCTTTAATTTATAGAAAGAATATTATTTACTTATTTTCACGTACATATAAGATATTTTAATAAAAACTTAATTATCCGCAATTATTAGTAACAAAGTTGGTATTGCGCTGGTATCACCTCAGGTGTTAATAACATTTGGTACAGCAATTTTAACTACACATCAATTAAAAGGTAGGCATGGTTAAATTACTAAGCAGTATATATATTTTTTTTTAATATCTTAGGACATCTTACACAAATCAACCTAGTCCCACGGTAAGCTCAATTAAGGCTTGTGATGTGGGTACCAGACGACGATATATATAATAGATAGAAACATATAGATACTTAAATACATAGACAACCATGACCAAGGAACAAATATTTGTGATAAATAAATACACAAATAATGCCCTCGCCGGGATTCGAACCCGGAACCTCCAGCTTCGTAGGCAGGGTCACTACCAACTAGGCTACGGAGGCTGACAAATAAAATGAAAGCTTTTTGTATTTTTTTTTTAACTTCATCATCACTTATCCTCCTGAGTCCTGGGTAAAAATCGAGTACACTCCTATAAAAGCCGAGAGTTCTGTATAACACCATCAGTGTTGAGTCCTGAACTTACGGTCGCTTATTTTAAGGTTTAAAATGAGTTACACCCTGCCTTATTACGGGTTAAAACTGCTTAGTAATAGTATAGTATAGTACTTATACTGCTTAGTAATTTAACCATACCTACTGTTTTAACAAATATGGCACCCTGTCGTATATGTTCACTGGTAATTCAACTTCTTTTTAAAATAGGCTTTGAAACGTTGGTTCTTATAATTTTAAGTTCTTTACAAGAAAATTTTGTCATATCAATGTTAGTTAAGAGAAAAGAAAAGTTTTTAGGTATTTACGTGTTTTTAAGAAAATCCTAGTTGTGACAGCCATATTAAACAAAAAGGCGTACAAACAGGTACCTACATAATGTTTTTATTAGGAATTATTTTAAATAAATAAATTAAATAACAAAAAGGTTGTGGAAACCTGAAAACTTTATTTGACAATGACATAAGAGACTTTGACGGATTTGACAATAACGCATCTGTCGTAGTTTCGTTGGCCTCGAACTCCAATTACTAGTATAAGTAAATATCTTATTTTATACACGTTTACACAATTGACTGCGCAAACGCACTTGGAAGTAAAGAAGGAAAGAGGATAGCATTTCGAAAAACATTGTGACCTGATTACCGTCAAGGAAATAATGGAAATAGACTCCAACAATAATGTGAAATGTGAAACCCCAATCCGACATGACACGGAATAGTGCAAAAATAGTATTTATAGGCAAAATATACATACATACCTACGGTGAGATTTGATTGGTTGTTCTCCGTTTAAGGGCAATTAGGTAAAAGAGAAGAATTGTTTTTCAAGTGATTTTTTTCTATGCGGCAGATCTTTCAAATTAGCCGACTCTCTATAGAAAATAAATATTTTTTTGGAGAAAAAAATCTTCCGCCTATTTCCTAATTGGAACACGATACTGAACATCCCTTAAACAGATAATAATTAATTAAAATTTCACTATGTATTTTTGGTACAGTCGAGTTCATAAATATGTGTACTTTTTACTTAATGCATCGGAATAAGGTGCACAATTGTGTAAATATTTATTAACTCGACTGTACCGTTGGTAAAACCACGAAACAAAAGGCATGACTTTCGCTGTGTACTAGGAGCCAATCTCTATAAATACCGATTAATTAAGTTCTTTATATTTTCAAAAATGATCTAAAATTGTCACTCCTTTGAATTAATAAATTTGTTCCCTGCTACCACCCCACCACAACTACTACTCACTACTTACATTGATTTCCCACAAAGCTTTTTTGTACCTAGTTCAGCTTACCAACAAAAACCCACTTACCACGATTACATCGTGCCAGTTATTCTATAAAAAGACACATCGATATTGCGACCTACACTTTTTATTACTTCGGTAGCGACCCCTAATTTTTGTTTATAATAATTTAAAAAAGAAACAACTATGGTTTATTTATCAAATAACAAATTGAGAGGGTGTCCCATAGAAAGTTGCAATCGGCAGGGCAAAGAGCTCCTACTGGTTCGAAAATCCTACAAAATTGTAATAATAACGACCATGCACCCTACTATTTTGGACGAAGATCAATTTTGGACACAGTAGCGCGGGCCACCGAAGACCACCACGTGAATTTAGGTCTGCCTGGCCTTCTCGTCTCTCTATTCGTTATTCAGTGCTTCTCCTCACCACGCGACCATGCCAACGTACAGTCAAAGGCAAAATAAGGCGTAAACTAGTAATAATTAAATAATTATTAGAAAAATTAAAATAAAAGCTTTTTTCGTATTCCAGACCGCAAACAAGGGTTTGCTCTCAGGGTGGAATCCTAATTTGACCCATTTCCCGGGTGTTATTTTCACTTTTTTTATTTTATCCAGCCTCTTAATCTATTCTCATATTTAAGGTTGATTTATCAATCTGTAGTTATAATTATCGCTATCATTTTCTTAAGTAATGGGACAAAAAAGAAAAGAGCTGACATTTGTTTGACAGATACTGTTAATTGTGATTTGAAAAATCAGCCCTTATTAAAATTAATTGTAGATATTTTATGAAGTTCCCTCAAAGTCGCTACTTATAGCTTTCCTTAATTATGCAATACGTAAAAACATGTTTTATTATTATTTATTTTTACATTTTTATGTACTTAGGCTGTCAAATTATGACGTAGGTATAAAAAGCGATTGTACGTTAAAAATTTACTAAAGTATTATAAACATTTATTTCCTGGTTTTGGTCAAGTCATAAAAGTGATAAAAGGAGAACAGAAGCTAATTAAACTCCTGCGCACACTAGTGTTGATAAATATTTTTGTATTCAATAGATTATACAACTATGTAATAAAAATAACACTTTGCGTTATACGGGTTAGACACTTACTTTGTTGGTCCATCCTTATTTGAAAAACACAAAAACTGTTTAAAAACAAATATTTTTCTTGTTAAATTAATAATATTGTCGAGGACGGAAATACGTTTTAAAATTTTTATAATACAATTATGTTGTTACAACATAATTATTACGTTTGTAGGTATATTAAAGGTATAATACACAATTATTAAACATGCGATTACATATACGGCATTTGATATTTATTACATTGAATTATTAATTTACGCGGAATTTAAATCAGGTTATCGCATTCTAAATGAGAATACCTCGAAGTCCACACGTTAAAAGGAAAAGTGATGATTGAATACATAATTGTATTAATTACCGCTACCTACCATTAGTACTTGGTTTTATGTAAATGTATGCTACGATAACACTAAACGGTTACCTATACACCGTGATCTCTAATAACCCGAAAGATTTTAACAGTGTGTTCCTGACCACATTTAGAAACTATAATGTCGTGTAAACTTTTCTGGATATCGCCTAGTTTCAGAGTTATTACCAAATAAAAAAAAACATATTTTCTAATTGTAACTCGGTACAAAAGGTATGCTGCTGACTCTCTCTTGCGACTAAAATACGATGGACCAGTTCTCTGGTCAGGGATGTCGTAGAACGGCCAGCCCGATATGCGAATTGTAGGTCAGATAATGCGTTCGTAGCAATAAGAAAACTGGTAAGGCGTGTGCTCAGTCCACTTTCAAAAACCTTCGACAATGCAGGAATTATCGATACCGGCCGGTAACTATCGATCTCCCCTCTTCTCCCTTTGCCCTTGTAAATCGGAGTAACCTTGCTGATCTTGAGTGATGTCGGAACTGTGCCATCCTTTATGCAGCGATTAAACAGTTCAGCCAAAACAACCGCAAGGGGGTTCGGGGCTAACCTCAATAGCCTCATACTAATACCGTAAATATCTTTGGATGCTTTTGGTGGTATGCGATTCATAATTAGTTTGTGTACTTCATCCGGAGTGAATGAATTAAGGGAAAAAGTTTGCGTTGAAGCAGGACGAGCGACACCCAGTTCACGTATCGCGCAAGTGACGTCAGCCCGCGGCGCGCCGCAAGCAATGGCAGCATCCAGAAACCTTGCATTCATTGCGTTCATGGCGTGTTTTTTGGTGGGAAATTCTGATCCGCCATCATCCAGGATCACGTCCGCAACATCCAACGTAGAGCTGTTGAATTTACCGCGTTCTTTGTTAATCACGGACCATAAAGCTTTTGAGACGTTTTTACTTGATTTAATTATATTGTCATAGTGATTAGATTTGCTACTTTTTACTAACATGTCATAACGCTGTTTCATGTTGCATATCATGATGTCAATTGATTCATAAATGGGGTTTTTATCTCTAAACTCGATAATGTCAAATAGGAGTGATTTGTACAGTTTAATATCATTTGTAATCCAGGATGGGTTTTGCCTAGTCCTAGTGATTCGTTTTCGGAGAGGAAAGCAAATTTCAAATTTATTTATTATGATATTAATGATGGCTGTGGTAAGTTTATCAACACCCGTATTTTTTGACATTATGTCGATCCAATCAACACTAACGATTGCCGCCGTAAAGTTTGCCTGATTATTTTCAGAATAGTCCCTACTAAGCGTAAAGGTGTTGTTTCCTTCTGTTTTTTTATTATGTAACTTTACTTCCGCTTTAATAGCTAAATGGTCGCTTAGGTTAGTAGTTACTGGCACAACGTTGACAGAACCTGGGATCAAATTTGAGTAGAGATGATCCAACGCAGTAGCTGTACTTTTTGTGATACGCGTGTAGAAGTCAACCGCATTTTCAAACCCGTGTGTACACAATATATCGGCCCATTTTTTAAGATGCACATTATCGTCACCTAGGCAATCTATATTGAAATCCCCGATTACAATGCAATGCAGTTCTAAGTCACTAATCTTATCGAGCACCCGCTCAAACGCTGCAAGGAAATCATTTACACTAATTAAGTTAGTTCTATATATACAAACTATCGTTACACCATACTCAATAAGGTCTATAGCTGATGTTTCACAATATTTTTCTTCTGATAAATTAACTAAATCACTATTTTCTACACATTTAACACTATCGCGCGCGTATATACACGAGCCACCATGCACTGTGTTATTCCTACAAAAACAAGACACTAGTTTGTAGCCGTCTAACTGCACACATTTTAATCTCGACAGTGAAAGCCAGTGTTCGGTAATTCCTAAAATGTCACAGGACAAATCCTCTTGAAGCAACACTTCCAAGCGTAAAGTTTTATTCTGAAGCGCCGCTATATTTTGATGGCATATTTTAATTATCTGCGATTCACTTGCATCTACGTTTTCAGTCTGGCATTTGGTTTGTTTAGGCCTGCGAGACATGTTGTGTTTCGGCACGAAAAAACGTATTCGGATCATCTTCTGATTTTTTGTCTTGTTCCTGATCCACTCCTAGTTCTTTGAATAATTCAGGGTTAGTATCGTTTGCTGGTTCTTTTTCTACGGCAACATCTGCTTCTTCTTTATTTCGGTCGTCGTCTTCTACCGTACTGCTAATCTGGTGAACTGATATTGTATTTGCAATATGTTGAAGAATATTTTGCACTCCCGCATTCAATAGTTTCCCGGAATATTCCGAAAAGAGATCCAAAGTTAAGTTCTCATTCGAGTCGAAAAATCTTCCATATTTATGTAATGCTAAATCTTGATTTAGAAGGGTATTAAAGACCTCTACTCTATAATTATATATTGGTGCACCGCAGATATATGTCGGAGCTGCTATTATAATATTAGTGTTAGTAATTTTTTGTAACGTGACTCTTATGGTTTCTATGATTGCTTTATAGTCTTGTGTGTCAGTGAAATCGGATTCTCCCGCCATCACTATGCAGTAGTCTCTGTCTGTGTACCCAGACAATTTTTTTTCTATCCCGTCTAGTAAAGTGACTATACCAGCACCTGGACTTAGAAAATGACAAAGGTCAAACTTATCATATAGTCCCAGTCGGTTTATATTTTGCAGTAATCTAAGTCTTTTGCTACTCGATAGTACACATAGTTTGGATAGTTTTTCGTTAACCGATCCTTCATGACAGGTATTAATAATGTTTTGCATGATTGGCTTTCTGCTCAATGATTTGTTATCCATAACAACGGCCTGGGGTTGTATTTTCTGAGTTTCCTTTGCGGTTTGAAGCTCTTGATCTAATTTTATAATAGTATTATTAAGCAAGATAATATCTTGTTTTGCAGTCTGAAGTTCGTTTTGTAAGTACCTTATTTTCGACTCCAAGGCCAAGGTTCCAGCTTCTAACAATTTTCCAGGTGCATCATCTGACAGACTTAGCCGGCTATTCTTGGATTGAGGACTTCTACAGATAGTTTTTAATGTTTGGACCTCACGTGTGAGCTTATCTACCTGCCGGCTTAAATCGTTTCTCTCGATAATTATGTTATGAAGTTCATTCTCAGTTACGCTTAATTCCATACTTATTTTTTGGATTTCTATTTTGAGTTCCGTAATTTCATCGCTGCCACTGCTGCCAGGCAAAAGATCCACACTTCTGGACATACTCTCGTTCATATATAGAAAGCTCTCACTTGAGTTGTCAGTTTGGGTCAATAAATCCGTTGATTTCGATTTTACGAGTGTTTTTTCAATAACATTAGTTGCAACGGCAGGACTATCATTTACACTTAAGTCAAACATGACACCCATTGGTACTGTTGGAGTTTCTTCAATAATATTTATTGGATATTTCCCATTCCTTACTGTGATTTCTTCCGTATGTGATCCTTGTGGTTCCTCTGGCGGTGGATACATTGGTGATAGTGTCCGAGGAGTATCATCATCGCTGTCTATAACTTCAGATTGCCTATTCCTAATGAAATCTATTCTTGGGGAAAGCGGTGTCACCAGGGGATTTTTATCTCGTAACAACATTTTTTTACATTGTTCCTTTCTTTTTTGTTGATCTTCAAGCTCAGACAGACTATTAGCTAAAGATTGTGGATTTAGCGTTGCAGATTTATTTAATTTTTGATTCAACTCGTCGCACAGTTTTTTAGGGCATATTTTGCATTTAAAGTTTTTTTTGTCTTCTGTGGACATCGAATAAAATCGTTTTGGTCCATCCATACAGTTAGTGTGGTAATGAGAAGCGCAGTTTACGCAACTGACGGAGTTTCTGCTTGTAATTTCCTTTGCGCATTTCGAACAAACCCGGGTCATCCTTATTACATTTAATCTATTCTAAAGTAATCTAAGGAAAAACGCCTCTAGGATTGTTCTAACTCACCGTCAATGACGTGAGGATGCGAACGGTTACGATTTCTGAACGAAACGAAGATTGATTTTGACGTTTCTCAGATTGTCAGATTGACAGTTCCATTGCAGACAGCTGATTATGTACCGCTCTTTATCACATTTATGTTTAATTACTTTAATCAGTTATTTAAAAAGATGTGCGTGTGTGAGTGTTTTCAAGCGAATTCCCTGGCTATAGACTTAGTGATATCTTAAATTTGGCTCACCAGGATGTCGAATTGTTCTGGGTTTGAGATCTTGCTCTTTGTTCGTAAGTGTTCCAGTGATTTTAACACAGTTTTATGATACTTTAACATTTATTACTAATAATTATGTGGGAGAAGTAATCAGAGAGTGTTTACTTGTTCACTGACAGCTGTCAACCTATAAAATAGTCTCACTAACCTCATAAATAGATGTCAAAAAGTGAGAAATTAAACCTTATAAAAATGAGGTTTTCGTAAAATAAACCTTAACACTCATTGTAAGTGCTAGTTTTATGAATAACTTTTACTTTTTATGTTAATATACATTCAAAAATTAAATAATAAATGAAAAAAAAAAAAACAATAAATGTTTTTTTTTTTCGCCAAAAATAACAAAAGTCATTTAATATTTTTTGTTTGTTTTTACATCAAAAATGCGTGGTTAAAATTTTTCGGGTTATTAGAGACCACGGTATATTTAGACAAATAAATTATACGCGCGACATGTTTCGGAGAGCCTATAGGTGTCCACTGTCCATCTCTTATCTTATCAAGCACAGGGGGCTATTATAACGATCTACCTACTAATGGGATTCAGTTCTGTTTAGGACTTAATCCGAATCGCGAATGAATGGCCTAATATATGTTCGACCTCCCCCTTTCAGTGGTACGTGGAACTTTGGAGGTCATTTTCCGGCTTCAGTTATCTGATGACGAGCCACTTTTCGATCGCGCTAGAAACGATTCAAAATTCAGCAGTCTAGGCGGCAGAGTCAGTCACCTGATGATAAGCCTCATTCTTATATGGCTAGTCCTCCTGAACTACAAACCAGCAGTACATGTACCTGGGTCAGACACTGGATAATTATAGCCCAAAACGCATCGAAAACCCACTACGATTCAATATTTGTCACAACCTCGTCCGATCGTGCTGTGAAATGTGCCTAAAACAACTATGTGTCAAACGGCCGTGCATAGTATGTTTCACTTCTAATCCGCCCATTGTGCCCGGGCGCATGTTTTTGTTATTAAATCTTTAATTTTGTTAGTTAATATTAAATCTACGAACAAATAAAACATGGAAGCCGCACGCCATAGTAAATTGCCTTTCAAAAACGGTCCTGAATTTTAGTTGACAAATGTCACCCCTTCTTTAATGCATCACGGCAATGATTTCAATGTCAACCTATAAAAACTTAAACCACCATCGCCATTTAAAAATAGTTGTGATTGGTCCATCAAACTTTTGATTGGCTATATTCTATAACCATTTGTCAAAGATGTTGCGCCGAAATATGCGCGGTGTAAAAAGAAAAGCGCTATGTCCTGCCCATCTTGGCACAATTGAACAATTGATTTTGGGGGCATTTTTGAGCTGGCGTTAGACGTCCATGTTATATATGGTCGCAGTATTAAATAAATAACATAAAAAGTAATAAAATGCTGGCAGTTTCATTTTGGGCGTTAATGGGTTAAAAGTGCCCTAGTTACAATGGGGATAACGGACTTCCCCGAATGGCGTTACATTTCCGGAAACGGATTTATCCTCGGGCGCACCCTCTGCGGTCACTTGTTTGTTACTTTTCCTTATGAACAAAACAATACATTTACCTAAACTAATAAATACAAACATATACTGTATGGCACGGTTGAAATTACCGGCAGTTAGCGCGCAAAAGCCAAAAAGTTTATATGAAGGCCTATGGTATCCTATTGTCTATGGGTAATAGGCATGATGACTGGCAAGTCAAATCAGCATCTTTTTTCGAACTGTCAAAACGATCAACACTATGGAATTTTATATGAAATACTCAAAAGTGAATTCACGTTTGTGTACTTCCAAATGACCTACTCTTTTAAGTTCTTTTCTATTTATGAAAAAGAAGTTCTGTATAAAAATTACTGCAATCTACATCTTAGTAATAATTTTTCCGTGTATTATGTCGTGCATAATATTAAATAATTTATTTTAACTACAGTCATCATCTCTATTGGGTATGGATGGACGCATGCCGCGCAATAGGAGATAAACGCGCATAATCGCCACGCTAGGCAAGCGGGTTGTCGATCGCAGTAGTGTGTCCACCATGATGACGCTGCCCATCATCAACAATAAATGAATAACACTTCCCACAATAGCAACAACAATCTCTTAGTCGACCTTTACGACACACACGGGAAGAGTTGGGGTGGTGACAAATGTATTCTTACCGCAGTCACCACGCGGCGCATATTATTATACACATATAATTAATGCTAAACTAGATCCTAAAGTAAAATAATACAATATTTCTACAGGGTGTTATCTCGGTCGTGGAGCAAGAGTGAGCAGGGTAGGTGCTATAAACTGCCACGCTATCAACGCTGTCAAAAAATGGCGAAAAAAAAACACCTAATCATGAGTTAATTTATACTTATCTACCCAGGTGGCATGGTCACATGTTTGCTGTTTATCGTGCTCAAGGTGGACTTAGACCAAACGAGCATTCGCTCATTCTATCCCCCACTCTACGAAATCAACGAATTTCGACGAATCGCGTTTTGTGTAACGAACGAATTTCGTGGAGAGGGGGATAGAATCAGCGAATACTCGTTGGGTCTAAATGCACCTTCACTTTCGCACGAAAAGACGAAGAATCTGACGGC
The DNA here is from genome assembly GCA_025490895.1 of Thaumatotibia leucotreta. NCBI lineage: Eukaryota > Metazoa > Arthropoda > Insecta > Lepidoptera > Tortricidae > Thaumatotibia > Thaumatotibia leucotreta. The sequence goes on from JALPQI010000768.1 coordinate 200,258, forward strand.
AACAACTATAATCGATTAAACACCGGACCCTCATAAGCCTCTAGATGTCACCTAATAATATTGTTTATTTTAGTTTTCAATGTCAACATAATAATAGTACATAATAAGTAATGATGATGACAGACGGACAAATATTTTCAAATGAGACAGTAATGAACTCCATTATCCTTGGACAAAATTAGCAAAAAACAAGGAAACATTAAAATAGGCAAACTATAGGTTTGTTTACAAATATTATCACCAAGCTAGGATAATTTAAGCTTTAGGAACTACAATTAGGTAATACAATATGAGATATCATTGTTAAAATTAGGTAAACGAGTACGACTATATACAGTAGCAGCAAGTAATCTACTTATCATATATTTTGTTACATACAACATGTATAATTGTAATGTGATAAAATAAATGGTTCTATTTTGTACTGTAATGGTTTCGTGGAGCAAAATTACCTTAATAGTTGTATTTGCCCCACCTGGTCAAAATGTAGGTGGGGTGAATCAATCTTTTCTTGTCTGTTATTGCTAAGGTTGAGGGCCCCAGTAGCACAATGGAATTATTGTTAAAATTATGATAGGTACTTAAACTAATCAAACATGCATTTTTCAAGTGTTAATAATCATTTCTTAATGGACCACCTACAAACACAATCTCTCTGTTTTGCCTAAAGGTTGACTGGTAGAGAATGCCTTATGGCATTGAGTCCGCCGTTTGTACGTCAAGTTTTTTCTTTTGTGTAATAAAAGTTAAATAAATAAACATGGGCTACATGGGCTACATCCATGTTTGCATAGTTTAAGCACGTTTAAGTAGAAGTACCGTAATTTTTCATAAAACCAGCGTCACTCAGGAGACAAGAAAAAGTTGTGTAACTTATGTAATATGGTAGGTAGTCGTAGTCATTTTTATTTTAGTGACACCGTAATTACAAACCACTTTATTATTTATAGCTAGATAAAATGAGGAAATGAGGAAACTCGTGTCATGTAATGTTATTATGTAACACTACAGTATTGTAGCCACATTGTATTGTATTTTTTGTATTGTATTGTAAGCGTGAGTCAGTGTTGTTGAACTTGGCAGTACACACGAGGCCCTTATCTTGAGTTGGGGTCAAGAGCGAGCATCGTTAACATCACTTCTACGTCATCAGTTCAAAGAACAAAAATATGTTGTTATAGTTATTAGCAAAATCTCGTAACGATCGACCTGCAGAAATGAACTCGCCTTGTGCACGTAAAGGTGGATTTAGACCAAACGAGGGAATGCTCATTCTATCCCCCACTCTACGAAATTCGTTCGTTACACAAACGTGATTCGTCGAAATTCGTTGAATTCTTAAACAAGGGTTGCATAAAATACTATTATGCAACCCTTGTTTAAGAGAGGTCAAAAAAGGTGAGTGGCGTGGGTAACAATTTGAGGCGAAGCTGAAAATTGTTATTAAAGACGCCACGAGCATTTTTTGACTAAGTTAAACAAATGCAACATTGTTTAACTTAGTCAAAAAATGCTATAATTATAACAATAATTTTTCTACGACCACAAATTTATTTTCAAATACAATTGTAAATTTGAGAAATATTCTTAGCCAAACACATTTTATTAATCATCAAGGTCGAGTGGGAAACATCAAAATTAAAAAGAAAGCTCTTTGGTGGTGGATTCATCAGAAATAACATTTAAATAAAATTAGGTTGGCAGCCATGTATTTCATTACGTCTTATATACACGAGGTGTCTTAAAATCCCAAAAACGCACTGCGTGTATGCCCGGATGCGTTTATAGGGAATAGACAATATAGACTTATCTTGACATCTAAGGTAGGGGCTCAAAGGTGTGTTCACGACCCTATAAATGGCAAATAATAGTACGGGAGTAGAAAATAATAATAAAATAGTGCTATATTATACGGATATTTCTTTGTACGGTTTATTTACGTTGCTCGCAACTTCTATTAATGGCGATTTTAAATCTTATGCGATGGGTAGGAATAATATATCTCACAAACTCAATAAATAAAAATCTTATAATGTTTGTTATTATCTCGATAGGTTATACGCCGACCATGACCAAGAATACCTCCCGCGTAGGGTCCATATTGGCACTTATACAATTTTTTCTTCGAATATTTTTACTAATACCGTTTTTTACTCATAATCATCATTACTCCGAAACTTTTTTCTCATACTTTTTTTCTTACTAAAAATTATACTTCTACCTACAATGTTCATAACGATTTTTATTTCGAAATTTTATCCTCCTAAAGTCGTCAAGTAGATTAATCTATACTCATAAAGTTATTTGAAATAAATTGTTTATTTATAAACATTTTCCCATTAGGTTCACTCTGTTGTGGTATAATTCTTTTATGAATAACATAAACTATGTAGTCATAATGGGCTTTGTGCAGAAACTGTTGTGACATACTCAACTTTAGCATATTTCTTTGTGGCAGATTTCGAGTGTTCGAATATTATTCGAGCATAATTTCGATGCTCCTATTTATGATGAGGCATAATCTGGATGTGCATAAAAAGTATCGGCATAGTTTGTTTTAGCATAACAGAGAAGGAATAATTACAACCTCTCAATATAATCGAGGTAGTAGTAATATTCTATACGCTACTTACTGTGTTACTGAGCTGAGTACTTTCTAGGTTCCTAAAAAAAAAATAACCTCGAAGACTAAGGCGGGAGCAAAGCTCCCACCTTAGTCTTCTAACCTAACCTATCCGAGTCGGATCTGCCCCGGAAGGTTTTGTTCGCTCGCTTCGCTCGCTCACTGCAGAAATTTTCACCCTCACAGCAAATTCTGCCTGACGAAAAAGGCAAGTTTCGAACATGTGGCTACATGCCAAAAAAAAATGCAAATCTAATTTCTGTCTTATAACACTCGGCGTAATTAATGATATGCCAAGATAGTTTCAGACAAAATAATATTCGAAATATTGTTATTTAAGCCAAGTGATGTTTCTGTCTCATTAAGTTGATGCCAAAATAGATTATACCAAGTCTGGTATGTCCTAAGCGTTTCGGACAAAAAAAGTTTAGAGGGAACCCGTTTAGTACAGTACTTACTCTGCCACAACCTGATTTGTGCAGGTAGCTAGTTTACAGTAATAGTACGATTTATATTTAATTAAACAAAAATAATTCATACATAAAACCAGTACAGATAAAAATAAATACCTATAACATTAGAATATATAGCATAAAATAAGTATAGTGAAAAATTATATAAACATAAAAGTTAGTACTAAAAATATGTATGAAAAACAATATTATGAACATAAATAATTCTATGTGATGATGATTATGAACAAAGATTATTCTAAATACCGATCATTATGAAGTTAAATTGTATAAGAAAAATTTTCGGAGTTCCAATAATCTAAGTTGCAATTTTATAAATACTTTGGCGCACCCTCCCGCGTAGCATGATTACAATATTCATGATAATTATGATATTATAATAATATTTTCACAATGATACAGGACAATTACAACTGATATATAAAGTAAACATCATATTGTTATGAAATTAACGCAAAATATGATATATTTTCGGTAGTTTGTTTTGGTTCGGAGATTTTATCGCGATATTTAATATAGTTATTTTTATTTGATTTTTATGCCTCATACCTATGTTTAAGTCGAATAGCAATAACGAAACACGGGCGAAACATTGTTGCCTCTTTATCACACTTGTAGATTCGTTCGTAAGTGTAAAGGTGCATTCAGACGAAACGAGCATTCGCTATTCCATATCTACGAAATCAACGAATCACGTTTTGTGTAACGATCAAATTTCGTACAGTAGGGGGTTAGAATAGCGAATGCTCGTTTGGTCTGAATGCACCTTAACAGGTATGAAACACGTCGAACATGGTTTATAAAAGGGCATTAAATTTCTCTTTAAGTCTTTTTAAACCAAAAAAACCAGTCATATTGTTTTTTTTTGCGCTCTCAGCAAATAAGCTATAGGGTTGCCACATCTTAAACCCGGCAACCGGGACAAATCGAGCTAATACCCCGATTTAAGAGCCGAAAACCCAGACATCGCCGGCAATCGCGGCTCGCGGGCACTTTGCGTGTATCGCTGGACCCCATTTATAAAACGGACTACTATAATTTTGGAATCCCGCCTGGACGGTCCCCGGACTAAACTAAACTAGGACGACACGTCGTGTTCCGAAACAATACGGAAAATAACGAGCTTTTTGGAAAGAAACGGGATTAAATCCGGAAAATTTCAACGCTAAAAAGCGCAGACAGATGATAGCCGTAACCCTACCCTTAACCCTTTAACGGGCAAGACTCGAAAAAATCGCGGGTTGAAGCCTCAACGCCATTATACAGGGTGTAAGTCTAATACGGGCGAAGCTCTTAACGGGTGTTAGTTTACGACATAATAAATACATTCAAATAACTTTTACTTAAAATTAGAGCAACTAATTTTTTCATACAAAATAATGCACCGCGCAATGTAGAGCAACATACGCGAGTTAAGGTACAAGTTGGCAGCCGACCGCACGCAGCACCAGCAGACGACATGTCGTCGCTTCATGTCGTCGCGACACGTCGTTGCGTCCTGTCGCTGCAGTCATGATTTCGATCCCGACTGCAGACGACAACTGCAGATGGCATCCAGTTGATTCCGAGCGGTCCGTGAAACAAGATGTATGACGTGTTCGAGAATAGTGATCGCAATTTTTTAAGTCTTTTATTAGAAGAGGAAGAAGATGATGATGACTTGCTTTTATTATACAAAAAAAGACGACAAGCCACATTTTTTTTTTTTATACCACGTCGGTGGCAAACAAGCATACTGGGCGCTTGCAACCCCAGGGGTGTCACATGCGCGTTGCCGACCCAATAAGAACTTGTACACTCCTCTTTTGAAGAACCCCATATTGTAGTCCAACGGGAAAACCTCGGCAGGGAGCTCATTCCACAGACGGACCGTCCGCGGGAGGAAGTTCCTCTGAAACCGCACGGTGCGCGACCATTTAGGTTGCAAGGTGTTAGGATGAGCGCCCAGTCGGTGGCGAGCGGTGCGATGATGAAAAGTGGACGTTGGCATCATGTCGAACAGTTCTTCAGAGCACAACCCATTGTACAGACGATAGAACACACATAAGGAGGCGAAGTCTCTCCTTAGACTTAAGGGTTCAATACCGCCTGTGAGTCTGGGATCGTCGACTATTCGGACAGCTCGTCTCTGAACCGAGTCAAAGGGTGCAAGCTGGTATACAGGTGCTCCTGCCCAGAGGTGACAGCAATACTCCATATGGGGTCTGACTTGCGACTTATACAGGGTGTTTGTTATGTCGTTAGCCAAATTTGGATATGTCATTCGCGATCACCAGTACACAACATTTTTGAAAAAAAAAGTGACACTTTTTTTTAGTTTTTTTTTCCCATTTTTTATCCGGCAAAAACATAATTTGTGTGGTCACTAGGCAAGTTTGTTTCAATCCGTGCGATTCGATGGCAGACAAAAGGGTAGCAGGTTTGAGTAGTCAAGTCTTAGCCAATCAGGAGTTCATCACAAGCACCGATCAGCCGACGTCACTCACCCCACCATCGGCACTAAACAATGAATAAAATGTCCTAACTACAAGCACACACGATTGTTATTTGATTAAAACTGCCCAAGCGCATACCTACCTGTACCTGCTCGTTGTCATCAACAATTCAATTTGCTTAGAGAGTGCATTAGAATCGATATCTGAGGTAAACCAGTACGCGTTTGTATGACGGAACATTTAAGTTACTCCGTTCTTGAGGTCAAATTATGCTGGCTCGGCTGATCGCAAGATGCCATGTGCCATTTGTACAGCACTCTGTAAACAAAGAAGGAGTGCGCTTGCGTGAACACGCTCGAGTCAAACTACCCTCAGATCGGCGCGCAACTCAAAATACCCTCATTATTAGTACTATATGCGATAGACTGATAATGCTGTCTCGTGGGTTTTACCTGCAAGTTAAGCTCCACCTCCATTCCCCACCACGCGTAGGAAACTTGTTACGTATTGAATTAGTTACCTTATGCGGGTTAATTAAAGTTGCAAACTCAAACACCCTTTCCAATCTGATTTGGCAGTTATGAGCGCATACTAGGTGGGGGAGTACGCAAAGTAAGCAAGTGATCATAGTTACCAAACATTCGTTAGATAATGGGATTTTTAAAAAAATCTATAACAAAAAGGATAATGAAAAATGGATTATTTTTGTTTTACCAAATATTTTTTTACGCCTTTACTCAACACATATTGTAATATGGCTAATGATATAAAAAACACCCTGTATAACAGAAGTCTTTGCCCCGGAGTAAAGTATCCCCTCGCTTTATTGAGCACCCCGAGCTTTTTGGATGCCAGCGTAGCTTTTCCCTCTATGTGACATCGGAATTGGACGTCGTTGGAAATGTCGACTCCGAGGATCCCAATACTCCCTGACATGGTAAGAGCTGTGTCTTGGAACTTTGCAGCCACAGTAAATGGGGTTTTTTTAGCGGTAAACGCGCAAACTTGTGTCTTTGTGGGGTTGAACCTGACTAGGTTATCCCGACCCCATAACGAGACTCTAGATAAAGTGTTCTCGATGTCAGACACAAGTTTTCCGCGACTTTCCAGTACCACAGAGCGAGGGATATTAGCACGGCCTGTGTAAAAAGTATCCCCAGTACTGTCATCCGCATAGCAATGGAGGTCGCCGATAGAAAACATGTCATTGATATGCAGAAGGAACAGCGTTGGGGATAGCACAGAGCCTTGCGGGACACCAGCGTTTATGTCCATGCTATCAGAGCAGCTATCGTCTACTACGGCACGAATGCGTCTGCCGGACAAAAAGCTAGCAATCCATCTGCATAATCCCTCGGGCAGTTCATAAGATGGCAACTTCGACAAAAGGCCCCTATGCCAGACCCGATCGAACGCCTTCGCTATATCTAGGCTGACTGCCAAAGCCTCGCCTTGACTCTCAATGGCTGAAGCCCAGCGGTGAGTGAGGTACACTAGAAGATCACCGGTAGAGCGACCGTGGCGAAAGCCATACTGGCGGTCGCTTATAAGATCGTGTTCTTCTAGGTAACCAAGGAGCTTAGCGTTAACTATACGCTCCATGACCTTAGAGAGAAGGGAGGTGATAGCGATAGGCCTATAATTCGATGGATCCGATCTGTCACCCTTTTTTGGAACAGGGTGCACAAGGGCCGTCTTCCACGAAGGTGGAACTTCCCGTTTGATACTGGAAAGAGCGAAGAGACGCGTTAACACAGGACACAACTCAGGAGCACAACGTTTAAGCACCACTGCAGGTATGCCGTCTGGCCCGCTCGACTTGTGAACGTTTAACGACAGCAACTCCCGCCGAACATCTTTCTGGGAGATGCGAATTTCTGGCATGGAGTGTGCGCACCGCGGGATGGTAGGCGGTATAATGCTGCCGTCATCGCTCACAGTCGAGTTCGAGGCAAAAAGAGCACCTAGATGATCGGCTTTCTCTTTTGCACTATGGACCAGATTACCGTCAGCATTTCGCAGTGGTGGCAGGGACGACCGACAAAAGTTTCCCTCGGCAGCTTTGGCAAGTAACCAGAAGGCCCTACTCCCGGAAGGGTGGCCTGCAAGCTTCTCGCCAAATCTGCCGCCAAAATCAAATTTGCTCTGGCAACAGCTCTTTTGCAGGACCTCGAGGCAGCATTCACTCTGCGTTTCGCATCAGAGACGTTCGGATCCTTATCAGTTACGGCCTTGGTCCAAGCCCTGTAAGCAGCCTGCTTTTGAACCGCAGCTTCTTTACAGGGCCGGTTAAACCAAGGTCGCTTCTTTGCTCCTGTAGCGATTAGTGAGTTGGGAATGAAACAGTCCATTCCCAGCTGTATCGTCTCGGCGACATTAGTCGCACAGGAGTCAGGATCATCCGATGCGAAACAGAGCTGCCTCCAAGGGTACGAAGCGTAGAATTCACGCAATCCGTCCCAATCTGCTGACCCGTACTGCCAAACGCGACGAGTAGTAGTAGGTCGCGGTGGTTCTCGCTGCGCGCAAGGCGAATTTGTCCGGATAAGGCAGTGATCGGACGAGCCGAGAGGTGCATTTACTGCGATGGTGTATCCGTCCGGATGCGTGGTCAACAGAAGGTCAAGCAAGGAGCTCGTATGGTCCTCGATATCTGGTATTCTCGTGGGAGAACGTACCAGTTGTGAGAGCCCATAGGCCAGAGAAAATTCGTGAGCAGACCTTCCCGCAAAGTCGGTGGACCGGGAGCCCAGCCACTCAACGTGGTGGGCATTAAAGTCCCCCAAAATCACCAGCTCCGCGGATGGGTACTGCTCAAGCACTCTGTCGGATGTCGACTGTATGTGCTCGAAGAGTCGGGTTGTCTCTGTGTTGCCACTGTGAGACCTGTAAAGGCACGCGTAGACTCTGGTGTGGCCGCCGTAGTCCACACGCACCCACAAAACTGACAGGTCCCTGTCTTCAAAGGCAAGAAGACGACGACAGCATACATCCTGCCGGGCGTACATACATACACCGGCGTGTCTCACGAACTTATGTTCGAGTGTATAGCCGGGGTACAATAGGTACGATATATCCGCCGGGCAGGATATTTGCGTCTCCGTGAGGAAAAGTATGGTCGGCTGCGCAGTTTCCAGGTGGCAGTGGACTGCGTTTAGGTTAGAGTGGATACCCCTGATGTTGCAGTAGTCCACTTGTGTGGATGGAGATGCCGCTGATAGTCCAAACTTTTTCTGTTTTCGCGCCATTATAGTGGGTGTACTTAATCCTAAGAAGGGTTCGGAGTGCCGACGACTCAAGGGACAAACAAACGGAACAAATCTGGCAGGGGACAGCGCAGGTAGTGCGGTCTGCAGGCACGGCGTATGGAAGGGCCCCCGGTCCCCCCCTGTGGCAGCGGCCGGGTCCACTCCGGTCTCCTCCTCCGGCACGGCCACTACTCCAGGGATTTTGCGCAGGTTGGCGGTTCGGCCTCCCAGGGCGGAGATTACGTGGTTCCTGGGTTCGGGAACCCTACTGACCTACGGGCGGCCAGCGGTCAGCCGTTTCACCGGGTCTCCCTGATAGCCGCACCTGCATGCCGCGCCAACACAGGCCGAAGCCAGTATTGTCAGTTCCGTAGGTCCCCCCGTCGGCAGCACTCCGCACCCTCGTTGAGCCTGGCTACCTTACTCACCAGCAGGAACACAACACTATGTGTAGGGGATAGTGTTATTTGGCTGCGGTTTTCTGTAAGGCGGAGGTACTTCCCCAGTTGGGCTCTGCTCTAGATAAGAGCGAGATGGCATCCGCTGTGCTGTGCCCTACCACACAAAGCGGGATGTCATTCGCTATGTCCTACCTCAACTAAACCACATGACACAACCCTGATCAAAAACTATTTGAAAAGCGATATGAAAGAATTCAGAGAGAATTGTCGTTTAAATGAAAAACAGTTCGATTTTATACTAAGTTTAATCAGAGAAGAAATCGAGCCAATGAAAATAAATGCCATAAATATCGCGGCGTCAGCGACACTACTGTTCTGCGGTCGGGCGACACTGCCGTCTGCCGCTCGGCGACGCGTCGCTAGCTTCATGTCGCTAACTACGGAGGGAATTTCATAGAAATACATAGAAACCAGTAGTGTCGTTGCGACACGTCGTCTGCAGTTGTCGCCTGCAGTCGGCTGCGAACTCGTACCTTTAAATACTCGTTGACAGCTAATTTCAAAAGCAGATGACATAACTGCCATGTCAACAATAACAAATGTTCGTACATACATTGCTGCTCCGATAATCTTAAAAAAATTCTGTGGGGTCATAATTAAGAGTAACTTTAAAAAAACCTTGTAATCTATGATTATACTAATGAATCCCATGCCTGGTTTAATTGATCGCCCGTATTAGACTTACACACTGTATAGTACGAAAAATTCTGTACAAGAAAAAAATACAAAAAGATAGTGTTATAGGGTGGTCACTTTTGAGACCGGTGCTCTATAAAGGTGTATTCAGACCAAACGAGCATTCGCTATGATTTCCCCCACTCTACGAGATCAACGAATCACGTTTAGTGTAACGATCGAGTTTCGTAGAATGGGATAGAATCACGATAGAATAGCGAATGCTCGTTTGGTCTGAATGCACCTTTAGCAGCTAGACTTTTACGTGCCTGGATTCGGAACTACGCTGTCCCACTCTTGACCTGACCGAGTTGGGAAATAGGTCACCGACCCGCGATTACGAGGGCACCGACTTATCTCAGCAAACAATCATTTAGTAGGTACATAAACCTAGTTTTAGGCCTAGTTCATTGTCGTTGTTTCCTATATTGAGTTCTTTTGTGTATATTAATATACTAGATTTACTTTTTATCAGAGTAAGTACAAAGTGCTCATATTTATCACGCACGTAATTTAGTTTTTTAGTTAGGTAGTACTATTCGTGTCATATTCAAAACTAAAGTATTATACAATATGTATTTTCTACAGGGTGTTACACCATCAACGGAAAACTAAGCGGGGTGATTTGGTAGGTTATACTTTTACTATGGAGCTAAGAAAGAAATCTAAAAAAAAAATGACTCTTTCATACGAAATGTCGTTATCGATCGGTCACAATGTATGAAACAGACAATTTTTTTTAGATTTCGAGATTAGTCCCGTAGTAAAAGTTGTTCAGTATAGCCTACTAAATCACCCGGTTCAACGTTTTCAGTGGATGGTGTAAAACCCTGTATATATATGCAGGTATAGGGTCTTTGAGTAAAACATAATTGACTCGTCACATTATCTAGACAGGGCAAATGTTTAAATCCTTAGAAAAAGTAAATATCCCTGTGTTTTATCGGCCTTTTCTCCAGTTATGAGAAAAAGCACAGTAGGCATAGCACACATGATTAGTGCGACAGTAGGTCGCCGGACTATCCGTCCCTCTTTTATCAATATAGTTAGCAACAGATGGAAAATCTATGTCGTTGCCGCGAGAGCATACAGTCTCAGTCGGTCTGTCAGATCAGGGTGCTTAGCCAAGTTGCCAATCGCTAGCGCTTAAACGTCATTCGTAAGCGAAAGGCGACAGAGAGGGAAGAGTTTGCTTGAGTTTGCACTTTGCAAGAGTGACAGAGAGGGAAAACTACGATTCGCTACCAAGCGCTAGCGATTGGCAACTTGGCTAAGCATCCTGTAGGCTTAGCACATGATTGGTGCGATAGTATGTCGCGGCGAGACAGATTTCCCATCTTTTACTAACTATATTAGTAAAAGGGAGACGGATAGGCTATCTCGCCGCAACATATTGTTGCGTCAATCATATGCTAAGCCTACAGATCTGACAGACCGACAGAGATGATGCAAAATACAGAAACTAACAGCTAATAACTAATAAGTAAGTAGGTACCTAAGGAAATTATAAATTAGAATAAACGTCAATAGGTTGGGAGCTGATAATGTTTTTGAAGGATTTCGTGGTTTGATTGAACAAAGAAAACTGTGGTTTCACGGGAAATAAAGGTTTATTCTTCATATAAACGACAGAGAGAGTTCTTCCAACGGTTATTACACAGCGTTGACAGATGACAAGTAAAAGGGCGCCAGGAGCGGCATAAAAAAAAAAAAAAAAAAAACTATTTGGGTTGCGTTCTAAAACATCTTAACACCCACCTCTAGAACGCAAGCCCATACTTGCTACACAATATGACACCTTATTGGTGGTTACACCTTTAGTCAAGATATCGGCTAACATTTCATCACCCTTACAATAGCAAAATTTTATATCTCCATTACATACATGGTCTTTAAGAAAGTGATAACGGATATCAATGTGTCTAGATCTAGGCAAATAACAATCATTTAAAGAAAGTTTTATAGCACTTTGATTATCACTAAAAATGATGAGGGGCTCGTTCGTGCGTTGACCAAGCTCCTCGCTAAGCTGTCTCAGCCATAGCGCCTCCTGGGTGGCTGAGGACATAGCCATGTACTCCGCTTCTGCTGTGGACAAGGCCACAGTCTGCTGCTTACGCGACGACCAGGATATGGCACCACTCTGTAACATAAAGATGTAACCTGTGCAAGATTTGCGGTCTTGGACATCTGCAGCCCAATCTGAATCACAGAATCCTGTGATCTTTGTATCACCATTCTTGGTATAGGTCAGTGTAAGATCCTTGGACCCTTGTAGGTATCTTAGCAACCTTTTCACTGCAGTTACATGCTCCGTTTTTGGCTCAGAGTTGTATCGACTCAATGCATTCACTGCAAATGATATATCTGGTCTTGTGGCTTGAGCTATGTAGAGTAGACATCCAATAACTTGCCGGTAGGGATAGTTGTCGTCTGCTTCTGCATCTTTGCTGAATTTTAAAGCAGGCTCTATAGGCGTTTTTACAGCCTTGCACTCTGACATGCCAAATCTATTGAGAACCTCTATTATGTACTTTTTCTGATCCAGCATGATGTCATCTCCTTTTCTTGAAATGTTGAGTCCTAGGCACTGGCTTGCCTTTCCAAGATCTTTCATCTCAAAATGTTGCATTAACTTTTTCTTCAACTTGTTCTTGACATCTTGTTGAGATGTAAAAATAAGTAGGTCGTCGACCCATACAGCAATGAAAGTATTCTTTTCTTCATTGAGATATACACATGGATCAGTCTTCGACTGTTGCATTCCAATTCCTTGTAGTACACTGTTTAGCTTCATATTCCATAAGCGACTGGCTTGTTTTAGGCCATATATAGATTTATGTAACCAACATACTTGAGATCCTTGTACATACAGCTCCGGCTGCACCATATAGATATCAGTATCTATTTCTCCTTGTAGAAATGCAGACACAGCATCCATTTGATCGACATCCATGCCATATTTTGCCGCTAAAGCGAACAGGTAACGTATAGTTGTGTACCTTACTACTGGTGAGTAAATCTCCTCATAGTCTATTCCTTTCTTTTGAGCAAATCCTTTTATGACAAGTCTGGCCTTAAAACGTGTAACTTTTCCAGCCTGGTCAGTTTTAGTTTTGTACACCCATTTGCATGGTAAAGCCTTCTTATTGGTTGGAAGATCAGTCAAGCTCCAAGTTTTGTTTCTCATCAAGGAACTATATTCTTCATCCATGGCCTTTTTCCACTCAGCAGCATGTGGAGACGACATGGCTTCTTGCACTGACTGTGGGTCAGACAAATTGGTAAATAGACAGAACAAACTATTCTCACTTGTCTTTTTACGGGGCCTTAGATTAATTTTCTTGTCATTATTTTGCAATAGACTGGTATTTCTTGGGGGATAATAGGTTTCATCTAGATCCTCTGTATCAGTTTGATAATCACTATTAGAATCTTCACTACTATGATCTTGCATAGGCTCTGTAGTCATACCTGTACTGCTACTGCTGAGCTGTCCGGGGTTGTCTACTGGATTCAAGCTATCTGCAGTGTTGTTTTTCGAGCTGTCATCACTGGTCGGGCTTAGTTTCATGCCAGAAGAACTGCTGGCACAGACTGATGACTGGCTTTCTTCATTGAGATCAACTGAAACAGTGTTATCATAAAATGTATCATTTTCATGAAAAATTACATCCCGGCTCTTGATGATTTTTCGGCTCTTAGGATCTAACAGCCGGTACCCTTTTGAGGTTTCACAGTATCCCACTAAAATTAATTTTGTTGATTTCTTATCCCATTTTTGCCTCTTCTGCTTGGGTATATGAACCATGGTCTCTGTGCCAAAAATCCTGATATGTGACAGATCAGGTTTCCTGCCATACCACATTTCATAAGGTGTCCTACCTTCCAGGCTCCTAGATGGGCAGCGATTTGTGATATAGGCAGCTGTGGCGATGGCCTCGGCCCAATATCTTAGTTCCAAGTTAGCATAGTACAACATACACCTTGCCCGCTCTACCAGTGTGCGATTTGCGCGTTCTGCTAGGCCATTATGCTGTGATGTATAAGGCGTTGAAGTCTGATGGATTATTCCATTACTACTCAAATATTTTTCAAAATATTGATTGCAATATTCTTTACCTCCATCTGTGCGAATCATCTTAATCTTACGTTCAAGCTGTAGTTCCACTCTTGCTTTGAAATCTTTAAATACCTCGAGTATGTTTAGTTTATCTTTCAAAAAATACACATGAAACATACGAGTATAGTCATCAACAAAAGTGATAAAATATCTCATACCTGACACTGACAGATTTTCCATAGGCCCACACAAATCTGAGTGTATCAGCTCCAGAGGCTGTGTGGCTCTGGAACCCACCTTGTTGAATGGCAGTCTTGATTGTTTTCCTTCTGCACAGTGAGTACATCTGATATTGTCACTTTTTGCTTCAATAGTCACACCCTCAGCACAGGCAGGCAGCTTGTTGACATCTGATACATTTAGATGAGCCATCCTTAAATGCCATAAAAAGGTATTGTCAACATTACCTTTTGCTTTTGTATAATTTGCAGTCTCACAGGTATTGTTATTCACTGTATCCAACAAGTAAAGCCTATTCTGCTCAGTTCCAGAACAAATATACTGTCCATTTATGCTATGTACATCACAGCCACCATCATAAAATGTTACTACTTGACCTCCCTTTGTTATGCTGCTTATTGATATGAAATTAGGCCCAAGTGCAGGTACATACAAAACATTGTTCACTTTGTAAGTTTTCCCTCCTCTCAACTTGAGGTTGACATACCCAACACCATGAACAGATAGTGTTCCTTTATCAGCTACGGTAATTGAACTTAGCTCTGACTTCCTTAGGTCATGTATTAAATCTTTTCTTGCTGTCATGTTCATTGAAGCGCCCGAGTCCAAATACCAATTATTATTTTTGTTATCTCCCAAAGATGCAGAAAACGCTGCCACAAAACTTGAACCATCTCCATTCTTCTGCTGTTTGTGTGTAGTTTTCTTGGGGTTCTTACAAAACTTAGCATAGTGGCCATGCCTGTTGCAGCTATAACATCGAGGACCTTTAGACTTGACAGACTGTTGATCATTCTTAGTCTTCTTGAAATTTGTATATAAAGCAGCGCCCGAGTCTGTTGACTTAACTTCTTGTAATAGTTTTGTTTTAACAAGGTCTGCACTGACTGATACACCTGAACTTTCGAGCCCCATTATCATGGGCATATAGACATCGGGTAGACCAGCAAGCATCAGAGTGCCAAGCCACTCGTCATTTACTTCAAATCCAATGTTGCGAAGTTTGTGAGCGGTTGTCATTATTTTACTAATGTAGTCTTCAACACTGTTGCTTGACTCCAGAGACGTGTTCACTAAGTCCTTGAGTAAGCCTACTTTTCTTGCCAAACCATTGTCATCAAAGGCTTTTGCTAGATTTTCCCACACTTGTTTTGCTGTCTTACAATCTTGCACATGAATGTAGTTTTGAGGATCCAACAGAAGGATTAATTTGGCTTTCGCTTTAATTTCCTTTTTGGCGTCTATCGGTTTGCTTGAGTCGGTAGGTTGCACGCACTCCCATAGATCTTCATGCTCCAAATATGTTTGCATGCTGAATTTCCATGTTGCAAAGTTGTCACGGCCGGTCAATTTTTCTATATTGAACAAGTTAGTGCCCATTTTATGGTCTGAATATCGCTAAAACTGCTGTTCTGACGTCCTGCGGTCGATCTACCCGGCGACCGTCACGGTAACCGATATTTCTTGAAATTCTTCGGATTTTCCTTCGCTCACTGAATCACAACCACGCTCTGCTACCATGAAGGATTTCGTGGTTTGATTGAACAAAGAAAACTGTGGTTTCACGGGAAATAAAGGTTTATTCTTCATATAAACGACAGAGAGAGTTCTTCCAACGGTTATTACACAGCGTTGACAGATGACAAGTAAAAGGGCGCCAGGAGCGGCATAAAAAAAAAAAAAAAAAAAAAAAACTATTTGGGTTGCGTTCTAAAACATCTTAACAGTTTTCAAGTATCAAAACACTAAATAATCTTACATACCTACTTACGCACTCATTTTATGATAAAAACATAAATATTATTATCATTTTAGCGTCAAAAACAAATCCGTAAATAAAGTCTACGCAATCTGAATTCGTAATTGTGGTAAGGACGATTAGGTTCGACAATCTTATCTTGTATCCTTTCACAATGTTATTTGACTATCTAATCTACGTAGATAAAAAGTAGGTAGGTAGGTACGTGAATACATATGTAAAAATTTGTTAATTAAGCACGAGTACCTAGTAAATAGAGAACAAACTTGGAAATTTATCAAAATCATGTGAAATTGTAGCTTCAAAACATTTTGTTAAATACATAGATAATAGCACTGCATCGTCTTTACATTTAAATTCTGTTCATAATTACAATTACCAATAATTACCTGTTGATCCTTAGTGTCATGTTTAAACATTATTCTGTATGCACAATATAATTCATATATCACGAAACACTTTTCATATTTCCAATTTAGTCACATATATCACTCAACACTGCAGCACTCAGTATTAAAATCTCCTTTATGATCTTACAGTTTTAGAACACACAAAAGAAAACATGACTGTACTTCATATTTTCCTCAATTGGTAACACTTTATTTTTATATCATGTTTTTATACAGGTACACATGCATGTTTTACAAAGGACTTTAAAAATAAATAAAAAAAGATAGCACTAAAATTGTTAGTTTTTAGTATTAGAAAAAATGTAAACAATTATGAAGTGTCTTATCAATTTATCATTGACAAAAGAAAACTCCTTTCTAAGCGTTTAATTTGTTATTTATGACAGCAAAATATTATAGTTGCATATTGTCACATTTCAAAATAGTTTTTTTATGAAAGACATGTCAATAATGATCCATTACCTTTTTTTACGCGCTATAAAAACGAACTACATAATTCACATAAAATTTTCCGTTAATATAAACATGTGTACTGAAAAGTCGCACGTCAACTGATCGACTTCTAATACAAGCAATTATCCAGTGATAAGATATCACGTTGTGCCGCCACGACAACTGGCGGCCGACTGAGCTGTGGGAATATGGGTTGTCGGTCAACCCAGTAGGGGTGGTTGTTGCTTGTATGAGCATGCAGTCGCAAGTTGCAGGCCATGTGTTTTGGTAGTTATGATTATGATGCGATACAAAGTAAAGATGTCTAACGCATGTTCGATGTTTGTAATAACGTTAAGGTGCGTTCAGACCAAAAGAGCATTCGCTGTTCTATCCCCCGCTCTACGAAATCAACCAATCACGTTTTGTGTAAGGATCGAATTTCGTAGAGTGGGAGGTTAGAACAGCGAATGTTCTTTTGGTCTGAACGCACCTTTAGCATTTTTCTTTGACGCCTTAAAGTCGCTGTCAATAGAAATTGCGAAGAATGTAAGGAAACTGCTCAAAGTTTTGCAATTTTTTCCATTGATTAATTGGCTAAGGATAATAGTTGTGGTATCTACTTATATAATCATTTCTTATATTAGGGAACTTTTCATACAAATAAAGAAAGAATTATAAAAGAAAAGAACAAATTAAAACTAAAAATATTCAATTAAAACTAGACCTACATTATAAAGATAAACCTATTATAAAAATCACTGTTGTAGTACCTATTTACTTGTGGTAAAAGATCCTAAAAATAAATGTAGGTAGTATTAATGATCATTATTTATTTACAATGAAAATGAAATATTTTGTGAATACAAGGTTTGTTTACATTTATGCCGACTAGGTATAGAATTTTACTGTGGACGCTTTCAAGAATATTTACCTACAGCAACGCGTATGTGACACTAGCGGCTAGTCAATTAAGATCAATTTTATTAGGCTATTGACTAGCCTAATAAGATTGATCTCGTTTACATCGTCGTATGTTAGGTACTGAGTCGAAATAAGCATATAGCGAGATGATATATTCAAACCACCATCTATTCTTTAAAAAAATCAAGAAACTCAATACAAGTCTTGTTATAGTAGATAGATAAGTAAGATAAGTTTGCAATTAATTTTCGCAATAACTGCGAGTATATGTATTTATCGATATTAGTCACTGGCGGTTAGTCTGCCGTTGTTCATTAAATAATACAGACTCTTTGTTCAATATCTTTCTTTCTTGAAACAATACTCTCATTGGTCGGTTGACCTGCTACAGAATACAAAGGGAAAGGGTATCGCAAGTTCTTCTTCTTTCGAGATGTAAGTACCTACACTACAGTATCTCTCATATTATCTAACACTGCATGATAGTTAAAGGTTAGATCAAGTAGATTTGTCTTTGTGAAAGAATTATCAAATGTCACAACAATTGAATGAACACAATGTATAGTATTGATGAGATGATTGTTCAAATAAATTTCTGTTACATATTACATTGCAAAGTTAGCCTTAGTCTTCTTACCTAACCTATCCGAGTCGGATCTGCCCTGAAGGCCTGGAATTTTCACCCTCACAACAAATTCTGCCTGACGAAAAATGCAAGGTAAGTTTCGATTATGTGGCTATATATATGCCAAAAAAAATATGCAAATCTAATTTCTGTCTTATAACACTCGGCGTAAATAATAATAAGCCAATAAAGTTTCGGGCGAAATAATGTTCGAAATATTGTTATTTATGCCAAGTGATGTATCTGCCTCATTAAGATTATTCTATTCTAACATAGATAATGCCAAGTCTGTTATGTCCTAAGCGTTTCGGACAAAAAAAATATGCCAGATACCTAGAGGGAACCCCATTTAAGTGTATTGTATCTGCATAGTTTGTGTCCAGCCAGACTGCACGGCGGACAGGCAGACTCGATGCATTATGGAAGTGCATCGATCGGCTCAATTATGCAGCGTAGCCTCAGCACTGCAGCTCTCTGGATCCTTACCCGGAATCAAAGACAGTGTTCCTTGTCACTAACTAAACTACTCTACGGGATTCACGAAATTCAGTGGCCCTAAATCCGCAGATTTCGAGGATTTTTCTGTCACTCTAATGACGTTTTCGTTGAAGTGACAGAGACGAATCCTTGTGCGGATATCGACGTTCGCAGTAGTAGGCCTGGGGGTTACCATGACTTATTAATGCGGTTCAGTTTAGGTCGAGACAAGACTATACGAGTCGTATATCACTGTCACTTCCCCTGAACCTACTGAATTGCATTAGTACGTCATGGTAACCCCCCAGATCTCTAAAGTTAAGATGATATCCTATAAGTAGTCCACCACAATACCGTGATTGTTGCAGTTGATCATCTACTTTTATTTAGGTATCTGAAGCATGATTTTGACGCAGTGTATTTTTAGCACCGGTTTGGAAGGTTTGCGTCAAAAAAGATTCGCGTGAAGCACGTCACTGCGATTCCGTACCGTCAGCGTATTTTAAGCAGTGGTTTGAGGAGCATGCGTCAAAAACCATTTAAAGTCACCGATTTAAAGGTGTTTAATGACAAGTGCGTGACGCGAGCCGCGATAAGACTGCCCCAACGCACGCGTTTACCTCATAGCCGCGTTTGGGCTCTGCAGTGTATCTTTCAGTTACAATTAAAATATAAATGCTCAAGGTATGGTTACCACTCGTCAGAATCTAAAAAAATGTTTACAAAATGGCCCACTTTGCATAGTATTTGACGTTTTTGGCATGTATCGTGAAACACGTTCGCTGATATGTCGTTGCTTATCATGAACAACTCTGTATTCCAAAATAGTACTCAATTTGAATTCTAGTGCTTCATTGTTATAATTCAAATTACGACAAGGTAGTGTCATGAGATGCAGCATTGTTCATGATAAACATCGATATTTTACGTTAACACTAATACGAGCCCCGATGCATATGTTCTCGTCCAGTTAGACAGTTTTTCGAGATTATCCCGTTCATCCGGGGGAAAAGGTTTAGAGACAAAACCTTCACTATTCAATAGTAGTACTAAAATAGTTTCTTTGAGTATAAAATATTTGGACTTAATATATCAGAATAAAAAAAAAACTATTTTACGAAAGGTATTTTTAGGGTTCCGTAGCCAAAATGGCAAAAACGGAACCCTTATAGATTCG
>JALPQI010000769.1:0-190935 GCA_025490895.1 Thaumatotibia leucotreta
ACCAACTAGGCTACGGAGGCTGACATGGTATGTCCTCAAACTGCATCTAAGACCACCGGCAGATGCACAGCAGTATGCTTTATTAAGGTGTAGTCATAATATGACTGCGATCGCTAAAGCGCCTGCCAAGCCTGGCGACTACGGAAATAATACTAATAATCCCCCTACGGGGAGGCCTGTGTCCAGCAGTGGACGTGTATTGGCTGAGAATAATGATGAAGTAATCTGGCTTAAGGTTTTCTTCTATTTAATGTAGGGTAAACCAGGGTATGATTGCCCACTGACAGTGATTGCCCACTTTAAAAAAAACATCATTGAATGTTACCTTTGGATCATCCTAGTTGGATTAGAATTCGCTAGATGGCGATGTAATTTGATGTTTAGAAGATTTTAAAATTAACAACTGGCAACACTCTTAAAAAAAAATAGTAATGGCGGATGTTGTCTAGATGGGTGAACGTGTTACTAAAACAGGTAAATATTTTAACAGTTTTCTTAAGGACATACTTTCTTACAAGTAATTTTTGTGTGTTGATTATTTGATATTCAGCTTCTATTGCATGAAAGTGATAAAATTAAAAGTATTAACAACGTTTTCAAGGTAAATCTGTGTTACATTTTGAATCCTAACGGTCATTTTAGCTGTGGGCAATCACTGAACCAAAATTTGGATAATTCTAGTAATTGCCCACCTGTTTTTTAGTGATTGCCAAGTGGTAATGTCTATAGTTATTGCCCGTGCAATCGCTGTCGTGGTATATTATTGATCAAAGTGTTGCCAACATGACATATTGGTGTGTTTCAAATGCTTAAATTCTTTCGCAATCCTTGTGCATTAATAAGATCTGAATCTTTATTATTATATTTTCAGAATGCCAAAGGCACCAAAAGTGCAATACAGTAAGGAAAACTTGCAGAAAGCGATCGAAGCCGTCCAAGATGCTGACAACCAGTTATCTACACGGCAAATTGCTGAAAAATACGGTGTGCCGAGATCCAGTCTCCGGTACTACATTAAAAATCCCGGGCACAAAACCAGCTTAGGGCCGTCACCTGTATTAACTGTTTCTGAAGAAAGTCATCTAGAGGATTGGATAATAATCTCGGCAAGAAAAGGGTTTCCTCGAAGTAAAGAAGATGTTTTAGACTCTGTGCAAACTATTGTCGGCCCGACGGTTTGCTTCGAACCCCAGCGAAGGCCGCAGGCCGAGCTCCGCGTAGGGCCGAAGGCCCGGAGCGTCCCATAGAGGCGCGGTAGTCTGCGAGGCCGGAGGCCGAGCTGCGAGAAAACAAAGCTCTTCTACGTATAATAAAATGTAAGTAGCTGCGAAGGCCGATGGCCGAGCTCCGCGTAGGGCCGAAGGCCCGAAGCGTCCAACACAGGCGCGCCAGCTGGCGAGGCCGAAGGCGGAGCTGCCAGAGTCCAGTGCTCCCATGCTACGCAATGAAAAAGTGTAACATGAAAACGAATCGGAGGGCTGCAGGCCCGCCGATTCGTTTCGACAATCAGCGAAGGCCGAGCTCCGCTCAGGGCCGAAGGCCCGAAGCGTCCCACACAGGCCTTACAGCTCGCGAGGCCGAAGGCCGAGCTGCAGGAGTCCAGCTCATAAGCCCAATAACTGCGACAAAACTATTGTTAGCATCGAGTTTAATGTTTTGTTTTATTGTTTATTTGTGTTTAAAGTCAATTCAGGCGACTTAGGAAGAAAAACACTTTGATTTATGATTTTATGGTATTGGGCAATTACTGTGCTCTGATGTTGGCAATAACTGTAGGTTATGGGCAATGACTGTACTTTTTAGAGGATTTTAATTTTGTTGCATTATTTTATATGTTACGTAAGTTTTAATTAAAAACTGTTAACATTACATAAGAGATTTTATTAGGTCATAAGAAAATAGTAATAAACAGTTGGTACCTAATATATTTTCTTTTTTATTGCATGTCAATGTGTTTGAAATCCTTAAGTGAGCAATAGCTGTATGGTTTACCCTATTACCTAAATACAAGCAAAATACAGCTCTAAGTAAAACCCAGTGCACAATTTTATTGAGCATAGTCGTAGGTACTTTGGCTTGCAATTTGTAATATTTTCTGTCTAATTTAGACAACAACAAAATCAAATGCATAACAAATTAAGACCAAATTTTCTCATAATAATATCATGCCCAAAAAATATGAAATGTTAAAGCCATTTTGCCAATAAGTATATATTATTCGTAATAGGGGCATGTTACTTTTCGATTCTCATGCTACCAGCTACAGCGTAGCGGCAAACTGCTACGATCAGTTTTTGCTACGCTGCCCAACTAATACGTTACTTCTTAAGACTCTTCCAGATGCTTCAGATTTATCCCAATGTAATGAGGAGTCAGCAGATTTCGCAAATGCAAGATAATTCCAATCGCCCTCAGAATTATCCGTGAGATAGTTAACCACGATGATTGTGGAGTTTTCTTTTTAATCTCAAATGTGGCGACTTTCAATAAGTACGTACATAGTTATACCTACATTTTAGAAAAAATGGTGTGGAAAATTTCATAAAACGAACTGATTAGGGGTTCTATTTTTTAAATATGCCCATTTTAGATTTGTATAAATAATAATAATAAAAAATAACCTAACTTAGATCTAAGATTGATTCTTGTGGCATTGTACCGAGTATGCTGGCAGCACTTCCTCGAGGTTATTTATTTATGCTGTGCTTGCTTCTGACCATTAGGCAGGTTAATGCGTAGGAAAATGATACAATTGTGCCTACCCTAATCGTATTAAGTAAGTAACTAAATGAAAAAAATATGGTTTTCTAAATTTTCTAACTAACCGATACAATACAACAAGAATATCACTTTAATTTGTTTTGTCATAGAGATGAACAATGAACCTGTCAACTATCGCCATTATAATAGCATTTCCTAGTTCTGTCGGAAACAAATAAATCTGCACAATAACAGAGCACGTCACTAAAATTAATGTGTGTCTTCTTTGACATAAGCCGAGGAGTGCGAGGGGCCCAAACTTAATGACAGAGTGGACAATGACGGGAATTCGAAACGGTTGTCGTGAGATTGTCGTGAGGGAAACTTTTATAATCCTTAAGAGAAAGTGGAACACGAAAAGTCTTTTGGCAATTTGAGGTGGTAATAGGGTCTTTGCAGGGATTTAAGACGCGGAAAAGTAGTTTACAAAACACTGCGCAAAAACTTTATTACTTTTGATGATGTTATGAAGACTTAGCAGTATTTATTTTTCTTTTCTATATACTAAATAAAAAACAGTTAAAACTAAATTTTACTTCATACCGATCATACTAAAAAAATACCGAATGCACTTACCGAACTTTAGAAAATGGAGTTTCAAACTTGTTGAAAACTTAAAAACACATCTAATGTAACTTTAGCATTTGACAGGTTATTAATTAACTATTACTCTTTGCAAAACAATATACCATATTAAATTTGAATAAACCATATTGGATTTGATTGGATTAATATGAGTCATATTTATTTTTTCTGGAACACATGAAAGGGTAGGTAAACCCGGATATTTTTCATTGTATTTTAAGACATCTAAATACTCGTATTTATGATTTATATACATGTATACAAGTCATATTTATTCAACATAAAATGTATTTTAAATACAGATGGTGCCTTTCTTAGGCTCTAGTGCGAGAAGTAGGTCATTTTACGTCAGGTCCAAAACTTCGGAGGGCCATCTGTACAGGGTTGGGCGGATTAAGTGTCCTAGTGAAAAACATTCGTTTATCTATTGAAATATAACTGCTTTTCATACCCTGTATGTCATTTTAAATCGTCGATTTAATCAGCTTCATGGATTCCGAAACTCATTCTCACAACATTTAGTTGTATATATTTTTAAGAACAAATGTAAAAAGCGGTGTTGTTGGATAATGGTGCAGCGAGCATTAAAAATCGGGCGACATTATCAACTGACCATAAAAGTAAATATCAACGTATGTTTTAATACTGCACACCATCAATCGTTTCAAGGAGTCCTCTGCTTCCAAAATCAAGCCGAAATTGGGTAAGCTTTAAATGATTTGAGTCAGCAAAGTACCAATAAGCACCCATGGGCAATTTTTACGAAAATGTGCCTCTTATTATATAATCTTCGATAAAATTATTAAATTAAAGAGGGGTTAATATTTTGCGCACTGCAAAATAATCACAAAATGTGAGGCCCTTATAAAACAGATAATTTATATATGTGCCCTCTCTCTTTAAAAAATATAAGAGTTAAATACAAAAAGTCGAATAGGCGGCACGAAGGTCATTTTTCAAAGAAAATGCATTTTCATTGCAAGATTTTGGTAAATGCCAGATTGATTATGGGTATAGTGTTTTATTAAGAACTAGAAAGGAAGGTATTTTAGTTATAAATTTATTCCAAAAAGTTAATCAATACGGGTACAATATGATAAAAAGAAATACCACGTTATAGCCAAAATTATGAGGCTGATATTTACCTAGCAAAGTACGTTAAATCTTTAGATAACTGAAATGCTATAAACATTTCCATATACAAATCAATGCAGAGTTTTATTGAGACGGGTTTAGGCTAAGATTCAAGTTTGTACGAGGGTTAGATAACCTAATATGACATCACATGGCAGATAAGGTAGTGCGTGCCGGATGAAATTCCTTATACGACATAATGCTTAAAATAATACATGTTAAAGGGGAGTTTATCAAAGTTATCAATTGCTGCGGTAAAATATAGAATGTTTCTGATATAAATAACACCAAGATTAGTAATATTGTTTTGTTTTTTAACTTTTATACCACTTTTTAACTAGGACACTTAATCCGCCCAACCCTGTACTAAAAAACGTCGTACGAGACACGTGCAAAAAGGAAATTCGTAACTCGTGTCAAAACTTCGCCACTCGTTTCGGATTTCCTGTTTTTCGCACTAGTGTCGTAATGTACTATTAAGGTTGTGTTATCAGTACCAGTAAAAGAGGTAAATAGGTATAAATGTAGTAGGCGCCTATTTTCCAATATTATTTTGAGTTGATTATACAAGTTAGTAAACAGAAACCCAGGATGCGACCCCTAAGTAAATCAAATCAGACAATCAAGTGGAAAAATCCATGTTCCAAGTACAAACAATCAGGTCGAGTTACGCGGCTAGAGTGACGAGGGCCTCAGCCTATTTGATCTTCTCTAGACCTCTCCTGGGACTCTGCTATTTGTTTTAAAGCTTTATTACTAAGTAATGTGTACATAGGTCAACCCTCTAAAAATTTCCTGGCTCTCAGCTGTGTTGACCAATATCTTTAATGTGAAAGTCGACCCGGTTTTATTCAAATTGAATGCGTATTTTGCCGTATGTGAGGGATTGAATATTCGAGTATGTACAGAGTCATTAAGGAAATGGAAAAGTTGTTGGAACGAATGTGAAATTAATTTATTTTTTTAAATAATACGTATATTCTTGAATGTATGTAAACTATCTACTAGTAGTTTACATGTATTTACTAAAAAAATCTGTTCGTTAAATAGCCCACTCCAACAATGAAATTCGCGCACCTACTCACTCAACGATACTGACACTTTTAAGTACACAATAAAAGAAAGTTGAACTTTTAAATTTAATTCAATAAAACAGTCCCAAAGCTGTATCTTCTGATATATATCACTGTTCACAGCCACACCAAATAAATTAGAACAGTCGTAAAGCAAGTTATCTATTGTGTCCACCTAAATTTATTCACCGTCTGATACAAAAAACTTGTTCGTTCCGACCGAGGGTCCCTAACCCCTGCAAAAAGGTGTCAATTTTTGAAAGATCGCACCACGTCATGAATATTATATGAACGAATCCAGTTAAGGGTATTTTGCGATAATGTTCGAGTCGTTTGGGAGGCTGTCAGCCTCTGTCATTTCACATGGATTGGCCCTTTGTTAAAAGTAACACGTACTGTGTCATCGTTGGTTTTGGGTGCATATCGTGTGGAAAATTTGCGTGTTTGATATTGTCAAGCATGCCTTTCACTCCTATATGAATATGGACGCAATATGAAGTAATTATTTGATGATTAATTTTTTTTTATCATATAGGTGGCAAACGATGTGGTAAGTAACTACCACTAATGAGTCAAATGCGTGTAGCCGTAGATTTATATTTTGTTAATTGATACCTCTTGGCTACATAAACCTAACGACATACTAAGCTGTGACTAAAAATTGACTGCCAGTTTACATGTGTGTGTGTTGATACTATTGATTTGATAGATTAAAGGGCAGACAGTTTTGTCAATGACTGTCTCATAAATACAAGGATAGGTGCAGAAAAGTTTCACACACCACGAGTCTTAGTTTAATTTTAGCGACGAGGCATCCGAAGATAGTTTATTAGTATACGCCGTACGTTTGCCCAGGTTAAACTGTCAATACAAAAATGTAAATGGAAATGTTCTACTTATTTTATTTCGCAAACATATTTCGTATTTTTTCTAATCAGAATACGATATAGCAAATGATATATTATCACAACATCTACTATCACAATGTTGGCGAAAAATAATACATACAGTAATAGTACTTGCAGCCTCCGTAGCCTAGTTGGTAGTGATCCTGCCTACGAAGCTGGAGGTTCCGGGTTCGAATCCCGGCGAGGGCATTATTTGTGTATTTATTTATCATAAATATTTGTTCCTTGGTCATGGATGTCTACGTATTTAAGTATCTATATGTATCTATCTATTATATATATCGTCGCCTAGTACCCACATCACAAGCCTTAATTGAGCTTACCATGGGACTAGGTCGATTTGTGTAAGATGTCCCAAGATATTTGTTTATTATTATTATCCCTTTATAAGTATGTGAACAATATCCAATCCAAAGTGAAGATACGAATATCTGAACAACATTTCTGTAAACTCTTAAGTACTATAAATCAGAGATTTACACGGTTTGGGTTCGGCAAGCGTTGCGCTTCGGAAGGAAGTCGTATGAAATAAGTTTGTCTGCTTTGTCGTTTTTCTGATACCAAACACTTTTTCTTTCGCCATTACCCACACATCATCCTTAAATGTCCATGTAGTGATCTATTTATTTTGGTAGGTATTTAGTTGCTAATAAAATAATATTACTTTACCTAGGTAGTAGGTAGGTCTGGTAGGTACCTTACCTACTTTTTAAATCATTATTTTCAATATTCACTTTTTTTATTTTTATTGAATAAACATTGAATTACAGCACGCTAGATTACTTTTTAGACCGCAAATAGTACATTAGTATTTGAATGCGCCGAGTAGGTACGGACTACAGAAATAAGTAAGTTTGCTCAACTCTATTTCACGTAACGAATGCTTAATGCCAAATTAGTTTTTCTTTTTCAAATTATTCTAGAACAAGCATTACTTGATGAAATTGCTTTTTGTTACAAATTACATTCGAATGTTATTTCATTATTAATAGTATATAATGTATACATATAATATGCCCATAACAACATAACTTTTTGACGTTTTGATAAAATTAGAATGGTGACCATAGAACTATTTCATCTCAGACAATTGCTGAAGGTAAATGTCATGAAATAATTAAATTTATGTGTATTAGTATTTCGGTTACATTTGAAAATTCTTTTCTCTTCTGTACAATTTTTTTTTATTATTTTCATTAGAATATTTTATTACATTATAATTTCATTCACCTACGTAACATTGTAAAACCTAATACAAGCAAAAGCCTTATCATGTCCACGGACATACGTAATTATTTTTTAAATGAATGTGTAAATTTGTTAAACAAATGGAATTAGTACTTCATTTTAGAACGATTGAAGGCTAAAACAATATCAACATCACAGTTTTTCATTTAATCATCAACTCGAAAATCTATTTCGGTGACGACGACGTATGTTATTCTGCGTAAACAATTTTCATGTCAAGCGCAATATCACCCTCCAACAATGGCATGGCGGTGACGTACGCGTCAAGTTTTATATTGCGTAAACATAGGACCTTAAATCTAGATTTTTTATTTATGACCACCCAAATACATATGTTACATCTAAATACAAAACAGCCAGGCTTCTCGGGCGTTATAAAGTATAAAAGCAAACACACAACAAAGCTTGATTTACTACGTCATTTTGATTCGTTCTTAGAATTATTCGCGCATGACACAATATAACGATAACAGTTCTCTTTTTACCCGACGAAACCGAACTGAGCATCTTGCGATTAACATGTTTTGACAGCAGGTTGTCAAGCAAACCATACTGTGCCTTTGCGGTTACAGTGGCTAATAATTATTTATAATAAATAATTTATAATAATTATTAATTAAATGGCCTGTAATTGAGGCCGTCCGAAACGTCACCCGTCTTATTATAATGACTGGTACCACGACGGTCTTTATCAGGTCAACTAGAAGGTAGCAATGGCTTAAGCACAAATTAAAGAACATTTTGAGCACCCGAGGCTAACGAACACCAGCATGCTGAAGGTGTTCAGTGCAGAGTTCATCATGACCTGGCAATTTGCCTCGTGTTATTGCCTGTACCACCAATAATTGTATCGTTAGTGACAATTAACATTTTCCTTTATTTCTTTCTTCTTTATAGTTGGGTTCATGTATTAGGCCATAATTACGAGTAGGTATATGTACCCTATTATTCAAAATAGCACTCAAAATGCTTTAATGAGTTGCCAAGAAACAACCATCCACCAAATACGTTTCTAATTCAGACATCGACCGGCTGATAACCTCAAAATGAATTCCCTTTCAAGTCGTTAAAGCAACAAAACGAATGGGAAATCGTATTACTTTCACCGCACACCCGCTCAAAATTCATTAAAACGTGTTCTTAGTCAAATGTAATAATTTATTTAAGCAAAAATCCCTAAAAGTAATATCCATTGAGGCGTATTTAAACGTTAAAACGGAGATGTAAAACGCGCTCTTGAGATCGTATAAGGGTATAAAATATTCAGCATATCTTTCGCAGCATTATGTCATTTACGGCGTTACCTTTTAGAGAGTATTTACACAAAAGAAGAGCGAATCAAAAATGATAATTACATGCAAATCTGGGGATCGTTTGAGAGCAGCTCTGCGCTTAGCAGCTTGGCTTTATTTAATGATGAGATAGGAAGCGTATTTTTAAAGAACAAAAGTCGAGGGTGTTCTGAGTATGCCTGATAAGTTCAAATTACTGAAATTAAATTGTAGGTGTAATAAAACGTAGTTCTGTTATACACGAGTAAACGACAATAAATATTATTATTGAGGAGCTCGCGGAATCGTCCGAATTTATATTGCTAGCACATTGAACTGCGATGTCCATTAGACTGACGCTTATTGATCAGAAATATTAATTAGGATGTTTCCAAAATAAAATTCGATAAGAATAGATTAGGTTTTCACTGCATGTGTTTCATACCTACTGTGTTATAGTTTACTACTATGAAATCAACAACTTTCAATAACAAAATTATTAAATTGTAAATGCTTGGAAACATCTCAATAAATCGACAATAAAGAAAAACAAAAGGAGTAAGCTGCAACAGTTCCGAACAGGATATTGAATCACGTAACAACTGAAACGAAGTTAATATAATATCCTACAGTACATTGGCGAACAAAATATGAGTCGTTTCAGCAAACCTAACTCATTTGCGCGAAACTTCTGCGGAGCAAACGCTACAAAACTCAAGTCATTATTCGCCTTCCAGACGAGCAAATATTTGCAAAGACGAAGTTGGTTCATTATAGTTTTTATTTTCCATTTTATGATGTTGAATGTGATTGAGTCTAAACAAGAGGAATGAATTCGCTGAACTTACACCGACAACAACCAATAAAACCTTTCCCGATCAATGGTGGCTCCTTGAGTGGAAAACTTAGGATTGGCGGAGCAAAAATCGCTCTCGAATGTTTGGTCTAGACGAGTTATTAAGAATTTATTTTTCATAGAATTTGTAAACGTATTCGGGGATACAGATGGATCTGGTTATCGAGGCTTTGTGCAATGCGACGTCAATTTGATGCTATTGATATTGCCAATTAGCTTAAGAACATAATATATATTTGCCTGTAAATATTCTAAAAATATTCTTTTGCAAGAAAGCAAACGTTAATATAAAAATACAACTTGTATTATTCTCAAGAAATCAGATGCGTAGCTGATTAAGTATATTTTTAAAAACATTAACGAATAATTAAGTTGAATAAAGAACGTTCTAAAATTAAAAAAAAACAATGTGAATACCGGTAATGGTACTTAATTTTAATTCCATGTAAATCTAATAATTAAAACGATTTATTCTTCATCAATCCTATTAGACTTGTAAATATTTGACATTATTATTGAAATGAAGTTCGTTATGATTATCTTCTCTTTATATTAGAGGACTCGTAACAGACTTGTTTCAATGTCTTTAGTCTCAAGGCTCTCGGCAATTATCGTAATGACATGCATTAATAGTCATGAAGGGTCGAAAGGCTGAGATATCAACTTAACCCCTTTGTCTTGCTTATCAAGGAGTAATCGGTATTAATGAGGACACCTTTAAGATTTATCGGATCTTTTGGCACTGCTAGAGTCGATTTATGATTATTAGTTACTGGATGTGTACCTATGGTTGCAATTTACCAACCTATTATTACCATAAAATATTTGGATCTGCAGCGGACCCACAGTGTTTTTTGGAACGATTGAGCAATGTTGCTTTTATAAGTAAAATGTTATTTTGCAGACAAATTCTCGATCGAAAATTAACAGAAACATTTTTGTTTTCGGTGTGTAAGTAGTTACCAACCGTTCTTCAACCTTTTCACCCAGCAGTAAGTTATTCAGCAGCTTAAAATCTGACCGAATAATTTTACCAATTTGATTGCTACAAGGTATAATAGAAACGAATAAATATCCTGGGACGGTTTTACACAAATTCACACTGACTATACGTCTAATTAATTACATGTTTGTTTTATATGCACATCAAAATGCTTTGAATTTATTTACTTTGGAATTTATTACTAGCGGAAGGAGGTTTAAACGTGAATAAAGGTTTCAACATATTTATGTAGGCGACCTATAGATACATCCATTACAGACCATTCGTACTTATAATACTTATTCTCTTTTAGGGGACTATTTATTCACTCTTTTGTTTTCTCCCGGAATCCGTAAAATCAAAGGAAATTCGATTTGGCGCGCGCACGAGGACCCGTAACAAATAAACAAAAAGTTTCAACAGTTAGGTCCCCTTACAGTGAACTGGTTCCGCTGGAATACAAAATTAAGTATTTATCATTGTGCAAATGATAAGAATGATAATAGATTTCAACATAAGATACAATTTTTGTTACATTTAATTCTCGAATAAATCATTATCATTATTACCTACTTCTTTGTATCTTCATTAATTTCCAAAACCTTTTGCTTTCAGGTTTACCATTACGTATAAATATTATTAAACTTTCTGCTTTAATGTGTAATTTCATTACGTAAATTCTGATCATTGATAGCATATCAATGTCATGTCTGCCTCTTTTATTGCCACGTAGTTTACCTATAGCATTACATTTAACTATTATTTATGTGCGGTCAGCTGAATAATAAATCAACTTGGAATGTTGTAATTATCTTACAAACGTTCAGAAATGTATAGTCAAGTTGGATAAGTGAAACGATTCATATAAAAATTGCTCCGGGGAAAGTGGAACATGTTTCACTTACCCAACCCGACTTAAATCATATTGGACCTATAAGTATAAATAAATTAACCCTAAATTAAAAAAAAATAAGCTGAAATCAGGCAACGAAGCTTACAAATTACTTTCGGAACCCTAAAACTAGTGAAATGTAGTTTGTCGTAGAAAAGTGGTGTAACATATGCAGCGCAGGTAAGGGGCGGCCTGTCCTAACGAAGAGAGTGCGACGCAGGAATACTTGATCATGTCAACCGGAATTTTCTTATAGTGTTTGTTCAGCTTCAGGATACAAGAGATTTTTGATAGACATAGGTACATAAAATAAATAAATAAATATCCTCGGAGAGTGCTGCGCAGTCTTACTCTTACTTCCTCCCGCTCGCTCCTACTGGGTGCGAGCGAGCCGGATAATAAGTAAGTGTAAGCTCATGGTACGTCTACTGGGTGAATCGTCGTAATCGTAATCGTCATCAGCCTGTGATAGTCCACTGCTGGACGTAGGCCTCTCCTATTAACTATGCGTATAGACGCATTATGAGGTAAATGCCCATAATCGCCACGTTGGGCAAGCGGATTGGCGATCGCAGTAATGTGTCCACTATGATGACGCTGCTGCCCATCATCAATCTTGTAGAATGATCACTGACACTTCAATCCCTTAGTCAACTCTTACGACACCCGCAGGAGGAGTTGGGGTGGTGACAAATGTATTCTTACTGCTGTCACCACACGGCCACTATTGGGTCAACAAGATATTTTAACAATGTGCGGATAAACCGGGTCAATCTATTTTCGGCAATTGTACCTACATTTACTAAACTGAAAAAGAACACAAGACTAAGTATATCGACCAAATCAGGCAACCACTCTGGATAAAAAAAAATTAGAGAGGTTATGCCCAACGGTGGGCGCGAACACAGCCTGATGAAGAAGAATATTGCGTCGCTGCGCCTATAAAATGCGCTATGTGATTTATTGATGACTTTGAAATAGTAACCTAGCAACTACACACAAAGAGTGTTAATTGAATTAATTAAAAATAAGTAAAAAAAGTTTTAAGTTAAACGGTTTTTATTGCACCAAAAACTAGAAAATAATTTTTTTTTATAACTGACCGTAGATGCAACTTTCTGTAGATTACTCACGTGAAACTATTATCACTGTAGTTTTCCCAAGTCGGATGCTGAAAGCCACGTTTAGCCTCTATGTCAATGGATTAAGCGTATCCTAATCGGAAACTTTTACCAAACTGAAATAAAAACGTGGGGCGTACGCAATTGTGATTAAGTCACTATAGTTATTTAAGAACACACATATAAATCAGGACAGGAATAGTGTAAGAAGTTTTGTTCTGGCCTTGATAAAAGCTATTTACCTCTGTGGAAGTGATGGAATAGATGGATGATTAATTGCAAAATTAAAGCTACAATTACATATTTTGAACTTGTATGTTTCTTTCTTCATAATAACGCCCCACGTTTTTATTTCAGTTTAGTAAAAGTTTCCGATTAGGTAACGCTTAATCCACTGACATAGAGGCTAAACGTGGCTTTCAGCATCCGACTTGGGAAAACTACAGTGATAATAGTTTCACGTGAGTAATCTACAGAAAGTTGCATCTACGGTCAGTTATAAAAAAAAAATATTTTCTAGTTTTTGGTGCAATAAAAACCGTTTAACTTAAAACTTTTTTTACTTATTTTATTTTCAAGTTTTTAGTGCAATTGTTAAGTTAATTTCCGATACTATACCGATGTTGTTTGTAATATGTAAGTAATACAATTATGCATGCTAAGTAGCGTTTATACTCTCGCGCTTTCATCACGAATCACGACACATATGTAAACGTAATGGACATTATTTTATGTGTAACGGGAGGCGAATCCGTGCTGAATAGATATTTTTAGAAATCCGACACCATTTTTTTAAATTAATATCTCGATTGACAAATAAAAACCAACGGCTCGGCGTGGTTAATGTAAGGTTGAATGCCCGAAGTATCTCAAATGGACGTGTTATTCATACAATAAGTACCTTAGATAACAGAGATCTGACAATAAGGAATAGGTATATCAATCATTTTGGTTTATTGATAATTTCAAGTTTAAATTTTTATACAAGTCGAATTTCGAGACTATAAAATATAAACTCATTCTCTGAGTCGACCAACCGGAGGACCGCAGGTCTGATGGAAAGTCCGACGCGAACCGAGGGCCTAAAGGGTCAATCCATGCAATCTATCAACTGGAGGGCCATAGGCCCGACGGCACTATGGAACGCACTACGTGAATCCGAGAGACTCACGCTCTCTGTATATCAAATGGAGGACCGCAGGTCCGAGTGCACGTCCTACGCAAACCACCTGCGCTGTCAGCCTATCAACCGGAGGGCCGCAGGCCCGACAGCTGGCCCTACACGATTCACTCACGCTGTCATTCTATCAGCTGGAGGGCCGCAGGCCCGACGGCTCGCCCTACGTGAACCACTCACGCGGTCACTCTATCAGCTGGAGGGCCGCAGGCCCGACGGCTCGCCCTACGCGAACCACTCACGCTGTCACTCTATCAGCTGGAGGGCCGCAGGCCCGACGGCTCGCCCTACGTGAACCACTCACGCTGTCACTCTATCAGCTGGAGGGCCGCAGGCCCGACGGCCCGCCCTTCGCGAACCACTCACGCTGTCACTCTATTAGCTGGAGGGCCGCAGGCCCGACGGCTCGCCCTACGTGAACCACTCACGCTGTCACACTATCAGCTGGAGGGCCGCAGGCCCGACTGCTCTCCCTATACGATCCACTCACGCTGTCACTTTATCAGCTGGAGGGCCGCAGGCCCAATGGCTCGCCCTACGTGAACCACTCACGCTGTCACTCTATCAGCTGGAGGGCCGCAGGCCCGACGGCCCGCCCTTCGCGAACCACTCACGCTGTCAATATCAGCTGGAGGGCCACAGGCGCGACGGTTCGCCCTACGCGAACCACTCACGCTGTCACTATCAGCTAGAGGGCCGCAGGCCCGACGGCTCGCCCTACGTGAACCACTCACGCGGTCACTCTATCAGCTGGAGGGCCGCAGGCCCGACGGCTCGCCCTACGTGAACCACTCACGCGGTCACTCTATCAGCTGGAGGGCCGCAGGCCCGACGGCTCGCCCTACGCGAACCACTCACGCTGTCACTCTATCAGCTGGAGGGCCGCAGGCCCGACGGCTCGCCCTACGTGAACCGCTCACGCTGTCACTCTATCAGCTGGAGGGCCGCAGGCCCGACGGCCCGCCCTTCGCGAACCACTCACGCTGTCACTCTATTAGCTGGAGGGCCGCAGGCCCGACGGCTCGCCCTACGTGAACCACTCACGCTGTCACACTATCAGCTGGAGGGCCGCAGGCCCGACGGCTTGCCCTACGCGAATCACTCACGCTGTCACTCTATCAGCTGGAGGGCCGCAGGCCCAATGGCTCGCCCTACGTGAACCACTCACGCTGTCACTCTATCAGCTGGAGGGCCGCAGGCCCGACGGCCCGCCCTTCGCGAACCACTCACGCTGTCAATATCAGCTGGAGGGCCACAGGCGCGACGGTTCGCCCTACGCGAACCACTCACGCTGTCACTATCAGCTGGAGGGCCGCAGGCCCGACGGCTCGCCCTATGCGAACCACTCACACTGTCACTCTATCAGCTTGAGGGCCGCAGGCCCGACGGCCCGCCCTACGCGAACCACTCACGCTGTCACTCTACCAGCTGGAGGGCCGTAGGCCCGACGGCTCGCCCCACGCGAACCACTCACGCTGTCACTCTATCAGCTGGAGGGCCGCAGGCCCGACGGCTCGCCCTACGCGAACTACTCACGCTGTCACTCTATTAGCTGGAGGGCCGCAGGCCCGACGGCTTGCCCTACGCGAACCACTCATGCTGTCATTCTATTAGCTGGAGGGCCGCAGGCGCGACGGCTCGCCCTACGCGATCCACTCACGCTGTCAGTCTATCAGACGGAGGGACGCAGGCGCGACGGCTCACCGCGCGAATCACTCACGCTGTCACCCTATGAGTCTATCAGCCGGAGGGCCGCAGCAATGACATACGGTACTAAACCGTGGTCGCTTACAATGGGCCTCATAAGAAGGCTCAAAATCACCCAAAGGGCAATGGAGAGGCCTATGCTAAGAGTCTCCCTGCGAGATCGGATTACAAATGAGACCATCCGCAGCAAAACCAAAGTAACCGATATAGCTCTTCGAATCGCTAAACTGAAGTGGGCGGGGCTCGTCGCGCGTGGATTACGTGGAACCGATGGCCGTTGGAGCGATAAGGTTCTTGAGTGGCCGTCACCTACCGGAAGGCGCAGCGTGGGTAGGCCCCGCACAAGGTGGACTCATGACCTGGTGAAGGTCGCTGGATGCGGGTCTCACAGGACCGGTCCTTGTAGCAATCTTTGGGGGGGCCTATATTCACCAGTGAACGTCTTTCAGCTGATATGATGATGATGATGATAATTAAATCCGTATGTTCCTACCAAATATCTAAAGCAGTACTGCGAAATCTACATATCGCTAAACCTAGTGGTTGTGGCAGGCAGTAACACTGGAGTATCAGATTTGAGGAGTTAGATGTTAGTATTTAATTCGCATGTTTCTACTTCATATCTAAAGAACTTCTTTAAAATCAAGATATCGATAAAAGATAAACCTTGCGGTTATTGTAGGCAGTACTGCAGCATCAGGAGTGAGGAGTTGGAAGTCAAGATCAGGCTGTTAGTATTTGATTGTGCCAAACATGCTATACTTTCATTTTCACGTGTCTAACACTCTCGGTTAAGGTAAGCAGTACGTCTGCAGCATCAGGCTTTGAGGATACAAGGATACAAATATTATAATATTGCATTGTCATGGGGACTTGATAAGAGTTCCAAATTTTATTGATTTCGGTGCAGTAGAAGTGGTCGAAAAATCGATCACAAGATTTGAAGCATCGACGACAGTTGATACGCGGTGAAGTTAATAAAAACCGTTTAAAAATCGGTTTTTACAGGCGCAATGATTGATAGGTATTACAAACTACTAATACAAGCATATTAATGGCAGGCAGTCTAAGTTAATGTTGACATCATTATACAACGGATAAACAAGTAACTTAACAGCTTACATTAAGACTCTCAAAAGGGTTTTAAGAAACCCCATGAATTTGATAGGGAACCATTTACGTAATGCTTTCGATGACCATTACGGGACTGAAACTGGGCTTCCTTTATAATCTTCAGAACTACTAATAACGTCTTAAGGCCTTTGTCTTGTAACCATCAATATCCGCAAATGGCCGAGATACAGTCAGCATCGTATAATTTTATAATAAAACAAGTAGGTACCTACCTAGTTTTTTTTGTGATCAATTGATCACTCACTAGTAAGTGTATACTATTCGTCAGTAGAAAACAAAAAAAAATGTAAACTAACCTAAAAAAACGTAAAAGTACCTATATCTGTGAACGTGTTTCACGATACGTGTCAAAAACGTAAAATGCTATGGAAAGTCAGTCATATTTGTGTAAGTTTTTTATGTTTTCTACTGACGAACGGTATAGTAGTAGTATTTGCATTGATAACGATTGTTAATATGAAATGAAAAGGAAATAAAAGGAAAATTAACTTTATCTTAGTATTACATAATTACAAGCCAATATGAACAAAAAATACAATTATTCA
Organism: Thaumatotibia leucotreta; assembly: GCA_025490895.1. Taxonomy (NCBI): domain Eukaryota; kingdom Metazoa; phylum Arthropoda; class Insecta; order Lepidoptera; family Tortricidae; genus Thaumatotibia; species Thaumatotibia leucotreta. The sequence goes on from JALPQI010000769.1 coordinate 17,394, forward strand.
GGTATTAAGTCATTGCCTATGAAATAGGCGATTTGTATGGAGATTTTTGTGAAAAGTTTATTTTTCATACAACGAATTTTGTGTATAATTTTTTGATGTCAAAATCAAAATTATCCAATATTTTGCCAGTAATCTTAGACACTTCTAAGGCGTGTTTTGTATTACTCTATTTCGTAAAACAAGGTACTATCATACATTTATGTCTCTTCGGATCATAATATTTATGAACCGGCAAGAGTTAAAATTAAAGCTTATTATTGAATATTACTTAAGAACAAAAATAATTATTAGTGTGAAAAAACTTTTGTTACAAAGTGCACTGTTAAAACAAAAAGAAAATCTAATCTAAATCTAGGATATTTAGATAAGTAATTAAATTAACCAAATAAAGTATATGACCAAAAACCCTAATTTCATACGTACCCAATACTTACGCCTATTATATCATATTTTGATTTATTACTTGTATGGAATACTTGTATGATCTCTAGGCATGCAGAAGAAGCATCATTTTAAGTATAAACTAAATCAATATAAATATGGTCAATTTTACTTACTAGGTCCTGACAGTATCAGCAATTTTTATTATAATTGATGAATATACATTATTAGGACTCCAAATTTCTGCAGTCAACTGTACTTATGACGATCCCTTGAAACCCCTAGAGGTCACTTCCTCTTGTAGTTAATTATAATAACTGAAGGGACCACGTGGCCGGACTGGAAGGCCACTTTGTGCACTCGCTTAATATCGGGACCCTTTCTTATGACTTTGCTACTAATTGATTACATATAGTTAAATTAAATGAAGTATGATGTGTCTTTGTAAAAGTTTTTTTTATTTACTTAATTCGCATATGTGCGATGACGAGAGAAGTGAGAAGAAACAATAAGTTATTTTAACATGTTTCACGGTGGTCACTGGAAAAAGGTACCTACATATAAAACGAAAATGTAATAGTACTACTGTAGAGGACAAGTACTACTGTAGTCACAATTTGACGTTTCAAAACAAAAGACAGTCTGTTTGCAGTCCTAGGTGTGAAATAAATACATGAAATCTCTTTACATATCATCTTTGCACATGACACCAGATAGATAATATTTCCGGGTTTAATTTAAAGTATGTACAGTCAAGTGCAAAAATAAGTATCGAAAGAATCCGTTCATAAATATGTTACGACGTTCTTATTACACAGAATTAGAGTGCATTGGGACATATTTTTGAACGTTTTTGTATACCCCTTATTTTGTCTTCGACTGTATCATGAACATTCCGTAGCAAGTTTGAGAAAAATGTTTTTTTAGGTTTTTATTTACTTAATCGCATTATTTTTAATAGCCTGCTATTGTGTGTCCCACTGCTGAGAAAAGGCCTCCTCACTCGTTTTCCATTCCGTCCTATTCCGTCCAAGTCGTCCCGCCATCTCCTTTTCGGTCTGCTTCTGCTCCGTTGGTGTGGGATCCACTCAGTGAGTGATTTGGCCCATCTTTCCGGGTGCATACGGCAGACATGTCCGGCCCAGTTCCATTTCAGCTTGGCAGTCTTGACACCGACGTCTACAATACGAGTTTTGGAGCGCAGGTCCATGTTTCTGATCCGGTCAGTTCTTCGAACACCTAATATGCATCCGAACTACTTAATTGCATACAACATAATTCATTTACATAAAAAGTAAGATATAACGTATAAAATTCAACCTCAAAAAAGTCAACGTCAAATGGAATTATTTATTAGTGTTTAAACAAGCATAATGATGTTAATGATTTTTCTTTTATGGATTCTGAGCTGAAGTTATTTTACTTATTGGGTAGAATTACAGAATCATTTAATTTGTAATAATATACCTAGTAAGTAACCTCCTGAAATTTCCCAAAAGCCCCTGGCTGGGGACCTATTCTAAGTTCCAAAACCTCTAGGCAACGAGAATGCACGTATTTTTTGATATTCTTTACATGAATGCACAGTTTGATCACTTTGTGAAGAAACCATTTTACAGTTAAGTACTTGTACACACAAATAGGAATTCTTATAGTAATATAACATGTAAATAACAAACTATTATTTAGATTGGCCCCAACAATATAGAAAGCAATTGATGCGTAAACTAATTACCTGTTCCATATAACATGAGGCCCTTCATTTCTGTTGCTAAACTCGATTACATACTCTAACAATCTAGTCCTCACTCTTCACCCACCAGTATTATAAAGATCTCTCTCACTACATGATACACTCTGACGCAACCAAACGAACGACTATACAACAGAGCTCACGTTAACTTAGCAGAATAATGCGTGCCTATTACTTCGTACTTATTTGAAAATGTAGATTAGCTATTGCCTCTTACGGTACGGATGATAGGAGACACTAAAATCAATTATTTTGATCTAATAGTTGGAAGTGCTCTTGTTCTCGTTAAGGAGCAATGAGTTTCGTATTAACCCTTTCCAAGGAATAGATTGGATATTAAGTACATTTTGGAAACTTGGCCTGTTTGATTACGCCCCAGAATGTATTTGTTGGCTAACATGATTCTATTTTTAGTTTAGTTACCTGTTGATAAACTAAATGTAGGTATGCGCCTTCAACGCAAAAAAAGCTCTGAAAACATGTGTTTGTTTCGTAATACCATCACCACTACAAACACAGTGTATTTTTTGCTGATTGGTATTTTAATTGGAGCTATCTGGTATATAGCTTTTAGTTGAATTCGAAATATATATATTTTTTTGTGTTTTTATACATAATAAGTAAGTGTGAGAGAATAACCTACGAACAACGAACATAGCAATACACTATATGGCAGCACAGAATAAATATTTTTTGCTCAAGTATTTACAAAAAATCGTAGTTGGATATTATCTTTACGACTTTGAGAATACGAAGATTCTACCAAAAATACGAACTGCATACGTATACTCGCCCTACGTGTAGGTACTCCTTTAATCGAATCCCATTAGTATCTAGTTAGAAACTGAAAGCATATTACATAAATACACTTTGCTATATGTATAGCGTCGAGCAATGTAATTAAATGCCACTATAGACTTTAGAATTCGTTGTTTTTGTCTTTTTTCCAAGAATGTTGATATTTTGCCGGCAAACTTTTAATGTATGCCCGTTGCGCAGTGAATGCTCCCAGAGGGGGTGGAAGCGGGGGAGGGAAACTTGCTCCGTCGATTCCAGATGCTTGAAGAACTAATTTAACTGCCTTCGGTCCCCCACTGCTACTTCAATAAATTGTAAACTATATCTAAATAATTCTCGCAATTCTATTTTGCGGTGGCAATTTAAAATTTTGCAAACCGTGATAAATATGAAACGCCCTGAAACTTTTGCATTATACTATGAATCGTGTTTGTCTCGTTTTTATAATATTCCTCGTTTAGATTCTTCTGTTAAGCTAACGTAAAGAAGTTACGGCAATTATGCCAAAATAAAGAATGATGACAGAACCCCTTTTTATTTCAATGTTGTCGCATTATGAGGAACAGTGTGCATATCACTACTATAAAATAAAGTCACTTTTTCTGTCCCTATGACCCTATGTACGCTTAAATCTTTAAAACTACACAACGGATTTTGATAAGATTTTTTTAATAGGTAGAGTAATTTAAGAGGAAGGTTTTTGTGTAGGTAGGTATAGTACCCGTGCGCAGCCGGGGCGGGTCGCTAGTCGCTAGTTACCTATAAAATAATATTAAGAATATCTTACATAATTTACACACACTTTCTTCTTCAAAATTATATAAGACGTCACGTACAAACAATCAGCAGACGTCATCCGCACCTCATCAAAATATCGCGTTACACAAATTCGCCCGAGCCAATTATCCGTGCGCTCATTTTCCGTCCCATTCCCCGGTGTAATGATCACGTGGTGATTTTGACAGTTGCGCCTGGTTTTACCCCTAAAGGATAAGGCTGGAGTTTCTAAACGAACGATAACGAACATTTTAGTACAATATTATGTTTCGTATTTCCAGCCAAGCGCATACTGTAGGAATTAAGGTAACTATGTAACTAAGACACCCCTGACACCCCTGGGGGTTGCAGGCGCCCATAGGCTACGGTGACTGCTTTCCATCAGGCGGGCCGTATGCTTGTTTGCCACCGACGTGGTATAAAAAAAAACTAAATAAGTACTTAATTTTATTGTTTTTTTTTTCGTATTTAGATCGTAGGTATTACAGCGATATGAAGAAGTAAACGTGATATACTAAGTTACGTACTTATATACCTATTTTATAAATAAAATAGTGATAACATAATTAAAAATATGGAATAATCCTACAGCACAGCACAGTAGGTCATTATTTTTTTATGAGAAATAAACATACGATAATATAATCTAATCTCACGTAATGCTGCATCTGTGGTAATAAGCAGGTACCTACAGAAGAATGGAACTGAGGCTTATAAATATAAATAGATCTTAAGATCCAGAATTTTAAATATGTAAAAAAGCATGTTTGGCGTATTTGCATAGCGAAACCACACCCTAACGTGACAGACAAAATGCGCTCTCCAAATGCAAATGTCAGTCATTAACATGCATTGCGCGAAGTTGCCCGTCTAATTAGGATAACTCACTTGACACGGACTCAGATATCATGACCACAAACTTATCTGTAATACGTGAAGATATCTTACTTCATATGCTGAAGAACTGTTTTCGTTTGATTTTTGGCAGGTATAAGTTGGTTGGCCTGTTCGAGATATATGCCTTGTTCATTAGGATTCATGTTTGGTAAAATAGTTTTAGTATCAACCAAATTATTAAAATAAGAAGGGTCTTAAATAGTTCCTGAATTTATTTAACTTGCGACTTCATTAAGTTTGGTACATCGGATCTACGAGTATGTACTCGTATTCGCGAACCACACGAATGGTTAATGCCGATGTTAGTAAGTACCTAATCACCGCAAAGAAGGTGTTTGTCAAGCTCATGAGAATCACGAGTTCATCGCAAATTGTAGTAAAAATCAACTATCATATTATATTAAGCACAACTTCAATCAAGTTTTTGTAAGTACCTACTAACTCGACTTCTATAGACGTTGTTCACTAGAAAGCCGTAACTGTAGACGATGAAAGCCTGAATGTGTTTAAAATGTTCATTTTCTTATTTTGAATTTACCTTCCAATTATTTATTTTTTCATAACTTCACAAGCATTTTTATTTACAAGCATATTTGAATTTTCTCGACTCTTGTGCCGTCATCATTAGATTCATTAGACTAGTAGCAAACCTAATTGCAAATACCTAAGATTACCTTAAGGTTGTTAATTTAGTAACATTATTAAATATCCAGTTGCAAGCTCTTGATACTTCATCTATGCCAAGACGGTTCCAACTGTCTCAAGTAATAAAAAAGCTTTTTTAAATGATAATATATTTAATGAGTCGGTATTAAAACGATCGCATATATCTACGGGGTAAGGAAACGTATGAAGTATTGTTATACCTCCTGCTTTTAATATAACTGTTTCGTCATAGCAACACTTCTGAAATTGCACCCGATTCCTTTGGGACATTAGTCGGTGCGTGAAAAACGATCGGCGATAAACGGTAAACTAATAACAATACGGTGAAAATGTTTTCTCTCTTCTTTTGTTTTAGATAGCTCTTTCTATGCTTTATTTTGCAAATTAATTTCACATCGTTTTGTTTTATTCGTCAAATAGTTGTAATGATTATACTAAATGTATGCATAAGTACTGTTAGATTTAAAGACAATTGAACTCTTATACTTCATACAATTTTATTGAATTTGAGCTTGTTTGAATTATCTTGATTCACTACTTTGGAAGTTTAGAAATGAAATAGCAATGACTGTTTAAACAGGATACAGTCAAAATAAAAACCATTTGAAGATTTTAATACAAGCCGTCGTGAAACTCTAAATTATATTTCACTCAAGTTGTTGATAGTTTTGATTACGTATGTATAGTACCTACTTAATATGTATCGAAATATTTTGTTTCGATTTTTTTTTTCTTAGTACCTATATATTAACCTGTAAAAACGTTAATATCAAGTTTAGGTTTTGTAAACGGACTATATCTAAATGTTATTTTTTTATTTATTAAAAAAAATTGGTATGTACTTAGATACCTAAATTTCGTTTATAAAATCACACAAAAAGAGTAATGTATATACAAAAGATGTTATCAAACCAATATTCTATATCTACGTAGCAGTGTAATGAAATATCTTGTTTGTAATAAGTATGTGCAGCTGAACGCGTGAGTATTCATTTCAAATGAATGCTCGTACAAAAACGGAAAAGCCATAACAAAATACCTATTCATAATAATTACCCAGCTACACAAAATATACCTACCCAATGTTTATTAAGAACAGCGGGAGTTTTCATTAAACAACATATGCATGTCGAAAGTATTTTAAAAAGGCTTTTGTAAGCTACCCTTTGCCGACAAGAGTTCGCGAAATGCTCTTTTATACTCCAAGAGGATGCTGGTTTTGTTACGATGAAACCATAACAAGCGATACAGAACAGTAACAGTAGGTAAGTGAATTAACGAGTCTTTCTCTTTACGCCAATGTTGACTTTGTTGGTTAAAAATTAGTACGCGAAGTTAAACTTTATCGGTTGCATATCAACTTTTTTTTTAATTGCATGTAAATTCTATTATAAGTCGAGGTCTAAACTTTTAAAAAGTTTTAGCAGCCATATAAAAAAGAGGCACATATCGTAAACAGCCAACATCATTATTAGTTACTGCGACTTTTAAGTTAACTCGAATAGCTTTCAAATAAATAAATAAAATAAAAATAAAGCGGCAAAAAAATTACGTTTTCTAGAAACGAATGCCTATTGTTCTTATTGGTTAGTTAAGATCATAATATATGTTTATTAAAATAAAATGAGGTATGCAAGTGAATCTGCAGCCTACAAAGGGTCCTTGCCGGCCTCGACAATAATGTGATATTATTAATTACAAATACATCTTAGTTACAAGAATTCATTTCCTGTTTTCTACGATGTCCTTAGAAAAATAATGAATAAAGACAAGCGTTATGTTAATACTTAGGTAGATATTACGCGGATATAGTTCCTTTCCCAGTCGTTTTACTTGAGATCAAACCGCTATATCAATATATGGAATATGGTTTCATATTATGGATCTCGGAAATGTACCTACATATAGATCAAGTCGAAATATTTAAGCACATTTCTGAGATTCACAGATAAGTAATAATAAATATAAACCTACTATAATTACTTCCTTGATCTAATCAAGTCTAGTTTACTGAAATGCCTTGATGAATAGGTACTAGTTGTAACTACCTACTACTTATAAACAGTAAAAATATAACGAGACAAACATTTTGGTTTACTCTGAAGTTTTAGATAAATAAATTTTGGAATGTCTAATATTGTAAGCTGGATTGCAAACCTGAAATGGCTCAACAATCGCGGTTCGTGTCTGTCTGTATGTGCGACGACGAGAGAAGTTAGAAGAAACAATAAGTTATTTTAACATGTTTCACGGTGGTCATTGGAAATAGGTACCTAGACCTACTCGTACATATAAAACGAAAATGTAAAATGTTTTTTTAGGTTAAACCTTTTATGACAACTAGTTGTGAATGTATGCCGTTACACAAGATGGTTTCACGTAACTACACCTTTTCGGCCACCATCAACACCGAACCATTCACACTACGTACTGTAAAAAAGTAAAGACGTATTATTATATACCAATAATAGACAAGCAATGTTGATAAAAAAAGGACGTTAGTAAATCTGTTCATATTGTTTAAGACTGTTTACTATGTAGAGGACTCCGAAAACAGATCTTTAAACAATGTATGTTTTGTTAACACGACGCTTTTCTGATGAGGGTTCTGTATAAAGCCTGCAAAGGTATCTTGTGGACCACGATACGTCCTGTTCATGCTGATTTGAATAAGCTAATGTGATTCCATTTTCTCAGCACATTCAGATTTGAATAAATATTCATGAATTAGTTCAACATTAATACATGTTAGGTACCTACTACTTGAGCTGCTTAAATATATTACGTTTGCATACCTTTAGTTTAAGCTTATTTAAATAAGCTTATTTTTATTTAGCACTTACGTATCTATCTTAATATCATCTCAATAATTACCTAACAATTTAATTTGATAAATCCAACCTTTAATGGTAAAAATCATGTGAATAGATTATTTTAGGTATAGATACCACATAACTCCGGGTTTAAAATGGGAAACACCAGGACAATCGGAAAGTTTAAGCACATTTATCCTAATGAACTAAATTTAAGCCGGCTAAGAAAGATCAATTTATTCCCACCTAACAGTATACATAAGTTTATGTTCCAAGTTCTTATCCCTAAACTTTGAACATATCCAATCAAAGAGGTTTATGATATTACAGTCAAATTTACATCGTAAACACTAACTATGGGGTCTATCAAAATTCCACAATAGTTTCGCCTTTAAGGATTACCTTTTGTAAACTGAAATGGGACGCAATCATCATCTGCCTACCAGGATTACACGAGGGCGGTGGATTACACACGCTCTCAGATTATTGGCAGAGAGTGGACTGAATAGATCAACCAAAGGGTTACTTCCTAATAACTTGAACATTTTTGCCTATGTTGATAAAGAATCAGAAAGGCACAGATAATTATGTTGATGCAATTATTTGCGTTGGGTACCTGCTAAAAATATTTTAAATAATTGATGCTGGTTCTACGTACCTAAATATATACTTTAATGCTATAATTATAATATGAATTATGTGTTTTCTTACTTATTCTACTATACTTTACACGTTTTGCTTCCATATTCCGCCCTGATGAGATAATAGTATATTATACAAGGGCATAAAGTGAAATATTTTTCTAAAGATCACATTAAGTAGTAGTAAAGCAATTTTTTTTTATTTGGAATATATTTTTCTGTATGATCAATCAAACGAAACATTTATTTAGTTTGTTAATCGTTTCGAAAGAAGTTTCGCTTCTGCAGTAACATGTCTCTGCCCAAACTATGTCTTATTATGAGTAAGGCCCGGGGGCAAAGTCCCCTTTGGTCCTCCGCAATTATTCCATATAATCATTCGCTTTTAATTATTATTGCTTAGTGGCGAAGTTTTGTTTGATGTATTGATTAGAATCATGTTTGTGAGAAGTGCCGGTGGTCGCCGCAATAGATACGTACTCTCAGAGGACTCTTTTGTTGCTGCGGATATTTGCCCAACCTTAATTGATATTACTTACAAATTAGATTTTAAACCTTCAGACTAGGAAGAATAAGATTGAATAAAACTTCCAATGAGAACAAGAAAGTACATGTAGTGAAATTAAATCGATTTTCACATAATGCTCCAGCAGTTAACGCTCGCTCGTAGCATTGAAAATTCCATATTCGAAACGTAAACACATCGGCAACATTGTCGCCAACTAAACCGAGCAACTTTACGAGCGCATAAACATAAAAAACTCATCGAGGCCGCGGGACAAAAATATGAAAATGCTCCTAATATGCGCGCATGTGTGGGAATAAAAGTTTTTCCATTTAGCAGTACATTGTCGCGGATAGTATTTCCCTATAGAAGTCATAAACATGATGGTTAGTACTTGCGGGCAGCCGCCCTCGCAGTGAAAGTTCCATTTTACTTCGTTTTACTCCGGTCTACGACGACGGAAGAATAATAAATATGTTGTAAAGAGATGACAGTGTTTTATCCGGACTAGGATTTTACTGATCCGAGTAGGTAGGGGACGCTCGATACTAATACAGCAGTAAAAAGGGTTCATTTACATGTTCAATACCTTCGATGCAATATTACTGAACTAGCTAAAGTATAGGTCACAGGAATCACACCTTAATTAATGAAGGAATTAGTTTGCCTTAATACTATTAAGTTTGTTTCGGAGTTATAACCTTACAACATAATTATATCAGTGTACAACAAAGTTTTTACTATACTTAAATAGTACGTTAGTTACTATCTTTATTTTAATAGATTTTTGGGGAACTAATACAAGATAGGAAACTTTATTCAACTGGGACGTTTTCAATAGAAAAAACACCAGTCCTTCCTGTCCATTAGCGAGTTCAAATTAAGCCTTTAAAATTTAAGCGCGCATTTGTCTTAAAACGAAGTCTGTTCTTACTTAATAATTTAACAAAGTAATTCTCATCTTCAACGTTCTAGCTAAAGCGAACGCTTTGTACGACAACGCAAAAAATGTAGAAGACTTTACAAAATATGCAAAACAGGAGTTAAAAATAATTGCTTTTATAATAGAGTTTTAGCCTCATAACATAAACATTCCGCGATACATTCGAGTGAGTGCCTGCCGCAAAATTGAAAGCAATTTTTAATAATTACGTTTGGGCAAAATATTCGAACAGACGGTGTACCGCGCGGGCGTGCTACTTGGGACAGCAGGAGGCTCAGGCAAAGCGGCGTGAGCAAATAAAGTTACAGCCGAAACGTCCCGTAATGAGAGTTGATTGGATTACTCGGCTTACTCAGCCCCAATAATAATAACCAAAAATGCACGTGGACTCATATTAAATAACTCACTCAATATAAGGTCCTATTTAGTCGACTAAACAGAGCCGACCGCGGTAATAAGGGTTCCGACCGTAATGCGGCTTGCGGTAAGAGTTTATGGTTATTCTCATTATGTTAAATGTTATGAGTTTAGAAATATTTTCACGGTGTTATTTGAAATATTAGGTACCTACCTACTCAACTCTCGCATACCTACCAGAAGCAGAAGGGATACCCTGCTCGTTACAGTTATGATTTAATTGAAATGAATTCTTGTAGCGGTAAATAGTATCTAGATAAAAATGTGATAGTGGTTTGTAAATATAAGTAAGTATAGCCGAAGTTTGCAGTGTGGTGACGGCAGTAAGAATACATTTGTCACCACCCCTACTCTTCCCGCGGGAGTCGTAAGAGTCGACTAAGGGATTGAAGTGTCACTGACCATTAATTGATAAAAAAAAAAGATGATGGGCAGCAGCGTCATCATACTGGACACATTACTGCGATCGCCAACCCGCTTGCCCAGCGTGGCGATTATGGGCATTTACCTCCTAATGCGTCTATATGCATAGATTGCATAGTTAATAGGAGAGGCCTACGTCCAGCAGTGGACTATTATAGGCTGATGATGATGATGATGATGATGACCTCCTAATGCGTCTATACGCATAGTTGATAGGAGAGGCCTACGTCCAGCAGTGGACTGAGATAGGCTGATGGTGTGGTGGTGTGTAGAAGGTAAACTGTTATGCGTTTTATGAGAATCGATGACAAAGAATTTCGGCGTGGTGAATTTGACATGATTGGAATTGTAACTTGTAACTACCTACTAACTATTGTCTGTTTCAATCATAAATAATCATATCATATATAAATATATTATGTAAGTATTTCGAAGTTTGAACTTTAAAATTCGTCACAACCAACAGGCTGTTACAACCAAAAGTATTCTTTTAAGGTTCGGTGACTTACTTTTTTCTTCTTACGGCAACGATTCAGGACACATTCAGGACATTGTATACAATCAACAAGGGTTATTCGCGGATCGTCTAGAATGCAAAATGACAAGTGTGTTGTTTTGCCTACATTGCAGTTTGACCATCGAGCATTATGCCAAAACCTTAGATCGACTTGAAAGCAAATTACCCAACACGCAGAACGACAAGAACGCATTTTGCCTACTTTTGTCTTTTGTTTTTGCGAGTACAGCCACAAACAGTGACTAGGTACAGGTAGGTTAGGTTCGTTAGGTATCTGCAAATGGCCGAAGGCCAAACTTCACAGAATAGGAGCCCCGCGTAAGCGGGTCTCCGTCGATATCGCTTTAAAGTAATGATAAAACGGAAAAAATATTGTAGACGTTTTGAGTTGTAAACCAGTTGCTACTAAGTACTAACCCTTTGTATGCAAAAAATATATTTTCTACATATAATCTGAAAAGCAATCATCAATATTGGTGATTAATAACTAATGACCCACGCCATCTAGTTCATCTTTTGATTCTATGTCATTAAACTTTTGCACTCAACTGTTAAGACATTTTGCGTTTTAGTCATAGTCTCATAGTGCTATGAAGGCAGTATACGAAGTAGGCATTTTGTGTTTTAGTTCATTTGAGATTTAGACCGATTGCACGTTGGGTAAACTGCAGTTTAGGCAAAACAACAAACTAGTCATTTTGCGTTCTAGACGATCCGCGAATAACCCCTTTGCACGGTGCCAATAACCATTTGCGTTTCGATATTTTACTTACTACTTAAGTACCTACTTACTTATATGTTTGAACATACAGGTAAGTTGCTAAAATGATCGTCAGTCCCTATTTTAACGTTACCATATTTACCACATTACGAACGAAAACAAGCGATATATTTTATAAACGATGCACCAATTGTAAATAACTTCGCTCCGCAACATTAATACAGAAACGGAGATATTCGCCACGTCGTCGCTTTATATCTTTTGTTTACGTTTTGTAAAATTTCGCCCCATAACATTATGTTGATGGCGGCAATAACGCTTGAAATATTTACGAATGTAGTAACAAACGAGGCGAGATTTGATAAATAGGCGATACTCGCGCCGGATTGACCGTGGCGGAATAAAGATTAGCTAGCAGACCGCGGCGCCGATCCTTACACTGCTAACCCTCTTTAAATCGAGCGATGTCAAAATTTTCCTCGAGAATTTCACGCTTACGCAATGCGCCTATGACTCTCTTTCTAATAACTGAAAAACCTAGATACGAGCTTCAGGAAGTAATAGAGGTCTTTTCATTTTTCACTCGTCCGCAATTTGTCTGGGGGCTATTCTGAAGTTCTATTCAAACAAACGACTCGGAAATGCAAGTTCTTTTGTTAGTAGTCATTGGTATTTTTTTAGTTTTTGTTTTACTCGTAGAAATTCTAGTTAATATCGCGCTAGTCAATCTCGGCTAGATTTTAGTTTGTGGGTACAAAATTTACTAGGTACCTATATACAAATCATTTCAATGTACATATAAATGTTTTGTTATGAGCGTTTACAGTGCTGTCGTTAATTAGGCAAATATAGGACAAATAAGCTGCCTAATATAAGGGCACTGACAAATATTTCATATGTAACTATATACATATTACATAATACACATGTAAAGGACCCAGTGATGTACATAATTATATCCATTCCCATTTTACAGAAACTAAGATTTATTTTTGTTTCATGACAGTCATTTTATTTTACAACCGTAGTGAAGCGTCCATCACCGAAACCTGTTAGGTAAAAGCGCCCAACATTGGTGTCACCACCGACTATGGTATATTCTTATCTAAATAATACGTACCTATTATATCTCTCATTAAACTTTATCAATAAAATACGACACAAGTAATTGTAATTTATTGAATTTCTGTCCATTTGATAGCTTCTGGAATACAGGATAACACCCTTCATGTTGTAAATTATTATATAAAATATCCGACGCCTGGCTCTCAATCATTAACAATGGATCCTACCGGATTATATCGGCTTCGCCCGGGCAACGTCCACTTACCCCACCTTGTGAGTACCTGTTTTGCAATTTGTTGTAAGACACACGGTGTCCGCGAATATGAATGTAGATACTATAGGAAACTTGTAATTTAAATTTATAACTGTTTTTTGTGGTACAACTCAAATAGTTTTCTTAAATCTGAGGCATCAGCCGCGATAGCTGAGGACGGGACGTGGGTTCAAATCCCACCTTCGGCATTGGAAAACTTCGGCATTTTTTCTTTGGTATATGACATATAATATTTAAATTGATTATTCTTAATAATGTTCTTTTGACTCGCGGTACCTTATTAATTGAATTACTTCCAGTGTCAAAACAAAACTGCAACTGCTTGTACATACATTCATTGAATAAGGATTTTCTTATGAAAAGGATCAAATCATAAAAACATTAAATAACGTTCCAAATACATATCCACCGGTAACAATGCCCTAGGTAACTTCTACAGTGATGGATCGGTGATGTAACCATTCTATGATACAAACAACAGCAAAATATAGTTGTTGCATTTAGCATTAGAAAAAAGGGAAGTTATTTAGCGTGTGTATTTTATTAAAATGCACTTTAAAAAATAAGTTACAACAAATTTTCGGCAAGCCCTTCAACCTTGTTAACCTGGGCGGCTGTGTGTCCCGGTCATTTTGGCCGCTGGTCAAGTCAATAGGGGCTCCCTAATTAGCCTGCTCTAACAACTGCCAATTAAAACTAATTTCGCATAGTTACGCTAATAAATACACTTGCTCTTTTGAGCATGCTTCGATGGACATGCTCATTTTATTTGAAGAGGCAATGGGTATAAAGTTGCAGATTCTGTGAAATCAGCACTGGGGTATTATTACGCTTGCTTAAGTTTTCGTAATATTAAATTAATTATAGGTATATATCATTAAAATACACCAACAAATAATAATTTACTGTACTAACAAACAAATAATTACTGTACTTTGTTATACGACGCATTGGCTTAAGCTGTAATTTTGTATGATGTCTATTAAACAAATAAATAAATAGCAACAGAGCATGGCTCTTCGTTATACTATTAAGTAATTAATACTGCTTTCAAGTTACTACATTGTCTTTTAACGTAAGAAGAAAATTAACTTGAATCTTCACGCGATCTAAGCTTCCAATATGGCAAGCGATAACGCAGAACAAAAGTAGGTACCAAGGTACCTAGGTAAGTAATGCCTTTTTTCTCAAACTTGCTACGGAATGTTGATGTTACTTGCTTTAAATTAAACCAGGAAATACTATGTATCCGGTGGCATATGCTAAGATGATATGTAAGGAGATTTCATGTGTTTATTTCACACCTAGGACTGCAAACAAACTGTCTTTTGTTTTGAAACGTCAAATTGTGACACTATGTCTTGACATTCAGCCACAGAAAAAAAAATAACCTAAGAACTAATGTCTATACCACCAGGTAAAAGGATACCTCAAACAGATTTAAAAAAAAGTTAGGCGCGAATGTTTTTTTTTTAATGTTGTACGATACTGTACTATTGGTTTATTTACAAATCAAATAGTATGGTTCGGCGAAATCAGTTTGTTTTATTTCATGGCAAGTTTGAGAAAAGCACTATACAAATCTCGGCGAGAAACAGGGTTACAGGCCGCGTATTCCTATCTGGCCTCAGTTCCTTCGGCCAGATAT
Organism: Thaumatotibia leucotreta; assembly: GCA_025490895.1. Classification (NCBI taxonomy): domain Eukaryota; kingdom Metazoa; phylum Arthropoda; class Insecta; order Lepidoptera; family Tortricidae; genus Thaumatotibia; species Thaumatotibia leucotreta. The sequence goes on from JALPQI010000769.1 coordinate 32,633, forward strand.
ATCTACTTGGCCTGTAACCCTTCGTTTCCCGTCCTCTATAGTAATGTACTATTATTGAACCTAAGACACACACATAGTATAGAAATTAGACACCTCCTTGATTGTTACTTGCTACTTTTCCTATCCAGAAATTTGACGTCTAGTTCTCTTAGTCGAGTCAGTTGGCATGCGGCATGCGTGTACCCACCCTAGTCCAAGCTCAGAATGGTTGTTATTGTAGCAACAATAATAGAAAATCGTATCCATATAAAGATAAATATCTTTAGTAATATTAGCTAACAATGTTTGCCTTAGTACAACACCTATACAACTAAGTATAGGTATACAGTGTGTGTCTGCGATACCGGCTTTTATCGAAACCGAGGAATGCGATGCAGATGTCTAGCCAAACCGTAAACATTATTCGATTCAAAATGCTAATTTTAAAAGTAATTAACTTTCTAAGAAAAGTTAAAAGAGAAGCAATGTACTTCAAAATGAATCGTTAATTTGCATTTGACAATGACAGATGGCAGCCACTCACAACGTTTGACAACTAATCAGTACATGCGTTACATTGATCGTTCGGAGGAAATAAAATTAATTGTACGGTCTATTTAATTATTTTTCAAATTTTAATACTTGAAAACGATTGCTAGTAGGGCATTTTCGCGAGAAGAGATACACTCAAAATTTAGCATGTCCCATACATTTACGAAGTAAATAAAAATAAAGTGGGCATAATTTGGAAAATGTAAATATACAGTTTGGTTCCAATTTTCATTTACTATTTGAAAAGATCCGATTGAATGTATTGTTTAATATTAATTTATGTATAAAATATTTTTTTTCTACGCGGCTACCCCTACTTTTTGGCATGTCCCAACTCGATCAACGACATTTCAAATACATTTTTTATGCTTGGTTTAATATCAGATCCCATTTTATGGCATGATATTGGTCTAAGTTCATAAAGCAGTATACATTAAAAACGTACTGCAATAAAGAATGCTACCCGTATATATTAAAACAATGAATTTAATTTTGTCCCATGATTTAAAGTGGTAGTGGAAATCCACTTTGTAACCATTATTTTTCAAAAAGTAAACAAAAATCTTCCAAAGTAGAAATTAAACTTTACATATGGCAACACCAGGATTAGACGTCATTAAAACTTCACATAGTCAGCCATTTTAAAATGTTGCCAGTTGAGAATCAAACTGGTAGGAGTAACCGTGCAAAAACAAGTGTCTACTTTGTAACCGACGACTTAAGCAGGTAAGTTGGTTTTATTTTTGTACTTCAACTGTTTTTCAATATAAATTAATAGGTTGTTTATCGATTGTATTATTCAGCATAAAGAAATACTTTATTAACAGTCGGTAATTCAAAGTTTTAGATCGTGAACCATGGACGCGTTACTTCCACTTTGTTGGGTTACATATATGTGGAACTCCATAGTTACAAAGTGGAAGTATAAAGGCGACTGCACCAGGTGATTTTTAAGGCTGGAGAAAATTAATATTGTATTAATAGCACGATTTTAAGAGTGTGCCGCAATTAACAATTGATTCTGTAAGGCTTAATTTTCGCTTCCTTCCTTCACAGCAAAGTCTCGTCGTGGATAATACTTTTTTTTTAAATTTAGGAATATTTTGAGAATATTATATTATTTCATATTTATGCTCATGTTAAGTGATTTGTTCCTATTTTCTTGTACCGAGGTATATTTTTCAATAATACACATTATTTAGTCGTTTTTTAAAAGTTTTACTCATTGATTTCAGTCTGGATCGAAGATAATGAGATGAATGAGCCACATGGAGATGATTCCATGAATGCTGTTACACTTTCATCAAAGCGACACATATTTTCACCGGCATCGACCACTTCAAATGGTCAAGTTGTTAAAAGGAAATTAGACGGACAGCTCAATCTTATGGCGCCGAAACAGAAGAGAGTGAAAATCCTTTTACCCACACATAAAGAAAGTCGAAACTCTTCCCCGTCGTTAAAAACAGTGGTTACACGGCATTTTGTTTGCTGGTTGTGTAATCTCCGCCAACTGTCTTACAAAAATAACATGGTTCAGTGTATTAGCTGTAAAAATTTCGTATGTCGAGCTTGTACCGGAAAAGTACACAGTATACACTACATATGTGATAAATGTTTTAATGGCAGTAATTAAACACATAATAGTACTTAGAGCAATAAGGGTGGTAAAATAAAGAAAGGCCGATATGGCTGACTTTTGCAACCCGAGCCGCAGGCGAGGGACGGCTTTCTTTTTTACCTCCCGTGTCTTTTACATCATTTTATGTGCACACTAAAGCTATATTAACTAACTATCTGATACAGAGGCTTTCTGGAGTACCTATATATATAGTTGATTTGTTTTCGCATTGTGAATTTTCCTTTACTATTCCACTTTGTAATTGATGCGTTCAGTTTTATAATAACTGTCCTATTTTGTTTCGTGAAAAAATATTTTTTCTTTATTTCTTAGTATAAGTAATGACGAATAATAAGACTGATTCGTATTTCTAGGCCTTTTATTTAAATAAATAAAATTTAAAATAACTATGCATCATATGACCTAAGACGAATAATGCCAAAAAATCCTAACAGAAAGGACTACCAAGTAACAAAGTGGAGATGTTTCCGTTTGAAATAAATATAAGATATATTACATGGAAATATTCTTCTGTCGCATGTATACCATATAACTGTTAATAAATTGAATACATAAAGACAAATACAATACAAGGATTGTATTATCAATGATTTCATTTAGAAAAAGTAACAAAGTGGAATCTTGATATGCAAAGTAGTCGGCAATAATTATCCTTTTTTGATCAATATATTGTTGTATTATCATATATTTTGTGATATCCTGCAAATATATGAGTTTAAATAATCAATTAAATTAATATTGAGGTAGGTTAGGAACAAAAATTCCATTCGACTCCACTTTGTAACCGTGACTGTTCTCGCGAAAATGCCCAGTAATGCGTATTATTACCCATTTTCGTAAAAGCCCGGGTCATGGAAACACACTGCATAGTTTGTTGTCACCGTCCACATGTATAACAAGCGCCTATCCACAGTATCTTAGCAAATATAGGCAACAATTGCTCTCATCTTAATGGATGCAGAGTCACGACGTCAATCGGCTCGGCGGGATTTCCCAAAGGACACCGACTGTCTAATTAAGTATTCGATGCCTATAAATATTCCAATCATTTCTGATTTACATCAGACCAGCCCGTATCAATTGAAGGACCGTATACATTAAACGCTACTGGATTAGTTGGTGTGGTCAAAAAAAAAACATTTTCAAATATTTATTTTGTTTTCAGTACTTACTTAAATCATGTCACGAATTAGACTTATATTTACAGGCAGCCTGTGTAAACATTTTTTTGATTAAAACAAACATAAAATTTAAATTACTGTATTATGCTATCACTCGTCAAAAATTCATTCTTATTAATTTTGTTTAATAAAATCACAGGATAGATAAGCTATCAATATCTTCCATGTTTTCTAAAATATATCTAATTCATATTTTTTTATCATAAGCAAGTCAAAGCAATTTGAATAGGATATTGTGATACTTAATGGTAATCTTGTTTTAAAACATTGGGTTTCACCCAAACAAACCTGAGCACGTCACGTTAAACAAAACCTCGTTTTCGGAGCAAACAAAGCAGAACTATATCAAACATCAATATGCAGACGACATCAAACAACTACAAAGACTCAATTACGTATCGTTCTTATAGTTACCGTCCCTTATTACGACCGCGAAATGAGGCAATTTCGCGGACAAAAGGAGGCCCCTCGACCAGAGGCGATTCAAAAGTTTCCATTTGACGGGCTGACGTGGACACCCCAGCTGTCTAGTTTATTGAATTTGGTCCTGTCTGTGGGATGACCACACGTTTATTGTTTTGTCCGAGCTGATTAGGGTGCGCATTGTTACAGGTATGCACCCAAATATTTCGGGTATAATTTAATTATCTAGGAGTTTATGATTGTAAATTGAAATAGTTCGTATGATATTGAGATGAGATACCTTTCACGGAGTTGATTAAGCCATTTTATTTAACATTGATACGTTTATTACTTAACATTATTTGAATAAATAGGTACCTACTTATTTATTTAGGCGTTTCAGCTTGTGCTGGTAAATATGTATTTAAAGCATTTGTAAGACAATTTTTTCCAGATGTTTGTTACTGCTTCGATTTTAGACAAATCGACCAAGTTTAGTCCCAAGGTAAGCTCAACTAAAGCTTGTGATGTGGGTGTAAAGCGACTTAAATACATAGACAGCCACAACCAAGAAACAAATATTTGTGATAACTAATTAAATACACAAATAATGCCCTCGCCGGGATTCAATCCTGGAACCTCCAGCAGATCACTACCTTACCAACTAGGCTGACAAATACTTTACTCTAATCGATCTGCCTTATTAAGGTGCATTCAGACCAAACGAGCATTCGCAGCACCTTTAGATTTCCGCCTAGCAATTGCTTTATGTGGCAAAAGATGTTTCTGAAATGATATAAATATTTATATAAATTGTACTGAAATAAGTCGCGCTGAGAAATATTTTCTGAATAACTTTATAGTCTTATAATTTGCACGTACCTAAAGGAAATTCATTATATAATTATGCTTAACCTATTTAATTGTTTTCATTTTACCACTTTAGTATTTAATACAGTATACCTAGAACTATGACTGTTAATACAAAAACATATGATAATATCCGAAAAAAATCGAAACACTGCTTTCCACAATTAATTAGGTAGGTATTAGCGCTGTATGTACCTAAACGTTTTCCTAATAATAATAAAAATGTATTGTTTATGTATATTACAATGGTTTTGTATGTTGTGGACTTATGGAACCATTATTTTAACGATATGTCTTAATTGTGTACAAACTTTCTGAGAAGTTCATCAAATTATTCAAATGAGAAGTAATCGCCTGTATTGGAGTTTTCGAGCGAAGACTCGACGCCCAAAATCACAAAAGTATTAGGTATCTTAGGTTTTTGAAATATTATTGAATTTACTCGTATCTTACATAGGTAGTGCACCTCCCTATAATCTTTATTTGTTATTTAAGAATCAAAATAATATTATCTAGCAGCACCTAAAGCGTAAAACTTATTACCACTACCAAGGGGTTTAATCGGCCAATGCACAAGAGTAGATAGCTCAGTATTTCATAAATGTATACGGCAAATTGGTTACACCGGTCATGCGTCCCTGTGCGTCTGCGGTCATTCATTACTCTAATGTGAGCAATATGTCGCGCTCGGTGCTACATGCATCCATGTAACCATATAGGATTTAACAGTATTGTCAATATTTAAAATACAACTGTACCTATAGGGTAAAATGCTAGTAGTTTTAAAATGAATTCTAACTATAAGCATATAGAGTTAATTTTTATAAGGTATCCACATCCAGTTACTGGAGAGTGGCCAGTTACTTGTTTAAGTTTTATTTACTCTGTTTTACGCTATAATTGAACCGATGCATCGGAACTAGTTGGTTAGTTTTTCAGTAGGTACATTTGAAGGCGAATGCTTGACAGTCAATATTGTTCCAACCCATTATGTTCAAATCTATAGCTTCTAATAAAAAAAATCATCTTTCTACTTCGCATTAATAAAAATACGATAAATTGAAAAACATTCATCGAAATATAATACTCGTAATAAAAATGAATATGGAGCACATAATCAGTCCACTGCTGGACAAAGGCCTCTCCTACTACCTAAACGTATGGGCGCATTAGGAGGTAAATGCTCATAATCGTCACGCTGCGCAAGCGGGTTGACGATCGCAGTAATATGTCCACTCCCCTATGATGATGCTGCTGCCCATCATCAATCTTCAATAAATACCTGATCAGCGACACTTCAAATCCCTTAGTCGACTCTTACGACACCCAAGGGAAGAGTTGGGATGGTGACAAATGTATTCTTACGGCCGTCACCACACGGAGCGTTAATACAAAAAACTTATAAAATACTGAAAATGTGAACGCCGACACATAAAAACTTTACTGTGGGCTACTGAGCGTCGCTCTAAATTTTGTAGTCTTAATGAGTATTTTCGTTTTCCCGCCGTTGGGGCGGGAAGGTTCTTGAGTGGCGGCCACGTACCGGAAGGCGTAGCGTGCGTAGGCCCCCCACAAGGTGGACCGATGACCTGGTGAAGGTCGCAGGAGTCCGCTGGATACGGGTGTCGCAGGACCGGTCATTGTGGCAATCTTTGGGGGAGGCCTATGTTCAGCAGTGGACGTCTTTCGGCTGATATGATGATGATGATGATGATAATGAGTATTTTCAAGATTTATAATGAATGCCTACTCAAGTACTTATTTTATACGATCGGCAAAGTTTCTCTAAGCTTGCTGTAATCGAACGCGTAGATAGGACCTTATGAAAGTTTAAATGTCTGCCATTATTGATGAGGTCGGGATGGTCGCGGTTGATTCCCCACATGTAATAGACGCAATAAATTTGGACTATTTTATTGGCTATTAAAATACTTAATGGAACTGTTTCGTGTCCTGCCTGAAACTATTTTGCAAGCAAGTGGGTAGGTATTTAATGGTATGTACAATATTTATAATGATACCTTTATTTAATTATAGGTAGGTTTATTTCGTTATTTACTGTGATTTTTGGCTCCTAATAATTATAGGAATACCTAGTTCAATAGTGGTAATGTAACTAAAACAAATATTTTTTGATTTTTTTTCACTTAACTACTATAGCTATTATCGAGATATAGTTGAGAGTAGGCATAACTACGGATAGTCAAAATAATAGTGGCAAACATCTTGCAAGTATACCTACCTATAATTATTTCTGTCAATAAACTGTTACTTCGATCCCATATCTAAAGAGAATTTTTCTTAATTTCTAACTAGTTGTATAAATTAAATTTTCCGGTTTCCTATTTTCCTCGCGGTGGTGAGGCGAAACTGCTTATTTGTAAATACCTTAATGCAGATGTGTTCTTGGGTCTTACTGTATTAAAATTAGTTTAAGCTCTAGTTAAATACCTACTTTATTGCATGCACGTACTCGCAATGCTTACTGATACGTTATTGTTACCTAATGTTAATTTAATTAAGTTTCTCTGAAGTGAAATGTATAATTTCTTTGAGAAAAAATAAAGTTCTTTAAACCTAAACTTAAGATTCTTAGAAAACTAAGTGTGTAATATAAGAAGCGCAACCTGTTTATTTTTTCTAGTATTGCATGCTGTGATCTTCAGTAAATAATAAGGCACATAGCTTTTAAATGTGCATGATAGTTTTAATTTCTGAAACTGTGTACATACGTCTTATCGTTGAAGGTCCAAATAAATTAAAATTAAAATAAACCTACATATCCTTGTTCTAAATTAGATTGATATCACTAAAAAAATTACCACCTCTTCAAATTTCTGAACATGTATGAATAATGATGTTTATATGTGATATAATTAGTATAACATTTACATTTTTTTTTCATACATATTTATTTTCAAAACTACAATTTATGTACATAGATTAAACTTAACCTAACCTATATCTAAGTATATACCTATATATAATAATTACATAATTTAATTAAACGATAAATATTACTATAATTAAATGCATATATGTGTGTGTATGTGTGAGAGTAGACACCTTTTGTAAATATTAAACTCAAATGATAGCAAAATATTTCATTAAAAACAAGTTTCTACTATTTTGGGAATTCACTCTCATGAAAATGAATAGAATGAAACCAATGGCCCATGTGAACCAGTATAATCAACTTAATTAAATCCGACGTCAGCAATAGAATCACAATCCGTTGAGTTCCTGGCACGCGTGGATTTGCAAGGATTTCCATCAAATTAAACACCGTCTTTGCCCAACTATTTATAAAGATTCCGCGGGGGCGCCATTCATGGGAAATTGACGTGTGGACTTGGCTCCCGAGCAGGGCTGCAAACTCTGGCATTGTATTATTATACCTGTAATGGGAAATATTGAGCAGGTAATATGAACTACTAACTGAAAGTAATATGTCATATATTACTTTCAGTTAGTTACAACTAACTGAAAGTAATATATGACAGCCTGTCATATATTACTTTCAGTTAGTAGTTCACATTACCTGCTCAAACAGCAATTAATTAAGTAATTTTACAGTTACTTCTTGAGATTACTTTGGTAGTTGTATATACGCCATATTTAATGAGAAAATAAAGTCCAAGTCAAGTCAAGTCAAAGTCAAGTCAAACTATTCTTTATTCAAGTAAGCTTATTAATAAGCATTTTCGAATCGTCTGACATTATCAAGAGAGACAAAAAAAATCTACTATCTACTACTGGTTCAAACCCTACACCGTTCCTGAGAAGAACCAGTAAGAAACTCAGGTGGACTTACTTTTTTCAAAACAGTATAATAATACATCTTATTAAAATAACATGCATTAAAGAATTTATTACATAAAAAAAAATATAATAGACATTTTTATAAAAAAGAGAAATAAATAAAGAATTATAATATTAAACAAAAATAATTATTATTGTACATGTTCACAATATTATTAAGCATCTATATCTATACAGAACTATATCTATACAGAATAAAGAAAAATTAAGATTTAGAGATGTAAAAGGTCTCTAATCGTCATGATTTTAACAATAATAATAAAATAGAAAATTAACAATTTAGTGACAATCACAAAGCAACTATTCTTATTATATAAAAGACAACAGCCAATACCTATTTAGACATGACATCACAGTAAAATAAACTCAAATATTAAATTAAACTAGAGATGTATAGTATACTCTCTAATGTCAATAATACATAATTTTGGAGATGTAAAGTGTCCCCAGTGTCAGTTAATAAATAATAATAATAATGATTTGGAGGTGTAAAGAATCTCCAAATGTCAATAAAAAGTAAATAAAAAAAAGGTGTATGAAACAAATGTTTCATGTCAGAAGACAGTTAAACTAACTAAACTAGTGCTACAGAATACATAATTATTATGTATCCAATAAGTCAAAATTTTGCTATATAAGGAGATGAATGGGCACCATGGTGAAATAAATATTAAGTGTGGAGATGTAAAAGGTCTCCACGGTCAAAGAAATTAGATGCTAAGAATAATAAATAAAATTTATAATTTTGGAGGTGTAAAGGCTCTCCAAACGTCAAAAAAAAAATAATAATAAAATAATAATAATTATAAAGAGGCTGTTAAGCTAACAGTCTTATAAGCTAAGTCTACAAAATACATAACTAATATGTATTCAAGTCAATTCTTAAAATTCGTAATTTTTATGATTACTAACGTATTACAAGCACAAAATATAATACGAGATCACTTAAATCAGTATATTTTTAGGTCTCTATTACTCACTAAGTACTTACCTATGTAATGCATTTTTTTTTTACTTAAACAAAATGTAATTTTGTACACACCTATGTGTTTACATTACATACAAATAACAATGAAAATGCAAGCTGTTTCCGTGCCTGCTTTTTATTTATTATTTTAATTCATCATTCATTTGCGACAGCCCTGTCGAAAAAGCGCTCGCCTCAGCCCCCATTGTGCCGATCGAGAGGTACACATCCACCTCATAACCTTCGCCCTGTCCTATTATTCTTTCTGACGTCTTCATTTCGTAGGGAACGGCCATACGATATAGAGATGATACTTGCTTTTACAATGGAAACTGCTTGACTTTACCACCTTTAACAGTGTAGGGCATAAATATGCGTAAAGGTTGTATTTATTTCCGTCCTTATTTTATGTCATAAGGTGAACTCGTGTAACTACATATTATTATTATATCTGTGGTTATACATAATTATATTAGAACTTCCCAACAGCAAAATATATAATGTATATAGCTAACATAAATTGAACTGGTTAGGGACGTATATAAATACGTATCGTTTTGTGTAAGTGCAAAAGTATGAATACATTAGTATCAGTATCAGTATAGTAATACAGTATGTATCACCTCGTAGAGCAAAGAAAGAAACCTGTTAATATTTAGATTTTTTTACTATGGGGCCAAACTCGAATTCGCGATAAAAAAATACCCTCCCATACAACGTGCTCATGATGACGCAATTAAAATGTATGAAACTGTCAAAATTTTTTTCGTGAATTCGGGTTTGGCCCCATAGTAAAAGTTGTTTAGTATGATCTAAACATTAATGGGTTTCGTTCTTTGCTCTACGAGGTGATACATACTGTATATACCTAATTACTTAGCTATGTTTTAGTAGTGGTTCTAAATATAGATAAGATACATTCAAAACGAATAAATACATGAAATTCAGAAAACTCGGAAAATTCGATGGGTAAAGTTGTGGGTTAACACCACTCTATAAACTCTTGTCTTAATACACAAACGTATTCTATTGCGTGTGAATAAGAATACACATAAAGGCTTTGAATAGGGCCCGGTGTGATACTTCCAATATAAGTAGACCCCTTTCAGCTCAATGCATCTTTCTAAGTTTCTTGTCATGGTTACGAGTGAAGTGTAGGAAAAAAGCCCTTCCTACTTTGGTCGTGATTTCACAACAATCGAGCACGTAAGGACGCATTTTATATGGATTCCAAACGCATTCCACAAATGAACACAATTTGAAGATAAATGTGATTTGGTTCTCAATTTCAATGAGAACTGATGCCGTAATATTTCGTGGCAGTTCAATAAATGGACAGATTTATTTGATGAGCGTATATGTCGTAGCAAAATATGCCACTTCAGGTTCTACTTAGGAACTGGCTTTTTAGATATAATTGCACACCTTACCTACACACTCAAACAAAAAGTGTTTTTAAAATACTTACTTGCCAAAAACGTTAACAACCAAACCAAATTGTAATCTTTAACAATTGTTAATATTTCCACATCCACCTAGTTTAAATTTTAATACTTAATACTCAACCATATAATTTAGTACATACAACTTAAATTAATGCATTGACTTGAGTAATCCTCAAATAAGCCAGTAAGTAGAACCTGAGTGGCAATATTTCGTTCACCGACAGCAAATAAGCAAATGGAATCACAAAGCCCCACAAAAGCCTACGTGCATTAGCATGAAGTGGATGACATACTCTCCTCGGATTAATCCCATATTAGTCATGCATCAAAGGACTCCCAGCGCGAGCGGCATTGTGAAGCGCCTTCGATTCAGCGGTGAACAATACGTCAAATTATCAAGCAATCGTAACGTTTGAGTGCTTCTTGACCCATTTCTGTCCATATTAAATTACAGCTAATCTGCTTGTCTCGAGTAAAGCCCACAGGGGCGGAATAAGTACCGGTGCAATTGAACAAATACTTAATGACTTAAGTACAGGTCATAAAGTCAGAACTGATATGACATGAATCAAGACTTAAGGGTATTTGTATGCAGATTCGCTTAAATCTAACATATTTTACTAAGTATCTAACAAATCTACCTGTTGTCTGTTTTTGTTATACCTTTACGTATAAGTACCTAAATATTACCTAATGCAATCTAAAAAACATATAAAGAAAATTATCCTTCATTACCGTGAATACCGTACCATTACCTGAATGTATTGTTTAGTTAAATCCATGCTGTAGGTTCCAAGCTAGAGTCCTAGTCGCACCAAGTCCGTAACTGATCATAGTGATCATATTTTAACGTCTAGGTCAAGCTACAGATCATCTGAATCACTCATAATTAATTAAGTTTTTGCACAATTACTTCGACCAAACATAAACACGCTAAAATAGTTTTACCAAGATTTACAAATTTCGTATGCCGAACAAGCCATAGACAAGATAAAAAAAAATAAGCTGGTTCTCTCTCAATTACGAAAAATGTGGTTGCGTTCAAGAATATCTAAATGTCAGATGTAAAATTATATGATATAATTATGGTTTTTACCTTTGTTTTATAATATCTAATTTATTAAAACGCTTTTCAGATTACGAGTATTTTTACATGTTGATTTAAATCATGAGACTAAAATTTATATTATTTTTAATAAGCTACTTACAATGAAAACAAACGTGATAAATGGAATATGTCCTTAGAAAAAAATAGCTCAGCAGTTATCATATGAACCTATAGACAAATAGACTATCTTATCGTTACTTAAATGACGTTAATTTGGATACCGCTGACAATCATCTAATTGAAAAATTTAAGTGCTGGAGTAGAAAAATAAAAATTTTAAGTATTAACCCACGCAGATAAAATCGCCTTAAATATCTGGTTGGTAATTTGCAAGTTAAATGGAGAGTAACGTATGACAGTTAAGTCTTTGATCATTTACTTAAGCCTACTATTTACACTTGACCAGTACAGACTTCTTTATAATAAGCGATACGTGATCATTATGGCTGAATTTGAGCTAAATGAAAATTTTAAATCGTACCGTTTGGGATCGTACACTATAATGTACCTGAACTTAAGTAATCAGGCTACGAAGAATAATCTACTTGATTCTGCCATTTCTAGTCACTTCGTATACCAATAATGTCGTCTACTGCGAAGGAAGAATTTATTGCCGGAATGGATTATTTAAGTGTTATAACTTCAAGGATATTTTTATATCCCTTCTTGGGCAGATCGAAATCCAAGCTTTTTTGTTATCATTTCATTTGTTTCCTAATTATTTTCGCATCCATCCAACAGTTCATTTCTTTGTGTATTTCAAACTTGAACAGTTTTCTTGACATTGTTAATATCGCCCCAAACATTGGAGTTTGCATGATGTCCGTTACTAAATATATAAAAGTTAACAACAACAAAGAATTATACAATTTGATATTTGTTCATTTTCGTACAAGCATGTGGGATGTTGTCTCCGAAGACTGTAAGGAGAATGTAAAAATATTGAAAAGATATCAAACAATCATACGGTTTATAACACTTTGGTTCGTTTACTATGTCGTGCCGCTGATCTCGGTCGTCACGTCGTTCCCGATTCTAATTATGTATTACGATAACATGGTCCTTGGCAAAGAATTCGAGCATCGTTATCCTTTCGAAGCATGGTACCCTTTTGACAAGGTAACGTGGTATTACGCTGCCTACGCATGGGAAAGCTTTATTACGGGGCTGGTTGTATGTATTTACACATTTTCAGACCTAATAAACGTTTCATATATAGCGTACATCTGTTTAGAATTGAAACTTCTCGGCACTCACCTGAAAGAACTAATAGAAACTGAGGACATAAAACAATTAAAAATATCACAGAACGTTACAGCTATTCATATAAAAATTAGGCAAAAATTGAGGCGAATAATCATGAAATATGATTTCTTAGCAAAGTAAGATATTCAGGTTTTTTTTTATTAGATTGTTACTGATACTTGATACTTTATTACAAATATATTTGTATTTCAGCATATCATTCCAGTTAAACGTTGTTTTTGGGGATATTATGCTTGTCAATTATACCTTTGGCTCCATATTTATTTGCTTAACTGCTTTTACATTTACGGTAAGGCCTAGGTACAACAAAGTAACCCAACCATATACAAGGTTTCACTAGAAAGTGGATTGTCATTTGTTTTTATTTCAGGTTACCGATGAACTTTACAGTACCTTACGCTGTTTTTTCTTCCTGGTTTCATTGGTTATTTCAATGCTTAATCAGTGTATCATAGGGCAATGCATAAGCGATCACGTAAGTAACATTTACAAGTTATTGTTTTAAGTATTTCTACTTCTATTTATTAGATGCAGATATTTTTACAGCTGATAGTACTCGGTCTCTGGAGTATATTAAACCGTGAACCATTATAGCTTTTATTATAGAAAAACAAATTTGCGACGTATAAACACCCTGTTTATGTGATTATTCAATGAAAACTCATTGAACAGATTCTAGTACTAGACCTCTACCACTTAACTGGAACTGGCCACTTCACGTCGATAAATTAAATACTTGATTGTCAATTGTTATTTTCCGTTGGATTGCGTCGTTTGATGACATGACAGACAGTGTTAAATTGTGACATGTGATAATGCACATGATGATTTTTTTTAGACGAAATTATAATTATTTTTTTTGTTAGGAAAATGAAATCAAAATAGTTACATGAAAAGATTTCTTAATTTATATTTAAAGTTAATTATTTTAATGTAAAGTATCATGTGTTAAAATATCTGCAACTAATAAATTAGGACCTTATATATAATTTTGTTCAAAATATGATTCAATGCTCTATGTTACACTAATTGAGCTAGGCAGAATATAAACTCAATTAACTTGATATTTCGTGTACGACTTTGATATGAACACAGTTTATTTTAAAAAAGTAAACAATAATCATTCATTTCTATGAAGACCTGTACTCTTCGAATAACTGTCCAAGCTTAGATAGTTGTATAGATCAGGACAAATACATAAATGAGGAAACATGTCCAAAAATATTAACATCAGAAATAGCGTTTGCAATTAAAACACAGAAAAATAACAAAACTCCCGGAGAAGATAATATTACAAATGAACTATTAAAATCGGTTTCTGAACCTCTTCAATGCTCATTACAATTTGTTTTCAACAATGTTCTTGAACAAGAAACGACGCCGTACCAATGGTCAAAATCTACCACCATCTTACTACATAAGAAGGGCGACAGAAATAATTTAAATAACTACAGGCCGATTAGTCTGATGTCCAACCTATACAAAGTGTTCTCAAAAGTGCTACTAAACCGAATGGAGAAACTCCTAGACGAAAACCAACCACCTGAACAAGCTGGATTTCGGAAGAAGTTTTCAACAATTGACCACATACACGTAGTATCCCAGCTAATAGAGAAAGCAAAAGAATATAACAGAATCGTGTACATTGGATTTATAGACTTCACAAAGGCTTTTGATTCTCTCGAACATACCGCCATATGGAAATCACTACTACAGCAAGGTGTCAATAAAAAATATGTCAAGATTCTGCACAATGTTTATACCCGAAGCTCAGCTAAAATACGCTTGGAAAAAGATGGACCTGAATTTTCAATCAAAAAAGGCGTAAGGCAAGGGGATCCATTGTCACCAAAATTGTTCTCTGCGGTTCTGGAAACAATCTTTAGGAACATAGACTGGACAAACAGAGGAATCCAAATAGACGGAGCAACTTTGAGTCATTTGAGGTTTGCGGATGACATCGCAGTGTTTGCAGAAGAAGCTACCGAACTAGAAAATATGCTTAATGATCTAGCGCGAGAAAGTAAACACGTTGGACTAACACTCAACCCATCAAAAACAAAAATAGTCACAAATGGTGCTCAAGAAACTATAACAGTAAACGAGGAACGAATCGAGTACGTTGAAGAGTATTGTTACCTTGGACAATCTATCTCATTCAAAGACCTAACAGGAAAAGAGATAAATAGAAGAATCGCCATGCCTTGGAAGAGGTACTGGAGTCTCAAAGAGAGTATGAAAAACAAAGAAATAAACATGAATATCAAAAGTAAATTATACAACATAGTAATATTACCCTGTCTTACATACGGTTGCCAAACGTGGTCCTTGAGAAAACAAGATGAAGCCAAATTAGCTATACACCAAAGAAAAATGGAGAGAAGTATGCTAGGTATAAAATTATCAGACAGAGTGAAGAACCAAATAATAAGAAAGAGGTCAGGAGTCACCGACGTTATAGAAAAAATAAGAACTTTAAAGTGGCAATGGGCTGGACATGTATGCAGAATGGAAAACAATAGGTGGACAAAAAGGCTGACAGATTGGATACCAAGAGATGGGAAACGAAAAAGGGGCAGACCACGGAAACGCTGGGAAGACATTATGCGAGAAAAATGTGGACCGACATGGAGAAGACAAGCTATGGATAGGAGCGAATGGAGGAGATTGGGGGAGGCCTACGCCACCGAGGCGACTTCCATAAATAGAGATAAGTAGGAAATTATAAAGCACAAATTTTAACTTAATTAATATAATTGAAATCTTAAATTTTATTGAATTGTTAAAGAAATTTAATTATTAATTTTTAATGTAATGTAAATGCTAAAATACGCTTGGAAAATGTGATGAAAATGCGTGATACTAATATCTGAAATTATTTATTTATGGTAGAATAAAGGCTATTTTTATTTTATTTATTTTATTTTATTTTATAAACAATAATCATAACACTAAAATCTAATATTAATATCTAGATAAAAAATAAATACAAAGGTTATATATACATCACTACATATAAAAAATGGGCTCAAATTCCCGCTTAACTGAAGCCACTATTGGTGTTTGTTTTTTTACAACTGTCAACTTATTCAGTTTCTTACAATTTTTGTTTCAGAGCGAACAATTAGTGCAAGCTTTGTACGATTCAAAATGGACCTATGGAGATAAATATACAAGGCAGTTGATCCTCATGTTAATCATGCGCATGCAAAAACCGTTTCAGCTTACAGCTAAGGGTTACGTCGCTATGAATCTTGACACGTTCACCACTGTAAGTTTCGGCTAGTATCTACTTCTAGCCTTAGTTGTCTGAGTTAGTACCTAGTATTATATCGTTTCAGTAATCGTTTTATTATATAATTATATTCTTTTGAAATTCTAAATTTATGTCAATCACATGTGAGTGAGTTTAGTAAAACGTCCCACTTTGTCGTTTGCCATAAAGCCGCTTTGTCAATTTATTCATATAAAGATACAAGGAAATCTCGTCTTTATGGTAAGCGACAAAGTGGGACGTTTTAATAAAAACTAACACATATATGTATACACTAACATCAAAAAAAATCCTTCACTTTCATACATATTTTATCAGTATTAAGAGATTGCAATAAAAATTCTATTCGATCTTTGTTACAGATATGCAGCACATCGTATCAATTCTTTAATCTATTGCGCACCATGTACAATCCTAAAGGAAATTAAATTAGCATTTATTGTATCTTAAATCACAGCTACATATATGTATAACAAAAGTATGTTTTCAGGTAGAAAAATAAATATAAAATGTAGTCAAAAGTAATTTGAATTTTATTTACTTCGAAATTTGCCTATTTGAAACGTTCAGTTTCTTGCTTAATATGTGAGCCTACGCTGTATGCAAGCTGCAGCGATATTTGGCAACGATTGCGATGCCATCTTGACTTTATTGCTACGATTACTGGCAACATTCAATATAGGAGCAATTGTCAGCCAGAACTTTCTATTACGTTGTCGTTTGCATGCCATCAATTTTTCTAAATGGTATCCAAATCGAATCTTATGTGTATTATTAGTATAAAAAATCTGTGACGGTGTTAAGAAATCTGCATATTGCGAAATTAAAGAACATCCTTTACTTTTAATGGTGATATAAAAAACTAGGTAGAACCGCGGACCATTCGGTCGATCTGGTCCCGGAGGACAACTCAAGCCAGGTGGCGTGGGACGTGATTAACGTGGAGGCACAAACTCCTCGTGCAGGATTCCTGTGACCACCTTGAACGAGCCCGACTTCTGGCTGTGTCGGAGAAGGAGTATAAGTCAGGGTATTTGCTGCACGCGCTTCCGTCACGCAATTTGGGTACCGTTTTGGAGCCAACTGCCCAGCGTATTGCGGTGTGCCGGCGCTTGAGCTTGATAGTATGCGAGACCCACGCCTGCAGTCGATGTGGTCTGTCGGTGGATTTCTTTCTGCATTGCAAGATGAGCGCTGGCCGTATTTACCGACATTCCACCATGAATGATTTAATTCGCCAGTTTCGCCACACTCTCTGTACTGCCTCGCTTCCTGCGACTTTGGAGCCGTTCTGCGGCTGACGGCAAAAGGCCTGACGGCTGCACTCTCGTGGCATGGAGTCTGGGTCGCCCCTTGGCGTGGGACACTACCTGTGTTCATACGCTGGCACCGTCCCATGTTGAGGGGTCGGCTCGGAAGTCTTGGACAGCTGCGGGCCAGGCCCAGACACTCAAGAGCTGCAAGTATGCATTTTTAATGAGCGATTATGAGTTTGCAGCGCTTGCGGTGGAGACTTTGGGTCCCTGGCCGACCGATACAAAAAAAATTGCGAAGGAAGTGCCGGTCCGGCAAGTGGGCGTCTTGGGCGATCCTAGGCCGGGTGTTTTCTTTGCCCAGAGGTTAGGCTTGGCCCTGCAAAGGGGAAATGTGGCCAGCATTTTAGGGAGTTTTCCGGAGGCGGGGGATCTGGAGGAGATATTTTATATTGAATGCGTGTTTTGTATTGTGTTGTCTATGCTGTAACTGAATATTTTAGCGATAGTTAGTTTTAAGTTTATAGTTTTGTTAAGGTTTTTTTTATTGTATTTCGCATTTTCCTTTAAAGTTAAATAAATAAATTCAGCTGTGGTAACAACAGACAAAATAAGAAACCGGCTAAGAGCATGTCGGGCCATGCTCAGTGTAGGGTTCCGTAGTTATTCAAAAACAGCTGGGCCAATTATGTTCAAAATAGTTTTATTTTGAAGTATTCTATAAGCCCACTATTCATAATTTCTTCAAAGACCCTTATTATTTTTAAGAGACCTATTCAATGATACCCCACTCTATGTATAGGATTACAGCAAATAAAACAACTCATCCCTACTTCACCAGTTGGGGAGGTACCCGATTTTTTTATTAACTTGCACGAGTAGATCATAAATAAAAGTGTCTAAAAATTTGGGGTTTTCATAATATTATGCCGTTGGCTTTAACCCAATGTCTATTTGTCCCCCAATAATTACACGTGCGATCATTATCGTGAGTTTAGAGCGTCAAGGCGGCTTTGCGTCAATCCTTATTTTAGTTTCACGACTTTCTTTTGTTTCACGATTTAGTATTATTTAATTTGTCACGACCAAATTAAATGAAACTGTAAATTTTTTATGATTTATTTGATATAAATACAGAGAATATCGGTACATCAATCACACCAGCTTCAGTTGAAGAAGAAACTGATGAAAGATGGCACTCACTGTGTACCATCTGATTATACTCACCTTACTGGTGACGCCATTAATGGCTAAACCAGGACTTGGTAAGAATCCGGCATTCAATAATATAGATTCTAGAAGCGGATATCAATTTTAATTTTGAGTATAGTTACGAACTAGGAATGGAACCACCATTTAGCCATACCATGAATTAAATTTCAATTAAACATCAGCAAGTGGCTGAACAATCCCCGCTCGGTAGAGTATATAGTATTATGTATTTTTTTACACATTTGAACAATATCTCGTTTCCTTATTATGTTACGTACCTAAATACGATATTACATATATTATGAGTTTCCATACCCACTCATAAGCTTTGATTTTTGACTCTATTGCTATGTCACAATCACACGGCATATAGACATTGTTGTTAATAAAAACGATATAACTCACCAGGTGCTTTGTCATTCACAAGTCCATATCTAATCAATTTTCTTTCTTGTTTCTTTCATTCTAAATGAACCTTAATCCGCAGTTTCTTATTTACGTATGTAATGTTTGAACTGATATTTCACAAAAGCGCTAAGCTGCTGATCATCTTCGTGCACCATATAATTGAGAACCGATCAAACAAAAGACTTAATTAGAACATAACTCTGCCAGCAAACAGTTTTCTACCAGCATTTACATACAAAATACAGTGCATTAGTCAACCTTTATAAGTATATTTTACGTGCGCCCTAGAAAATTTGCTGCGCAGTCAGTATTTCTGATAAGATTGTTGTATTTTTATTCCTAAATAACATTTGTCTTGCGTTCGATGAAAAAAATGTAATAATGTCGTACTGATGTGTATTTTCTAATAATCTACAGTACAATTTTTCCCAGGCATTTATTTTATTTGTTGTGCAATAATTAATTTGATGTAGAGAGTATATAATTGATGAAAATAAATTGATCGGAAATTATTAGTACGGTCAAATCGTATATTAAACTCGCAAAACATGTAGTAAAGCTGCATTTTTGGTATGTTGTTTAGACACCATAGGGCACTATAAAACCACATTTTGCAAGCAAAAAAAAGTTGTGCTAGTTACGTAGTACGTGAAAAACTGCGAAATTTACGGTCATTTTTCAGTTTCTGATTTTTATTAAAAAAACCTTACGTTTTTTGACATTATATGTTAGGAAGCGTTTAAAGATTAATAAATTTTCAACAAGTTGAGCTAACATGTATTACCGTAGATTTTATAGTTTTAGAGATTTGCGACTTCTTAAAAGTACTCTTTTTTGTAAACTGACGCTATTTTGAGTTTTCCTAACGATTTCGGCTTAATATCGCCTCACCTAATTATGCCACGAAAAACATGCGATAATGACCTTATAGCGCACTTAATATTCTTTCGTTAAAGGGTAAAATCATGTCAGCAAACTTTGTAATTGAAAATATAAACGCGTAATTCAAAAGGCAGTAGGCCCGCTATCTAAGTTTTTCATACAAATCGCAAGTCGTGTTGCAAAGCTGCAATTTTAGTATATTATATAGGCCCTATAAGGACGTACAAAAATGTATATTACAAGAAATACAAAAAAGGGATTTCGGCATAAGACGAAAAAAACTGAAAAATTATTGGACTCCTTTTACTTTTTGACGTTTAATTAAGAAACTATTATCTTTTTGATACTAATTGCTACAAAACTTAAAAAGAATATTAAATTTGAAAGGATTTGAGCTACCTTGCATTACCCTAAATTATATAGATTTAGAGATACGACATTTCAAAATGTGCCCTTCATTAAGTTAAGAAAATAAATGCATGTTTTGAAGCCTCGTATACCCCCAACTATAAGACTTACAGTAATTGTTATCGGCTCAATTTGTTCCAAATTTAATGTAGTTATTATCTACAATTACTTTTTTTTCTTAGCGGGAACGTTTTGCCAATATTTAGTGAATAGCTTTAACGTAACCTAAAATTTGTTTAATTTTTGATAAAAGGGCACTTTATGAAATGTCGTATCTCAAAATATATATAACTTACGGTGATGCACCGTAGCTCAAATCCTTTCAAATTTAATGTTCTTTCATAGTTTTATAGCAATTAGTATCAAAAAGATAATAGATTTTTAGTTAAACGTCATAAACTAAAAAAAGTCCGATTTTTTTTCCGTTTTTTACGTCCTATGCCCAAACTATTATTTTGTTTTTCTTTTAATATGCATTTTCGTATATATCTATAAGGCCTTTATATATACCAAAATTGCAGCTTTGCAACTCGACTTGCGATTTGTATGAAAAACTTAGATAGCGGGCCCCCTGCCTTATGAATTTCGCGCTTATACTTTCAACTACAAAGTTCACTGACCTAATTTTACCCTTAAATTAAAGAATATTAAGTGCGCCATAAGGTCATTATCGCATGTTTTTCGTAGCATAATTAGGTGAAGCGATATTAAGCCGAAACTGTTAGCAAAACACAAAATTTTATCTAGTTTACAAAAAGGAGTACTTTTTAAAGTCTCGAATCTCTGAAACTATAAGACCTACGGTAATGCATGTTAGCTCAACTTGTTGGAAATTTATTAGTCTTTAAACGTTTAATAACATATGATATCAAAAAACGTAAGGTTTTTTAAATAAAAATCAGAAACTAAAAAATGGCCATAAATTTCGCAGTTTTTCACGTACTACCCAGCAAGCACAACCTTTTTTTGCTTGCAAAATGTGGTTTTATACTGCCCTGTGGTGTCTAAACAACATACCAAAAATGCAGCGATACTACTTGATTTGCGAGTTTAGGGTAAAATTATGTACGATTTGACCGTACTATATTTGTTTGCTGTGCCATTAATAATATTCCGAAGATGATATGCAACTAATTTACATTTAACGTGATATCCGTTACTGTTAATCACAATATTTTATATTTGAAAGAAATGACGAAACGGTATTATCAAATTATTATTATTTTTTGTTTTCGGCTATGGCAGGCTTAAAGTTTCTAAAAGTCTATTCCATAATAACGATTTCAAGTTGTATTGTATTCATTTTATGCTTAGTCCCTGCACGATTTTCTGAGTCGGTCTACCTTTAGTATTTTTCTTTAGTCAACCTCATATTAAGATATATACATGCATACATGATATATGCTACATACGTTTCAAGATTTGTATTATTCCATTTTTTCAGTTGCACCGAAACTTCCCAATGTAGTTCTACCGAAGCTACCTAGTGGATCAGGGAGTTCAGCGTCTGCAAGCAGTTCATCGACAACCAGTTCAGACGGCCAGACTACCACTTCATCCGCTGCTAGTAGCTCATCAACCTCAGGATCAGGCTCTTCTAACAACGCCGCGGCCTCTTCCAGCTCAACTACTGACGGCAAGTCAGGCTCTTCAAACAATGCAGCAGCGGCCTCTTCCACGTCAAGCACTGACGGCAAATCAGGTTCATCAAATAATGCAGCAGCAGCCTCATCCAGCTCAAGCAGTAATGATAAGGGAGGATCTAGTGATAATTCCGCCGCTGCCAGTGCTGCCACTAGTTCGAACAGCGATGACAAGGGAAAGGGTTCTGGCGATAGTTCCGCTGCTGCTAGTACCGCCACTAGCTCAAACAGCGACGACAAGGGAAAAGGTTCCGGCGATAGTTCCGCCTCTGCCAGTGCCGCCACTAGTTCAAACAGCGACGACAAGGGAAAGGGTTCTGGCGATAGTTCCGCTGCTGCCAGTGCGGCCACTAGTTCGAACAGCGATGACAAGGGAAAGGGTTCTGGCGATAGTTCCGTTGCTGCTAGTACCGCCACTAGCTCAAACAGCGACGACAAGGGAAAAGGTTCCGGCGATAGTTCCGCCTCTGCCAGTGCCGCCACTAGTTCAAACAGCGACGACAAGGGAAAGGGTTCCGGCGATAGTTCCGCTGCTGCCAGTGCGGCCACTAGTTCGAACAGCGATGACAAGGGAAAGGGTTCTGGCGATAGTTCCGCTGCTGCTAGTACCGCCACTAGCTCAAACAGCGACGACAAGGGAAAGGGTTCCGGCGATAGTTCCGCCGCTGCCAGTGCCGCCACTAGTTCCAACAGCGATGACAAGGGAAAGGGTTCTGGCGATAGTTCCGCTGCTGCTAGTACCGCCACTAGCTCAAACAGCGACGACAAGGGAAAGGGTTCCGGCGATAGTTCCGCTGCTGCCAGTGCGGCCACTAGTTCGAACAGCGATGACAAGGGAAAGGGTTCTGGCGATAGTTCCGCTGCTGCTAGTACCGCCACTAGTTCAAACAGTGACGACAAGGGAAAAGAATCCGGCGATAGTTCTGCCGCTGCCAGTGCGGCATCTAGTTCAAACAGCGACGACAAGGGAAAGGGTTCCGGCGATAGTTCTGCCGCTGCCAGTGCCGCCACTAGTTCAAACAGCGATGACAAGGGAAAGGGTTCCGGCGATAGTTCCGCCTCTGCCAGTGCCGCCACTAGTTCAAACAGCGATGACAAGGGAAAGGGTTCCGGCGATAGTTCCGCCGCTGCCAGTGCGGCCACTAGTTCCAATAGCGATGACAAGGGAAAGGGTTCTGGCGATAGTTCCGCTGCTGCCAGTGCCGCCACTAGTTCAAACAGCGACGACAAGGGAAAGGGTTCCGGCGATAGTTCCTCCGCTGCCAGTGCGACCACTAGTTCCAACAGCGATGACAAGGGAAAGGGTTCTGGCGATAGTTCCGCTGCTGCTAGTACCGCCACTAGTTCAAACAGTGACGACAAGGGAAAAGGTTCCGGCGATAGTTCTGCCGCTGCCAGTGCGGCATCTAGTTCAAACAGCGACGACAAGGGAAAGGGTTCCGGCGATAGTTCTGCCGCTGCCAGTGCCGCCACTAGTTCAAACAGCGATGACAAGGGAAAGGGTTCCGGCGATAGTTCCGCCTCTGCCAGTGCCGCCACTAGTTCAAACAGCGATGACAAGGGAAAGGGTTCCGGCGATAGTTCCGCCGCTGCCAGTGCGGCCACTAGTTCCAATAGCGATGACAAGGGAAAGGGTTCTGGCGATAGTTCCGCTGCTGCCAGTGCCGCCACTAGTTCAAACAGCGACGACAAGGGAAAGGGTTCCGGCGATAGTTCCTCCGCTGCCAGTGCGACCACTAGTTCCAACAGCGATGACAAGGGAAAGGGTTCTGGCGATAGTTCCGCTGCTGCTAGTACCGCCACTAGTTCAAACAGTGACGACAAGGGAAAAGGTTCCGGCGATAGTTCCGCTGCTGCTAGTACCGCCACTAGTTCAAACAGCGACGACAAGGGAAAAGGTTCCGGCGATAGTTCCGCCGCTGCTAGTGCGGCTACTAGTTCAAACAGCGACGACAAGGGAAAGGGTTCCGGCGATAGTTCATCCGCTGCCAGTGCGACCACTAGTTCCAACAGTGACGACAAGGGAAAGGGTTCCGGCGATAGTTCATCCGCTGCCAGTGCGGCCACTAGTTCCAACAGTGACGACAAGGGAAAGGGTTCCGGCGATAGTTCTGCCGCTGCCAGTGCGGCCTCTAGTTCAAACAGCGACGACAAGGGAAAAGGTTCCGGCGATAGTTCCGCCGCTGCTAGTGCAACCTCTAGTTCAAGTAGCGACGACAAAGGAACGAAAAAGGTAAGGACGGTACACGTCATTCGTGTCATAGTCTGTCCGCTATGATTTCCTTTCATTACATTTTAATGATCAGTTCCCCACCGTGGGCGTAAATAATACTTACTTATCTTAAACGTGAGTGTGGAACATAAATAAATAAATAATTAAATAAATATCTTGGGACATCTTGCACAAATCGACCCAGTCCTACGGTAAGCTCAATTAAGGCTTGTGATGTGGGTACCAGGCGACGATATATATAATAGATAGATACATATAGATACTTAAATACCTACACAGCTAAGAACAAGGAACCAATATTTGTGATAAATAAATACACAAATAATGCCCTCGCCAGGTTTCGAACCCGGAACCTCCAGCTTCGTAGGCAGGGTCAATACCAACTAGGCTACGGAGGCTGACAAATATTATGTTAACTATTTATTTAAAATATTTTTTCACAATGAAGGCTCAATGAGGATTTCATCACTCCTGATCAACTATTGAGAATGTACAGATAATAAAAATAAATAAAATTAATTAAATATATTTGCATGAATTGCATTAAATATTGTTGCTTGTAGACGCCTTCATTTCACGCACAGACTCTTTCAGTTGGTTAGCACATGGTTTCAGCCACAGTATCTCACGGGCAAATAGAGTACTTATCTGTCAGTCCTTAATTTGTAATTACATCGTTAGTAAAAGACGGAAAGCCTATCTCGCAAAGACATACTGTTGCAGCAATCAAATGCTAAGCCTACAGACTGTTATCAGTCTGTAGGCTTAGCACATGATTATAATACCTTTATTCAGATCATAAAGTTTATAATTAATAATATTATTTTTTATCCAGAATACTCGTTCTAAACGGGGAGTAATAAAAGATGGCAGTAAAAGTGATAACAAAGATGGCAAAGATGATAGCAAAACTGGATACAAAAAAAATGAATATGATAAATACAATAAAAGCGACAAAGATAACTCATCAGGCGATAATGATAAGGGCGGAGTAATGAAAGGTGACGATAAAAGTAATAAAAAAGGCAGCAATTATGAAGATTATAAAAATAAAAGTTATAAAAAGTATGACAAAAACTCCTCATCAGATAGTGATGACAAAGACAGCAATTCGTCAGATGATAAAAATAATTCATCAGATGATAAAAATAATTCATCAAATGATAAAAATAATTCATCAGATGATAAAAATAGCAATTCATCAGATGATGATGATAAGAATTCATCTGATGATAGTGACAATTCATCAGACGATAAAAACAATTCGTCAGACGATAAATACGACTACTATAAAAAGAAAAACGATCGCAGAAAAAATAAATACGACAAATCAGGCGGAAATAGTCGTCATAAGCGAAATGCTGGAAAGTTTGACATATTTAAAACGTTAATTCCAAAATTTGAGAAGCAATATGGAAAAATTGACAAGGCTAAATTAATTAAGGCAGAAAAAGAAATAGGGGAAAAAGTAATTAAAAAATTTGGAAAACTTGACAAGAAGAAAATTCTTCAAGCTGAAAAAAGTTTTCTTGTAATAATAGAGAAAGCAATAGATGGTTTCAAACTTGGTAAAAGCCAAAAAAAAGCCGCCATGCAAGCAGGAAAAAAATATGTTTCTTATAAACTTGGTAAACTTTCATCTATAATAAATAAAGGAAAAAAAAGCAAGCACTAAGTAACACCATTATCATTGCTGTGTGGTACCGGTTTCGAATAGTACTTCTCCTCTCTTCCCGTGGATGTCGTAAAAGGCGACTAAGGGATCAACATAAATAATAAATAGGCATACTAAAGATGTCCTATTGTAAAATAGCGAAGACAGGGGGTGTCTGTCTAGGTACGTATGCGCACTTTTTTATGTTTTTGCATGTTACAATGTCATAATTTAACTCCATTTTATTTATTTACGGCTATGGATTGCAACCGGATCTACCGGATCCCGTTGTCCGACCCGATCCGGCCCACCGGGTCCGGTGTAGCACAGAAGACCAAACTCATATACGAGTAATTATAAATTCGTATACAAAATACCCCAACTCCTCCTACGGGTGTCGTAAGAGTCGACTAAGGGATTGAAGTGTCATTGACCATTATTTGATCAAATATTGATGATGGGCAGCAGCGTCATCATAGTGGACACATTACTGCGATTATGGGCATTTACCACCTAATGCATCTATACGCATATTTAATAAGAAAGGCCTACGTCGTGCAGTGGACTATCATAGGCTGATGATGATGATGATGATTCTAAATACTACATATACTATAATCATTCAAAAAGGTTTGTTTATGACATTGTGAAAATAAGAATGTAACAATTCTAATTTGTTACAGGTGTAGTGAGAAATTACTTGCCTTCGGAAACGTTCGTAAACACATGCTGTTTCAGGCAGTGTCACAGAGTCTGACTGAAGTAGCATGACAGCTATTACTGTCAGTCTCAGTGAGATAGACTGAAACAGCATGACGTTGACGAACGTTTCCGAAGGCAAGTCATTTCTCACTACATCTGTACATTTCACCATGTCTCCAGAAAGTTGCTGACACCAAAATAGTACATTGTGCAAGTGCATATAGGGAGGTAAGTACGGTATTACTAACGGTACGGTATAACTCGAGTTAGTATGCCTCTTACCGACCGTGATGCCTACAATGTTTTTCATCACACTTCCAAAAGAAATCCCTAGGGAATTTCACTTTCCTATTACTCCGGCGATGCATACAAGCAATGGCCCGCTTAAAAAAGCCAGTGTAATGAATACAATAATATTAACATTCAACTCTGTGACAGCAATCAATATGTGTACGATTTCTTAACTTATATATTTTATTTTCATTCCAGAACTTACACAAACTCTTATGATGTTGAAACTCATCGATATGGACTAGAGCCAGGAAATGGATTCCGAGAACTGAATTATTTATAATGATTAATATTGTAATCTCAGATCAAGAAGCAACAAAAATTAAAAAAAAAACTGTAGTTGTTAATAAATATACTCCATAAGCAATCAAGGACTTTTTTTATTCACATGTATGTATGTCCCCATATTAAATATTATAAATTAAATATATGACCATAATAAGTAAGACTATGTAGTCTTACTTAATTTCGGTTATTCCTTCTCAAAATCACCAGCATTATCAATCCTAATTTTAATATAAAAAGTAGGTAGTTCTTTTGTACATAAAATATTGGATGTCTCTACATCACAAAGGTTGTAATGGTGTATTACAATTTTCAATTAACTATGACGCTGCGAAGTATGACCTTTCAGGAGAAACTAGGAGAAGAGGTAATTAATGGATTTCCATAAATCTCTTATTGGGCTAGGCCAGCAAAGTTATTTTTTTTATTTCCATTCCACGTAAATTGTGGCACATGCATCATCTCATTCGGTATTCCCATACGCACGAGCTACAAAGCAACCCGGTTGGTATAGCTTTTTTATGTAATTTTAAACGGCTAGTTCCGGGGTTACAACTGGGAACGAAAATGTGACTATTTTTGAGCTACGATACACGGTTCTGTCTGATCTCCTAGATCAGCTCATTTTCGGCCGGCAATCCATTTAGTCCCGGCTTCTGTAGTAATTGCTAATATTATATCGAGGGCAACAGTACCCGTACCTAGGTATCTACTGCGGTTTCTGATTCCATATTTTTCAGTTGAAAGCAGAAAAAGGGTAAACAAACCTGCTAACTTGAATTATTTCATAATCACGCACTTTCAGAACACAATCTTGGTTTTTTCACCAACTTAAATCCTTAAACCTGAAGTACATATACAGTTTTGATAAAATTATTATTTATTATTATTGACGTAAAAATATATCTGTGAACGTGTTTCACGATATGTCAAACACGTAAAACACTATGGAAACTTGGAAAGTCAGCGATATACTTACCTTTTTTTTACTTTCATCTGAAAAAATTTGAAAAACTTTTAGTACTGGAATAATACAGCATGAGGATTTAGATCTTTTTCCCAAAAAAAAGCACTAAATAAGCAGTTTATAACATTAATCATTACTAAGTTTAAATAGTAATCCTGCATTAATGTTATTACATTATTGTATTAGAAAGCTATTTAGCCACTTTTTGCGAATTTTCATGTAATACTAATATTCCCCTATAAAAAAAGGTTTCTCTAAATGAACCATGCGTATAGTCAGGATATACCTTCAATGTGATAATCTCTAGTCTACGATTATTGTAAAACTATGCGAATAACACAAAAGAAAAATCCGAATTTCGAATACCTGAAACCTTGGAATACGTGGAAGCCCTAGTACCAACAAGTTACTAAAATTGCGCTTGAAAGGTATCCTCCTCCTCGCGTCGGTTTCCTCATTACTGAGGGTCGTGATTTCCCTGGATGGAAACCAGTTTTTCTCTGGTTAGTCTCCTCCACCTGTCTCTATCTTTGGCTTCATGGAGGGCATCATGGAGCTTGGAATTTAAAGTTGAACGGACTTGGTCAGACCACCTGATAGGGCTACGACCTCTCGGCCTTCTTCCATCGACTTTCCCAAGAACCATCAGTTGCTCGAGGTTATGTCCAGATTTGCGGGCAATGTGGCCAAAGAATTCCAGGATCCTTCGCAGGCAGGTGGTGGAAAGTCTTTCCTTTATACCCAGTTCTTTGAGAATAGATTTATTTGTTCGAAATGCAGTCCATGGAATTTGAAGCAGCTTGCGCCAGCACCACATTTCGAAGGCGTCAATGCGATTACGGTCTGCCTTCCTTAATGTCCAAGTTTCTGCACCGTAACCGAAGATTGAAAACACTAGAGAGAAGACCAGTCTCTTCTTGAAAGGTATAGTCCATTTCAAATACGAAGGCCCAATGCCGCTCGAAACTTTTGCCATTTAATTGATCTACTACAAATTGGCACGTGTCCTAATACACTGATGTATGCTAAAAAATTCACGTCACAAAAGGATCTGGAAAGGTATATTTTGTTATCACTGATCCTATTGTTGACGCCTAATAACTTTTGTCAAGTGGAATCGGGCCTTCGTATTTGAAATGGACTTTAGGTACAACCTACCGCGGTAGCGCCTAGGGCCTTCAGTGATTACTCCAGCTGTTTGAGGTTATATCATACACGTTGTATAACAAATCTGTGAACAGCTTATTTTCCAAACGCATGGTATTAAATCCGAATAATACAAAACAATTTACGTGGCATGTCGTCTCATTGCGTGATAAAGCGGAGTACTCTAGATGATAAAACATTATTTTCTACGCCAGCACTTAAATCTGTCAATTAGATGATTGTCAGCGAAAGTCTATTTGTCTATAGGTTCATATGATACCTAACTGCTGAGCAGTAATCATATGAATATAGGAGTTCTGTTATTTTTTTTTTCTAAGGACAACTTCCATTTATCAGGTTTGTTTTCACTTGCAGTAGTAAGTAGCTTTTTAAAAATAATTTTCATTTATGATTTAAATCAACATGTAAAAATAATCTGAAATGCGTTTTAATAAATTAGATATTACAAAACGAAGGTAAAAACCATAATTCTATCATATAATGTTACATTTGACATTTAGATATTTTTGAACGCAACCACGTTTTATGTGTTCGAAATTCGTAAATCTTGGTAAAACTATTTTAGCGTTTTTGTTTGTTTGGTCGAAGTGATTGTGTAAAAAGTTAATTTATTATGAGTGATTCGGATGTACTGACGATCAAATACTGGGATTTTACTTAAACTAAAGAACAAAATTATTGATTTACTTTTTTTACTCATAGTTGTGTGTACCTACGTATTTATTGGTATGAATATTCCCATTCATTATTTAAGTAGGTATGTAACCCATTTTGTTCTCGAGTACAGGTATTCTAGTCATGTATTTGGCTGTCGTAGAAAAAGTATTGCATACAATCATAACAATTTGAAGGCTAATATAAGTCTCGTACCTTACTTAGGCCACTCGGTAAGCCTCGTGACCTAAACCCGGTACTCAACTTATATAGCCTTCATATTGTTACAATTATGTAAAATACTAGTTACTATTAATTTCGAATAAAAAAATCATTTGTTGAAAAAAAATACACAATTATAATAAATACAAAACCAAAATCACAAAATACTATAATACTAATCTAAACTTAACTAAAGAACCTTACAGCTAAAACAATTTAAACACCAATCAGTCAAATAACCCACCCCGCAACATTCCCGGTACAAAGGTGCCTAACAAACTAGCGGCATTTCCGCGCTGTACTGCAATAGCAAGCCTCTGCACCAGGAACGATCCGGAGCGGGGATCATGGCCTCGTTCTTGGAGACGACGCCCCAACTCCCCAAAGAAAGTTTTGGCTTCCACGCAAATAAAATGTAAAATCTAAATAAAATGAATTATAAATATTAGATGTCATATACCAAAGAAAAATGACCAAGATCACCTAACATAATACATGAATAAAAAAGTACCAATCAAAATATTTAGTTAATAATTTGATTTGTGTTTTCACAATACGTTCTGCGAATAAAATGGTTGTCTAATTTCGCCGAAAGTCATTTTGCCGAATATCACTTGCCAACTGTAAGGTTTTACAGGCGTATTTTTCGCATATTGTCATACTCCAACCTAATCTATATATGTCGTTGGCAAATCAAAAATCTCCTAAATTAAACTTTTGGCGGTCGGAACCCGGGAAGCTGGTTACTGGCTGCATGCCCATCCTTCGGCTAGTACTGGTACTTTCCTGGATCCGGCCTCTCTTAGGCTCGCAACCGGCCTGAGACTCGGGGCCGCGGTATGTACCCCTCACTTATGCTGTTGTGGCACAGACGTGGACCGACTGGGACACCACGGACTAAGTTGTCAAAAAAGCGCAGGCCGTATATCCAGACATGCGACGCTTAACGACATAATCCGCAGATCTCTTGCCACGATCAACGTACCTGCTCTTCTTGAGCCTACTGGTATTATTAGAGATGATGGTAAGAGCCCTGATGGTGTGTCTTTGGTTCCTTGGAGCTTGGGACGGATGTTGGTATAGGATGCTACTTGCGTAGACACCCTGGCATCGTCCCATCTTCAACGAACTACGTTTAAGGCAGCCGCTGCGGCTGAAAATGCCGAATTTTTATAACGTAATAAATATGCAAATAGTACGATTTTGTACCGTTTGGCGTAGAAACTTTAGGTTCTTGGGGCCCCAGCGCACGCAAATTGTTTGCTGAGATCGCGAATCGTCTGGTTGATGTAACTAAAGACCGAAGAGCTGGCAACTTCCTCGCACAACGCATCAGTATTGCGATACAGCGAGGAAATGCCGCCAGCATCCTCGGTACAATGCCACAAGGGCCAATCTTAGATATAGGTTAGGTGAAGTAGATTAGTTAGATTTAATCTATGTACATAAATTGTAGTTTTGAAAATAAATATATTTAATAAAAAAAGTTGGCAACTAATAAGTAGGTAAATGTTGGTAGGTATGCTAAATAAATCCTCTGCGAAAACTTGGTTGGCAAGTGGTATTCGGCAAAATGAAATTCTACGTTAAGGCAGGATACCGTAGACGTTACAAAATATGCTAAGTAATGTCATGTCAAATTAGCAGACAAACGGCTCACCCCCGCCGATCATTGCTAAGTAGGTACTGGCTTTTATCACATAATATATATTACATATAAAAATGTAAGACGCCCGGGAACGATTTTAGGGTTCCTTTGTCAACTAGGAACGGGGTTGGTCACGACTGAGCTCAGTTATCGTTAGTAAATACTAGAAATCTTACATTTTGCAAGAATGAGTATGTGTAATTAATAATCATGCTGAAAAAAACTATCAAATAAAACATTTTGAAAATATTTGTTAAGTTTTTTCTCGTAATTACACTACGCGTACGATGTGGGTGACATTTATCTTATCACCCGGGTCCGTCTCCCGCGCCCGGGTGATAAGATAAATGGCATACGCGTAACGCATTTTCCCAGGAAAAGAAAATTAGGTTTCTAGGCTAAGGCGGAGTGAAAAGCGTTGTCTAAAAAATACTCAAGTATTTTTAATTAATTGTTTACGCATCCTCATTCTTGTGAAATCAAAAAAGGGGCGACGGGGTTGTGAAGCCCCACACAAGGGGGGCTCGGGGAGCGACGCCCCCCGTATCAAAAAATAACACATTTGTACTTCCCCCACTCTAACCTGGATAGGTTCGTTAGGCACCTTTTACCCCTTACAGCAGTAATAGAAGCCCCGCGCAGCGGAGTTTCGTTGACCGGTTCCTAGGTCCAAATTGCTCACTAAAATTCCTTAGACAACGGGGTAAATGGTTTAAGGAAGGTTAAGTTTAAGGAATAAAGAAATCATTTTTAGCCTTGTAACGGATTCATATATTCAAGAAAATTACTAAGACCGAGTGGCCGAGCGGTGCAGGCATCAGCCGCGAAAGCTGAGCACGTGGGTTCAATTCCCACCTCGAACGTTGGTGATCTTGGTCGTTTTTTTAGGGTTCGGTAGCCAAAATGGCAAAAACAGAACCTTTATAGATTCGTCATGTCCGTCTGTCCGTCTGTCACAGGCAATTTACTCAGAAACTATAAATGCTACAGTAATTAAATTTGGTAAGGATATGTATTGTATGTACCGCTACATAATTATAATAATACTAGCTTTTGCCCGCGGCTTCGCACGCGTAGATTTTGGACTTCTATGAAAAAAAATGTAAAAACCTAACCTGAACCACCTTTGATAGTCGTTCGTTTCTATGTGGGGTCGCAGTTCTAACCTAACCCAAAACCTACTTTGATAGCCGTTCGTTTCTGTGTGGGATCGCAGTTTTTACCTTTCCTAAACCGAAGTAGAATCTTACCTTATTAAATTCTGCCTGAAGTCTGTTTCATTGAACAGCATATTCGTATGACATAATTAAATACTTAATTGCAAATGAACTACACGAATTAAAATTAGCAACGCAGGCATCGTCATTTCCTGGGTGTATATCTAACAACCGCCTTATTTTGGTAGCATAATTTTTGTCGAAGTTTCTATTCGTTACAATGTGCTACTTTGT
The DNA here is from genome assembly GCA_025490895.1 of Thaumatotibia leucotreta. Classification (NCBI taxonomy): domain Eukaryota; kingdom Metazoa; phylum Arthropoda; class Insecta; order Lepidoptera; family Tortricidae; genus Thaumatotibia; species Thaumatotibia leucotreta. The sequence continues at coordinate 66,221 of JALPQI010000769.1, forward strand.
CATTTTAAGGAGGCACGATACCTTATACAAATGGCGAAGTATAATATTGAGACATTTAGAAACTTCGGCAAAAATGATGCCACCAAAATTAGGCGGTTGAAATTCTCAGATATTTACCCTCCTACAAAACAATAATCTAATCCGCCACAGGCTTCGCCCTTTTCTCTTATGCTGGAATAGTCAAGCCAAAACATTTAACCGGTGATGAGTCTGTCAATCAGGACTCCCACCATAGTGACTGGATAAACCATAGAAACGATATCCATGATGTTTTTTTACTGTTTAACCATTTCACCCCTTTCAGAGGTTGAATTCTCAAAAACCTAAAACACATCTTTATCTTTTTATGTTTAGGAATACTCCTGTAAAGTTTCGGATAAAATAGTTTAAATAATCAAGTTTTCCCATACAAACTCTGGACCCCCATCATTGCACCCCTTAGGGTGTGGATTTTGACTTAATTTTTTTTATACCACCCTACACCCTTAAAGGAACCTACGTGCTAAATTTGGAATCTCTAGAACCAGAAGTAAACATAAATAATTAACCTTTATTTGTTTGTTTTTCGAAAATTTTAAATGAAGGATAATTATTTATGTTCTCATTTAATTTACAGAATACTCCTGCGAAGTTTCGGATAAAATAGTCCAACTAATCTTGTTTAGCAATACAAACTTTGGAGCCCCATTCCAACGCTTTAGGAGGTGAATTTTGAAAAATCCTGGAATAACTTTTCTTAGATTTTTATTCTAAATTAGTTTACGCAATATGAAATTTCTTAATCTAAAACTAAACTTTTTTTCATACAAACTTTCAACCCCATTTTTACCCCCTTAGGAGTATTTTTTTTAAATACAAGTACTCGAGGTAAAATACTCGTACTATATAACATGGTAGAGGTATGTAGATGAGTACCTACTTCTTCATTGGCAACAACACTTCTCTGACGTTTTGAATTAAATAGCCCAACGAATCTGGTTCCTCCTTACAAACTTTAACCTTCCATTTAACCCCCATAGGGAATGTATTTTCAAAAAACCTGAAACACGTGTTTACTTATCTATTGTTAAAAACATTCATGTGAAGTTTCGAATAAAATAGCCCAACTAATCTTATTTCCCCATACAAACTTTAACCCTCCATTTAACCCCCATAGGGAATGAATTTTCAAAAAACCTGAAATACGTGTTCACTTATTTATTGTTAAAAACATTCATGTCAAGTTTCGAATAAAATAGCCCAACTAAGCTTATTTCCCCACACAAACTTTAACCCTCCATTTAACCCCCATAGGGAATGAATTTTCAAAAAACCTGAAACACGTGTTCACTTATTTATCATTAAAAACATTCCTGTGAAGTTTCAAATAAAATAGCCCAACTAATCTTATTGCCCCATACAAATTTTAACCCTCCATTTAACCCCCATAGGGAATGAATTTTCAAAAAACCTGAAACACGTGTTTACTTATTTATTGTTAAAAACATTCATGTGAAGTTTCGAATAAAATAGCCCAACTAATCTTATTTCCCCATACAAACTTTAACCCTCCATTTAACCCCCATAGAGAATGAATTTTCAAAAAACCTGAAATACGTGTTTACTGATTTATTGTTAAAAACATTCCTGTGAAGTTTCGAATAAAATAGCCCAACTAATCTTGTTTCCCCATACAAACTTTAACCCCCCATTTAACCCCTTTAACGGAGGAATTTTCAAAAAACCGTTCTTAGTGCGCCTCTAGACATTATAAAGAATCTAAATGCCAAGTTTGAACTCTCTAGGACCAGCGGTTTGGGCTGTGCGTTGATTTAAGTCAGTCAGTCAGTCAGTCAGTCAGTCAGGACATTGCCGTTTATATATATAGATATTGTAAAAAAAATAATTGGGTTGGGGGGGGGGGCAGAGTTAAGCAGATTTAACCGTGTCTGTCGTTTTCATAAACATGCCTTCTTTTAGACTGACTAAACAAGTGAATCGGAGGGCCGTCGGCCAGAGACCAGCGCTATCATGCTACATAATGGAATAACGTAACATGAAAACGAAGCGGAGGGCCGCAACCCGACGATTTGTTTCTACAACCTGCGAAGGCCGAAGGCCGAAAGTCCGGAGCGTCCCTCCTTGGCGCACTTGCCCGCAAAATCTATAGCAGAGCTGAACAAAACCCAGCGCTCCCAGACTACGCGATGGAAGAGTGTTATCTAATACGGATCGGAGGGCCGCTGGGCCGACGATTCGGTTCGATCTCTTGCAAAGGCCGAAGGCTCGAAGCGATCCTCAGAGGCGCTACAGCTCGCGAGGTCGAGCTGCCAGAGCTCAGCGCTACCATGCTACACAATGGAATAGTGTAACATGAAAATGAAGCGGAGGGGCGAGCTTTGCACAGGGCCGAAGGCCCGGAACATCCAAAGATATTAATATTAGTTAGCGATTAGCCTTTCTCAAATGAATCGGTCATCGATGACACTTTCGTAGGACTAACAGAAACAGATTTTTCACCTCAGCAGCTCGAAAATACTTCTTTTGATTCGCGAAATCAGTGAGCAAAGTGCGATTTTGCTCACTGAGTGAATGTTGTTTTCCATGACGTTTAGACTTCAACTTTTTCTTTTGTATCTTTCACTTGTTAGTAAAAAGACAGAGATGAAAAATGTTACGTTATAAATTGTCATAATATGCATTTTTTTTTCGTTCATGGCATCCTAGCGTATTCAGCCAGTTGTATTAGACGACGCGTTTTATCGGACCCGATTTCTTGTATCCGAACGGCATATGGCCCCTACCACCAAGCATACATAACATTGGCGTCCGTCATTCCACCTCTCTATCGCTCTTATATATAAGTGTGACAGAGAGAAAGACAGCCGTTTTAAAACGGACGGATATCGTGGTACTAGGCGAGTCAGAATCGCGTTCAGAAATTCGACACGAGTTCATTTCTAAATAATTATAACTGTTTTATACAATTTTATGAGCTTTCATTTTTTTTGTAGTTATAATTATGTACTTTCTGTTACAAACATAATGGTAAAACAAAAACAAAAAATAACGGGATGGCACGTATAAATGTTTAATAACATATTTTTCATCAAAATGTTAACCTAAGAGATAAGAATGGTACCTCAACACTGGTATGTACCAATAATGATATGTACTAAAACTAATTTTGATTAAATAAATGATTTAATATTATTATTATTTCCTTTTCTCCCTGCTGAAGTTATTTTATTTCCTTTTCTCCATGCTGACGTGAAAAGTTGTATGTACAGTAAGCTTCACAATTATGTGACCCCCCCGAGAAAAAGATTCCTGGTTCAAATCTCGTGACACACCTAACTTTTTGTATTTTTTTTTAGTATATCTGCAACAGGCATTATTTTGTATAGTTATTACAGGCATTTATAAATTGAATATGTCAATATAAAAAAAATGGCGACGATAAATGTAAAACAATGTTTGTTGCTTGTCTTAGCCAGAACAATAACTTCGTCGACTTATCTAGCGGCGACCTGGCTTAGCGGCTGCTAATATAGACTATGAAACGAGAGGTTCCTGGTTCAAATATCATGATGATTCAAACTTTTTTGTATTTTTTTTATACAACACGTTGCAATTTATTTGTGTTATTAGTTTTAGATATATTATGCTGAAAATATTATTATGAGAAATGGGTAATAAAAGAAAAATACGAATGTTGATTATTTTTTATTGGTTTATAAAAAACTGTTTACAATATCAATATTTCGGGTGAATTGGAATTATGAGAAAGTTTTATTCTATTTATATGATCTACCCAGCTAGTTGATCAGGTTTTACATATATATTGCTAACTTATAATGTAATTGCTTTTCATGAAATAAACATTTATCTATCTATTGTTATATTATACGATGTATCTTTAAGATAGATAAGCAAATATCCGAATTGCTTTAGCAACATGAATTATGTAAAATTAAGAAGTAACTACCTTCAAATTTTTAATCTAATGTATCAATGTTTTAACATTTCTCCGTTGTGTAAATAAGTAACGTTGTGGTTTATTAAAATAATATTGTTTTAATGGCATAATATATTTAAAGCGGACCCCAGGCTTTTTGAAGTGCGGTCACACCTACAAAGGCGATGCTGCAGATTTGCAGTGACGTGCCGTATCCGACACAGTTTTTATCGCAGACTGGACTGGAAATATGTTTTAAAGACGTTATGTGTTACAAACCCCACGCGGTTATTTACTTTCATACATTTCAATTCCGTACAATCACAGTTTTTTTAAGCAGCCGTGAATAAGAGTATGTAGTAGTTAACTAGTTACAGTACCCCCGAGATAACAAGGCTTCAATAGGTATAACTATTTTCATGCTATTCAAAAATAATGTCTTACAAAAACATATGCGTTATACCTACAGATGGTTACAAAAATCATCTTATACATGTATAGGGTTTATCATTTTCGTGATCTTATTAGAAAATAAAGTATAAATAATATGTTGAAGACATTTTTTTTAAACGGGTTTAGCTTATTAATACGATCAGCTAAGTATAATTATTTAATCCGCGTCAAAAAAAAATGTTTTCCAACTTTTCCTATTAAGTGAGTCTTGCACAAAAACATGCATTAATTAATTGCACAAAAGAATAACTTGCATAGGTAAATTACAATAAATTTTAGATTCGACCATGTGACATGCCAAAACCACAACGTTACTTTTCTTTCTGATTGAAATAACCTCAACGAAAACTTTGACGTTACAGCGAGAAACCACATGTTATCAAAGATAACAATATTCATCTCCTGCAGCGTCAGCACTGTAAAAAAAATTTAAACACGGGCTTTCTCCACTAATGGGCCATATTCGATACAGGGAACTGTAGTTCATCAATATATAAATTTCCAATAAAAAAAAAATATGCGTTTTATATGCACCGTTCTCCAAATCTTGGGATTAGCTGTCAAAGCGGACCCCACGCTAACTGAGCCATGGCATAAGCCGGGAATAACGCAATGAAGATAATGATGACGCGTTTTATATACACCGTGGGCCTGCATAGGCCGACGGATTTTAACAGTGTATTCCTGACCACATTTAGAGACAATAATGTCGTATAAAATGTGATGCTGATGATACAATTGTGCTTTAAATTACATATCTTTAAAATACCTACAGGGAACTGTTTTTGAAACCGTGCGTCAAATCTTTTTTTATTGCAAAGACTATTTTCGGGGCCTAACTATTAGGGAAAAAACAATAAGTTAATATTTTGAACAATCTCACTCGTTCATAATGTTAACTATTTTATTTGAATAGGTATGTAATTGAATGCTAATGTGTCTTTCTAATAAATTTAGTTAATTAATTTGTGTGAATACTTTTAAGCTGCAAGGTTACTCCCATCATTCTATTTCTAATAGGTATAACAGATTCTAAACCTGTCGAGTTATTATCGACCTTAATGACATGAATAACATGTCTGACACGGAAGATTTATTCATTTGTTTTAACTTGCCTATGATAATTATTTCGCCAATAGTGGAGAAATACCTATAACACAAATGGAAGCACAAGAGTTAGGTATATTAATCACCCACTTGAGAATATTTATTGACCTCTATCTCCTAGGTAATAAGGGTGATGGCTGATAACTACAGTTACCAGATGCGTGTGAGTAGGTAATTAATAGCGAAGAGGATATCCGTCACTTTCTACAACTTGCTTTAATCGGCTTTTCATACTCGTCACCATGTTAGAACAGGTATCCGTGTTCCTCAACAATTCCCAGGTCCGGTGAACTTCTTCATCTAGATTTTTTTTTGATCTAACTTGGGTAGGGTCCCAGTTAAGCACCATTTGACCCCACAAGTTCTCGATTGGGTTTAGGTCAGGACTTTTCGAAGGCCAATCGAACACTGTAATATCTGTCTGAGAAGACAACCAGTTTTGCACTACATGAGACCGATGCACGGCACTATTGTCTTGCACTAAATAAATTTGGCCCTCAGGGTAGGCGACGCGAACTGATGGCAGCATTACGTCACGCAATACCTCAAGGTATCGTTTACCATTCATTCGGCCTCCAACTTCTACAAGCTCACCAGGGCCCATGGACGACATCCACCCATAATACGCTGAAAAAAAGTTACTCTGATAAATATCGTTTACCCTCTCATACCAAGCCATAACATAAAAAAAAATATATATTTTACCTAACGTTATCCTTCCGCTTGTTCTAAGGTCTAGCACATTTTTGGGGTTGAACCTCTCTCCACTTCTCCGCCACAATATTTTTCGGCCATCTTTGTCGGATTTAAAACATTTTTCGTCTGTGAAAATGACGATTTCGTTCTCCCAATCGAAATTTTCGTATTTTTTTGCGAACGTTATACGTGCGTTTCGATGTGCTTCAGTTAAACTTATTTTTTTGGCTGGTTTATAGTTGTGTATGTCAGCAGCATGAAGGTGTCTTCTAACCGTGCTAAGTGACACTTCAAAAGTTTCCGCAGTAGTGCGAGTACTGGTAAATGGAGCATCAGTATGTATTTTCACTATATTACGCTACACAGAATCACTCGCTACGCTCGTGATTCTATAAAAGAATCTTTCGCTTGCTCAAGACTCAAAACTGACACTCGCATCAAATACGTACTTTGCTCTCATGTTGTACAAATAACTATTGTATTTTAATGTCGTCTCTCTAACTCTTCTGACAGATAAATATTCCATTAGCTCGAATAAACTTCGAGAACGATGGTATTCATATTATAGGACCCAAATCAGTGCAGATCCAGACCCAGTTCCGTCACGGCACAGCGGGACGAAGAATGTTACCCGTGGTATTATGCTGGGCGTCAACAGTTCATAAAATGCAGGGAAGTACTGTCGAACATGCCGTGGTTTATTTAGGTTCGAAACTCTTCGCTGCTGGACAAGCATACCTACGTAGTTCTGAGTAGAGTTGTCTTTAGACGGTCTACACAGATTGAAGAATTAGATTGCACAAAATTAACTGAAAAGAAACCTTGAAACAATGAAATGTTTATGGAAATGAATAGACTGAGGAATATATTAAATTAAAAATAAATTAAATGTAAAAAAATGATTTTCAAGCTATTATGAACCAAAAAGAAGAAAAACAACCAGGAATATATCCTCAGTCTATCCATTTTCATTAACGCTTCATTGTTGCAAGGTCTCTTTTCTGTTAATTTTGTACGATCTAATTCTTCAATCTGTGTAGGTAGACCGTCTAAAGACTTAACTCTACTCAAAATTACGTAGGTAGGTATGCTTGTTAAATTGCTAGGAATGATAAATTGATAATGGTACGGAACCCTTTGCGCGCGAGTATGACTCGTACTTGGCCGGTTTCCTTTGGTATATGACATCCGATATTTTATAATTTATATATAGTATTAAGTGACTACTGGTGAATAAATAAAAGTACAAATCAAAATACATAATATTTAGTTAATAAATAATTTGATTTGTGTTTTCACAATTACTTCATTAGTTTTAGTAGGTACTTGAAATAAGTTATAATTAGTAGTAAAATCACAATTATGCACAACTATTATTCGATACATACACATTAAAGACGAAGAACATTATGACAAACAATATTTACGAACAACCAAGTTAGGATCGACAATTTCGGTAAAACGAAAATATGCGCAACAATGTTTATGTCAATGATTTTTCAGCGTAAAGTTGTTATGCGACAAATTTATCGAAATAGAAAAATTAAGCCACCCGATATAGACCCGCTTTTTAGGGTTCCGTAGTAAACTAGGAACCCTTATAGTTTCGCCATGTCCGTCTGTCCGTCTGCCCATCTGTCCGTCTGTCCGTCTCTCTGTACGCAGCTCTTGTAACTCAGTAGCCGTTAGTACCAGAAATTGGCAATTTGGTACAGGTATACATATTGATCTCGTCGACAAAGTGGTAGAATAAAAAGTAGATTTTTCTGGTACCTCCCCCTAGTAGTAAAGTGGGGATGTTTTTTTTTATTTTGCTGTTATCCTATAGTGTGCGGTTTCGTTAAATATATCTTTAAAAATAATAAAAGTCACAAAATATTTTTTACTTAAACATGCAATGAAATATTGTTGTTATGTTCCTTATAATAGTCTGCAACACTTCTGAACTGCTGTTTCAGGTGCAACTAGGACAAGAATCCTATACTATACCTCTACCAGTATAGTAATGTACTATTTTTCTAAAGTCTATATTTGCGGAGATAACCGCTCCTGAATAAAATAAAGATTGGCCCATCTAACGTTTGATCAATGGGTCAAATAATAACGAATAGTGGTCTTATAGAATACTTTAAAATAAAACTATTTTTAACATAATCGGCCCAGCCGTTTTTGAATAACTACGGAACCCTACACTGAGCATGGCCCGACATGGTTTTGGCCGGTTTTTATTTCATGTGCTTGATTTCATGTCTAAAACTATAAAAAAAATACATATTTTTGAAACTAAGATCGATGGTCATTTAAGTCATCAAATATAGAATAGAATTGAAATAAGTTTATTCGTAACATACACAAAAATCACATTACACTCATACAGAAACGAAAAAAATATATACAAATAAAAACGTGTAAGCTACGAAATGGCCTAATCTCAGCATGTTGCTAGCGAGTGCCAGCGGTAATCTTCCGATGAGGCCAATATTACTTTAGATTAGGTACTGTGTGCTTAGACAAGTTGCCAATCGCTAACGCTTAATCGTCAATCGTAAACGAAAGGCAGTTAACTGTCTTTGTCGCACTAAATATCAAAAAGTGACAGAGAGGGAAAACTACGATACGCTACTAAGCGCTAGCGATTGGCAACTTGGCTAAGCATCCTGATCACGAATTCGAACAGTTCTCAAAAAGTACAGTCAAGTGCAAAATAATTATGTTTCAAAAGAGTCCTTTTATAAATATTTTCGGCGACGTTCTTATTACACAGAAATAAAGTGCACAAGCGACATATTTTTGATAATTTTTATATAGGTACCTGTACCATATTTTGCCTTTGACTGTAGGTATGACCGCAATTAAGACACCGTTAAATTGCTGTTTAATTTTTCGATTTTGATACCATTATTTTACATAATCATTAATTACTTTTGTTTTTCATTTTGCATTACTAGGAAAGTCAACAATCTATAATAATCAGGGTTCGGATATCTCGTCACACGGTAAGACGTTATTTAGAGAACCACGGAGTCGATTTTAACATAAAAGTCAACTCATACTCATCCTCATGTATATAATTAGTCAAAAAATGCTTTTAATTTTATTTTATCTACGATATCTACGTGTTCTATGGATATTACAAACTAGAAGGTTAGTTAATAATATTTTTTGTTTGCGTGTTTTTTTACGTAATATACAACATAGTGTGGCAGTCTTTTTTCCATTTAAAATATAGTTGAATTCAATTCCAAATTATATTTATTTCGTTTATAATCAACTTTTGGAATGAGTATGTGAGTATGAGTATGAGTTGACTTTTATGTTGAGATCGACTCCGTGGTTCTCTAACGTCTTACCGTGCTACGAGATATCCGAACCCTGATAATAATGTTATTTTAAATCATATTCAAATTTAATTTGTTTCGTTACAAAAGTAAAACGGTTACTCACGTATTTAACGAATAACTGTGTACAAACTTTTTGAGAAATGACGATTTAAGGCATTTCATATTCAAAAAGTTTACGCAAATTTACTAACGAATAACGGGCAATATAATAATGATGGCCTAAATGATTGTCCGCATGAAACTGAAACGACTCTAGGTGGTTATTAACCCCTGCGGTCCTAGCATATCTTGAGTTTGTCAGCAACTCGGCCACCGAAGTGGCGAGGCGAGTAGGCGATAAGCTATTTTCTAACTCAAGAAATGAACAAACGAGTGCTTGTGGCCTAGCGGTAAAACGCACGGCTGCTACGCAGCGGTCGTGAGATCGATCCCTGGCTCGTACCAATGAGTTTTTCAAAAACGTATGGACGAAATATCATTTGATATTCACAAGTGCTTTGCGATGAAGGTGAACGTCGTGAGGAAACCTGCATGCACCTGCGAAGAAATTCAAGGGTGTACGCGAAGTCCCCAATAAGTACTAGGCCAGCGTTGGGACCACGCAAAATAGGCACGTTTGATGTCGAGTTACGGAAAAATGGCCAGAATACAATAACAACAATAACGAACAAACAGGTTAAGTGTCAGTAAAATGACACACACATTTATAGTTGATCGCTGGTTGTTCACTGCCAACGAGGTTTTTTTTCCGTAGTCCCTTATAGTAGCGCCATGTCCGTCTGTCCGTCTGTCTGTCCGCAGCATAGCTCAGTGGCCGGTAGAACTAGAAATTTGCAATTTGGTACAGGTATACGTATTAAGCCCGCCGACAAAGTGGTAGAATAAAATGCATTTTCAATTTCGAGTAGTAAAGTGGTGATCATTTTTTTATTTTGCTGTAATCTTATAGTGTGAGGTCTCATTGAATAGACTTAAAAAGAATAAGGGTCCCAAAAGAAAGTTTCTACAGTCAATATTTTCGGACATAACCGCTCCGGAACAAAATACACGCCCTCCCCCCCCCCCCCTACTAACTTTTGTCACTTATAGAGTACTTTAAAATTAAAACTTTTCGAACATAATCGTCCCAGCAGTTTTTGAAAAACTACGAAACCCTACACTGAGCATCGCCCGACATGCTCTTGGCTGGTTTTATTCAAACGAGAAGGGTTTCTGCGAGAAATTGCTATCAAAATGAATGATTTATATGTGTAATGGCGTTATTAACCATGTTTAAAAAATACGATTTACTATTACCACTTAGCAATAACGATGGGTTGAATGAAAACAAAACACGAGGCATCTCTGCTGAAATTTTAAGACAGCGAAAATGATTAGGTATTTCTTCTAAAAACTAATTATTTCTACGAATGGCGCTGATAAAATATTTAGTGGTTCACGACTTCAATTATATGTATTAGGAATGTCTCACGAATAATTTTAATGTTACAATTAAATTATTAAGTATTTTTCTTATATAAATACTGTGGTTTTCGCCACTTTAATCACATCGACTTCAGTTGAAGAAGATAGCAACTGAAGAAAGATGGCGCTCACTGTCAACCATCTGGTTTTACTCACCTTACTGGTGACGCCTTTACTGGCGAAGCCAGGACTTTGTAAGTATTGTGTACTTTATTTTATGTAATACCTTTAAAATTCATACTTGGTTAATCCCACAATGTCGTAACAGATGTGCTTACCATAGAAAAAAATCAACTGCGAAAGACTCTGGTTGCCACGGGATTCGAACCCGCTTCCTCTGGATTGCCGGTCCAACGTGCTTCCAGTTACACCAGACGACCTTCCGTCGATCACAGCGAATTTAGTCAATGGTACTGTGAAGCTAATCACTAGCGACATCTGTACTTAGTGTTTCGAAGGTACTACAACCTTAAGCCACTCAAAGACGTGTGTCTACCACAATCGTCCGCAAACTCGACAACTCTCCGTTCCGTTGAATTTGCTATTGAGGGCGCTGTAATCAATTCATGATTAGAAAACATCAATTCGTTTTATAATTAAACAAATTAATGTTGGTGTTACTTTTTTACAATGCGGATAATCCCACAATGTCGTAACAGATGTGCTTAGCATAGAAAAAATCAACTGCGAAAGACTCTGGTTGTCACGGGATTCGAACCCACTTCCTCTGGATTGCCGGTCCAACGTGCTTCCAATTACACCAGACGACCTTCCGTCGATCACAGCGAATTTAGTCAATGGTACTGTGAAGCTAATCACTAGCGACATCTGTCTGTACTTAGTGTTTCGAAGGTACTACAACCTTAAGCCACTCAAAGACGTGTGTATACTTGGTGCACAAACGAATTCTATACAAAATAATTCGATATAATTATCATTACTTTTTCCGTATCGTTTCTTAGTCGCAGGTCATCTTTTCACACTGCGGGGTGTTATATGCAAATTTTGAACAATTAAACTTCATTATATCTATCACTTTCATTCCGTTACCGAAATAAAGAGATATAAAATATGTCGATTCGTCATTGGACTTTGAAACCTCCGTAGTGGGCTCCCAAAAAGCAGGAATGAAAAACTCGTTCGGATTCAAAATAAAATTCGAACTCGTATTGTTATAATAGTATTAAAACTATAATAAGGGCTGATTTTTCAATCCTCAGTTAAAAGTCCTTATCTTAGGTCATCAGTCAAAAAAGGATAGAGCTAACATTTATTTGACAGATACTGTTAACTGGGGATTGAAAAATCAGTACTAAATCTAATATAATTTTAATCATATGATTATTTCATTATTCTTAATATATTACGTATTTATAAACAGTTTATTACATTTCTTTTTTTTAAATTGTGAATGAAAATAAATTTATTCGTGTATAAGTAGTTTTGGAACGCACTTTACATTCTTTTAAAAGTTAACTACGATAAACCATTGAACTTTTGAAATGTTAGTCTATATTAGTACGTTTCTTCGAGATAAAACATAACTTAAACTAAAAATTAAGGAAGCCGATGTTTTAACTCCTCAAGAGGGAGTGATGATGTTTCAGTCCTTTACTTACGATATATTATCAAACCGGAATCAGAAAGGGATTGGAAAGTACTGTTGACACAACAAATGACACTTGATTTACCTAGAAAAGAGTTGTTTACAGATGTAGTGAGTGATTAATTAATGTATTATCTGTAAGTCTCGGCACTTAAACTAGGAATACAAGCCCCGATGCATATGTTCTCGTTCAGTTAGACAGTTTTTCGAGATTATCCCGTTCATCCGGGGGAAAAGGTTTAGAGACAAAACCTTCACTATTCAATAGTAGTACTAAAGTAGTTTCTTTGAGTATAAAATATTTGGACTTAATAAATCAGAATAAAAAAAACTATTTTACGAGAGGTATTTTTTTAAATTTTTTCTACAATTTTTAATTTTGTAAATAATCAATGAATGTAAAGAACGCCATTAATATTAAAGACGACATGGTGCACCTGATGCACTGCGAATTTTGCGTCAAGCTTATAAGCGCGGAATTACGGTGGTGAACGAAAATATAATTTAGACACTAGTTTGTTAAAATCGATTTATTAAACAACAAAAGCGTACTTCAGATTGTTGTGTCATTTCAAGAGACAGTACATGTAGTACAGTCTAGAGGTGTGCGCCACGCCGGCGCGGCGCCGCCGCGCCGCGGGACCCACGCCGCCGCCGCCGCCGAGGTTTTCAAAATCCACGCCGCGACAAAAATTTTACGGAATAAAATCATTTAAATTACGCGCCACGCTGATCATATTGACATTAAACAACAATATGCTTGCGAATATCGACAAGCGGTTCCCTCTGACCCAAAAGATTGTATGCGCAGCATTTCTGGATTGCAGATTTTCAGATATTGATACGCACCTACGAAAAAATTACACTACTTGGGCAGAATTCTTTCCAATTGTACAGATTTATTTTACAGAATTCCAAGTCTACACATTCCCAATAGGTACTACAGATTTACAAACCTACAGAATCCCAATACTTTAATATTCCAACATTACGGTTTCCCATGTCTACAGATTTTCAATATTACTGATTGATTCCTATGTCTACAGATTCCATATTCTCTAGATTTCACGTCTACTGATTCCCAACTGTAATGCTTTTTTCAACACACTTGCTTGTAAGTCGCAATGTAGGTCTTATTGAACCGCTTTTAGGCTTATAATCCTAGCTACGAACAAATAAAACATGGAAGCCGCACGCCATACTAAATTGCCCTTCAAAAACGGTCCTGAAGTTTAGTTGACAAATGTCACCCCTTCTTCAATACATCACGGTAAATGAATTTCCATGTTAACCTATTAAAACTTAAACGGCCATTTGAAAATAGTTGTGATTGGTCCATCAAAGTTTTGATTTGCTATATTCTATAAACATTTGTCAAAGATGTTGCGCCGAACTATGCGCGGTGTTAAGAAAAGCGCTATGTCCTGCCCATCTTGGCACAATTGAACAATTGTTTTTGGGGGCATTTTTGAGCTGGTGTTAGACGTCCATGTGTTGTATATGGTCGCAGAATCCTAGGTATTACTAGCTGTGTGTTTTTTCATTATATTATATTCTTCACATCGTCGATCCCACAGTGTCTGAAGACAAAAATCTTCAATCAGTGCTTCCTACCCGTCATGACGTACGGAGCCGAAACGTGGACACTGACGGTACGGCTGGTCCACAAGTTCAAGGTCGCTCAACGAGCTATGGAAAGGGCAATGCTCGGCGTCTCTTTGCGGGATCGAATCAGAAATGAGGTTATCCGGCAGAGAACCAAAGTGATAAACTTAGCCCACCGTGTTAGCAAGCTGAAGTGGCAGTGGGCTGGCCATATTATCCGTAGAACCGACTGGCTAAACGAGTTCTTGAGTGCAGGTCGCGTCTCGGCAAGCGTAGTGTAGGACGCCCTCAGGCAAGGTGCAGCGACGATTTGCGTAGGATGGCTGGCAGGAGCCGGATGCGAGCAGCCAAAGATCGAAAACGGTGGCGTCAAATTGGGGAGGCCTATGTCCAGCAGTGGACTGCGATAGGCTGCTGATGATGATGGATGTTTTGTCATTATTTACGTTAGGCCACCATAAGAGGTTTAATGACTGTCTATTAACTGATTCTATTAATTTCAGTGTTTGCAATTGATGATTTTTGTGCTTCTTGAATAATATTAAGATATTTTTAAAGGAAAAAAGTGGAAACTTTAAAACAAATTGGCATTTGAAAAAATTTGCTGTCGCTTTGCACGGCTTAAAAATAGACAACTGCAGCTTCGCCTCATAATACCTACGTAAAATTGGCGAAAACATGGTTTTGTGTTCCCTGTTTCCTCCTCCAAAAAATTACCAATTTGTAAAAATTTTTTTTTTCATAAGCATTTTAAGAATGGTATTTCTCATGTCGGTATGTTTCCTCTTTTTGGACAGAATACGAAATATTTATTTATGAGTATATTAAACGCATTTAAAATTTGGCTTGCAGTTTTTGTAGGCTTGTAATAATAACGTCAAACAAAGCAAAATATACAAAAATAAAACAAATTTTCGTGTGTTTATACACCGATGTATGACTAGCAGTGTGGGCGATGATGGTACTATAAAGAGGTTATAAAGCTGGGTACCTGTAGTATTTGAAATCATCATAATATAATCTGCAGTACCTATTGGGAATTCGTAGTATTGGGAACCTATAGTATTGGGAATCTGTAGTGTTGGGTATTTGTAGCATTTAAAATTCGTATTATTGGGAATATGTATCAGGAATGCATACTATTGACAATATCTGAAGTATTATCTCTTATCTGTAGTATTAGGAATCTGTAGACGACTCGATCCAGGCCTACTACCGCGTTTTTTGCGGTAGGGCCGCTGTGCGAGTTAATAAAATAATTTTCGTACACGATAATAATTATGACAATTGCCGCATAAAATGCAATCTATAACTTTGTTTCGTGTTTGATTTTTTTGATACTAAACTTGCCCTAAACAATATCTAAGTTTTTAATATCTTCTCATCCATATATGTATGAACGTACAGGGCAATAGTTTGACCTTGACGCCGGCGTGGCGCCGCCACGCCGGCTAAATTTTACGGCGCGCCGCCGCCGGCGATTTCTATGCCGGCGCACACCTCTACTACAGTCGAAGACAAAATAAGGGGTATACAAAAACGTTCAAAAATATGTCCCAGTGCACTCTAATTCTGTGTAATAAGAACGTCGTAACATATTTATGAACGGATTCTTTCGATACTTATTTTTGCACTTCACTGTACATTAACCATGACTAACGTTCATACAATTTATGATTAACATAATGTGATCATTTTTAAAATATTAAAAAATTTGTAAAAATTGTTTCGAACTAGACGAACTCCACTGCATCGGGGCTTGTACATGAATATAACTATGAATATATCCTAGATTGACGTATACACTGTTGTGTCAACAGTACTTTCGAATCCCATTCTAATCGCGGTTTGATAATAATAATTATGTTCCCGCCGCTGAGGTGAAAAGTTGTAGCACACGAAAGCAAACTTATTTGCATCTCGTGCCTTTCAGTTCCGAGTGAAGCAAAGCGAAAGATTCTATAATTAAAAAAGAGAATCTAGAGCGCAGTGAGGGGGATGTGCCGGTAGTAGGTATTTACTCCTGCAATATAGAAGATTCTCGCTTTACCTCTCTCTTTATTTTATTCGAATAACTTATCTAAATCAGATCATCAGCCTATCTCAATCCATTGCTGGACAAAATTCTCCTACAACCCATGGATATATGTATGTATGGATGGACACATTAGGAGGTAAATGCCCATAATCGCCACACTGAGCAAGCAGATTGGCGTTCGCAGTGGTGCGCCCACTATAATGATGCTGCTGTCCATCATCAATTTTTAATAAATTAATGTTAAGTGATACTTCAATCCCTAAGTACTTTTAAGACACCCATGGGAGGAATTGTGCGGGTGATGGCAAATATATTCTTACTGCTATCACCACGCGGAAACTTGCCACTTGCTTACATATCATTATTATGAAGAAGCTTATAGACAAGTTTTACCGAATATCGTATATTTAGAAGGCGTTTAAAAAAAGTAACTAAAAACTCTACTTATGCTTTCGGGAATTACCTATATGGGAATTCGACTATCTGAGAAGATTATAACTAAAGTAAGGATTTTTAAATTGACCTTTAAGTCAGTAGTATTTAATTTCATTACCCAAATCATCAGTTTGGGTACTTTCCTTACCTGGACGTAATATTTATCATTTTTACTTTCAGTCGCACCTAAACCACCTAATCTAAAGCTACTCCAGCTATCGGGGAGCTCATCTTTTGCAAGCAGTTCATCGAGCTCAAGTTCAGGCGGCAAGAGCACGTCTTCTTCTTCAGCCAGCAGCTCATCGACCTCAGGATCAGGGTCATCCAACAGCGCGGCAGCAGCCTCTTCCAGCTCAACTACTGACGGCAAATCAGGCTCTTCCAACAATGCTGCTGCTGCATCTTCAACCTCAAGTACCGATGGCAAGTCAGGGTCATCCAACAATGCGGCAGCATCCTCTTCTAGCTCAACTAACGACGGCAAATCAGGGTCATCCAATAATGCAGCAGCTGCTTCCTCTAGCTCAAATACCGATGGCAAGTCAGGCTCATCTAACAATGCTGCTGCTGCATCGTCAAGCTCAAGTTCCGATGGAAAGTCAGGCTCATCTAATAATGCTGCTGCTGCATCGTCAAGCTCAAGTTCCGATGGAAAATCAGGCTCATCTAATAATGCTGCTGCTGCATCGTCAAGCTCAAGTTCCGATGGAAAATCAGGCTCATCTAATAATGCTGCTGCTGCATCGTCAAGCTCAAGTTCCGATGGAAAGTCAGGCTCATCTAATAATGCTGCTGCTGCATCGTCAAGCTCTAGCTCTGATGGAAAATCAGGCTCATCTAATAATGCTGCTGCTGCATCGTCAAGCTCTAGTTCCGATGGAAAGTCTGGCTCATCCAACAATGCAGCAGCAGCCTCTTCCAGCTCAACTACTGACGGAAAGTCAGGCTCTTCCAACAATGCGGCAGCAGCCTCTTCCAGCTCAACTACTGACGGAAAGTCAGGCTCTTCCAACAATGCAGCAGCAGCCTCTTCTAGCTCAACTACTGACGGCAAGTCGGGCTCATCCAATAACGCAGCTGCTGCTTCTTCAAGCTCAAGTTCCGATGGAAAATCAGGCTCATCCAATAACGCAGCTGCTGCTTCCTCTAGCTCAAGTTCCGATGGAAAGTCTGGCACATCCAATAACGCAGCTGCTGCTTCCTCTAGCTCAAATACCGATGGCAAATCAGGCTCTTCCAACAATGCGGCAGCAGCCTCTTCCAGCTCAACTACTGACGGAAAGTCAGGCTCTTCCAACAATGCGGCGGCAGCCTCTTCCAGCTCAACTACTGACGGCAAGTCAGGCTCTTCCAACAATGCGGCAGCAGCGTCTTCCAGCTCAACTACTGACGGAAAGTCAGGCTCATCCAACAATGCGGCGGCAGCCTCTTCCAGCTCAACTACTGACGGCAAGTCAGGCTCATCCAGTAACGCAGCTGCTGTTTCCTCTAGCTCAAGTACTGATGGCAAGTCAGGGTCCTCCAATAACGCAGCTGCTGCTTCTTCAAGCTCAAGTTCCGATGGAAAGTCTGGCTCATCCAATAACGCAGCTGCTGCTTCCTCTAGCTCAAATACCGATGGCAAGTCAGGGTCATCCAACAATGCGGCAGCAGCCTCTTCCAGTTCAACTACTGACGGAAAGTCAGGCTCTTCCAACAATGCGGCAGCAGCCTCTTCCAGCTCAACTACTGACGGAAAGTCAGGCTCATCCAACAATGCGGCAGCAGCCTCTTCCAGCTCAACTACTGACGGCAAGTCGGGCTCATCCAATAACGCAGCTGCTGCTTCCTCTAGCTCAAGTACCGATGGCAAGTCAGGGTCCTCCAATAACGCAGCTGCTGCTTCTTCAAGCTCAAGTTCCGATGGAAAGTCTGGCACATCCAATAACGCAGCTGCTGCTTCCTCTAGCTCAAACACCGATGGCAAATCAGGCTCTTCCAACAATGCGGCAGCAGCCTCTTCCAGCTCAACTACTGACGGAAAGTCAGGCTCTTCCAACAATGCGGCAGCAGCCTCTTCCAGCTCAACTACTGACGGAAAGTCAGGCTCTTCCAACAACGCGGCAGCAGCCTCTTCCAGCTCAACTACTGACGGAAAGTCAGGCTTATCCAACAATGCGGCAGCAGCCTCTTCCAGCTCAACTACTGACGGCAAGTCGGGCTTATCCAACAACGCGGCAGCAGCCTCTTCCAGCTCAACTACTGACGGAAAGTCAGGCTCTTCCAACAATGCAGCAGCAGCCTCTTCCAGCTCAACTACTGACGGAAAGTCAGGCTCTTCCAACAATGCGGCGGCAGCCTCTTCCAGCTCAACTACTGACGGAAAGTCAGGCTCTTCCAACAATGCAGCAGCAGCCTCTTCCAGCTCAACTACTGACGGCAAGTCAGGCTCATCCAGTAACGCAGCTGCTGCTTCCTCTAGCTCAAGTACTGATGGCAAGTCAGGGTCTTCCAATAACGCAGTTGCTGCTTCTTCAAGCTCAAATTCCGATGGAAAGTCTGGCGCATCCAATAACGCAGCTGCTGCTTCCTCTAGCTCAAATACCGATGGCAAGTCAGGCTCATCCAACAATGCGGCAGCAGCCTCTTCCAGCTCAACTACTGACGGAAAGTCAGGCTCTTCCAACAATGCGGCAGCAGCCTCTTCCAGCTCAACAACTGACGGAAAGTCAGGCTCATCCAATAACGCAGCTGCTGCTTCCTCTAGCTCAAGTACTGATGGCAAGTCAGGCTCATCCAACAATGCAGCAGCAGCCTCTTCCAGCTCAACTACTGACGGAAAGTCAGGCTCTTCCAACAATGCGGCGGCAGCCTCTTCCAGCTCAACTACTGACGGAAAGTCAGGCTCTTCCAACAATGCGGCGGCAGCCTCTTCCAGCTCAACTACTGACGGAAAGTCAGGCTCATCCAATAATGCGGCAGCAGCCTCTTCCAGCTCAACTACTGACGGCAAGTCAGGCTCTTCCAACAATGCGGCAGCAGCCTCTTCCAGCTCAACTACTGACGGCAAGTCAGGCTCTTCCAACAATGCGGCAGCAGCCTCTTCCAGCTCAACTACTGACGGCAAGTCAGGCTCATCCAATAATGCGGCAGCAGCCTCTTCCAGCTCAACTACTGACGGCAAGTCAGGCTCTTCCAACAATGCGGCAGCAGCCTCTTCCAGCTCAACTACTGACGGCAAGTCAGGCTCATCCAATAACGCAGCTGCTGCTTCCTCTAGCTCAAGTAACGATGGCAAGTCAGGGTCATCGAATAATGCAGCTGCTGCATCTTCAAGCTCAAGTACCGATGGCAAGTCAGGCTCATCCAATAATGCAGCCGCCGCGGCCTCTACTACAAGCAGTGGCGATAAAGAAGGGTCTAATGATAGTTCCGCCGCTGCCAGTGCCGCCACTAGTTCAAACAGTGACGACAAGGGAAAGGGATCCGGCGATAGTTCCGCCGCTGCCAGTGCGGCCACTAGTTCAAGCAGCGACGACAAAGGAAAGGGATCCGGCGATAGTTCCGCCGCTGCCAGTGCGACCTCAAGTTCAAGCAGTGACGACAAGGGAAAGGGATCCGGCGATAGTTCCGCCGCTGCCAGTGTAGCCACTAGTTCAAGCAGCGACGACAAGGGAAAGGGATCTGGCGATAGTACCGCCGCTGCCAGTGCGACCTCAAGTTCAAGCAGTGATGACAAGGGAAAGGGATCCGGCGATAGTTCCGCTGCTGCCAGTGCGACCTCAAGTTCAAGCAGCGACGACAAGGGAAAGGGATCCGGCGATAGTTCCGCTGCTGCCAGTGCCGCCACTAGTTCAAACAGTGACGGCAAAGGAAAGGGATCCGGCGATAGTTCCGCCGCTGCCAGTGCGACCTCAAGTTCAAGCAGCGACGACAAGGGAAAGGGATCAGGCGATAGTTCCGCTACTGCCAGTGCCGCCACTAGTTCAAACAGTGACGGCAAAGGAAAGGGATCCGGCGATAGTTCCGCTGCTGCCAGTGCCGCCACTAGTTCAAACAGTGACGGCAAAGGAAAGGGATCCGGTGATAGTTCCGCCGCTGCCAGTGCGACCTCAAGTTCAAGCAGTGACGACAAGGGAAAGGGATCCGGCGATAGTTCCGCTGCTGCCAGTGCCACCACTAGTTCAAACAGTGATGGCAAAGGAAAGGGATCCGGTGATAGTTCCGCCGCTGCCAGTGTAGCCACTAGTTCAAGCAGCGACGACAAAGGAAAGGGATCTGGCGATAGTACCGCCGCTGCCAGTGCGACCTCAAGTTCAAGCAGTGACGACAAGGGAAAGGGATCTGGCGATAGTTCCGCTGCTGCCAGTGCCGCCACTAGTTCAAACAGTGACGGAAAAGGAAAGGGATCCGGTGATAGTTCCGCCGCTGCCAGTGCGACCTCAAGTTCAAGCAGTGACGACAAGGGAAAGGGATCCGGCGATAGTTCCGCTGCTGCCAGTGCCGCCACTAGTTCAAACAGTGACGGAAAAGGAAAGGGATCCGGTGATAGTTCCGCCGCTGCCAGTGCGACCTCAAGTTCAAGCAGCGACGACAAGGGAAAGGGATCCGGCGATAGTTCCGCTGCTGCCAGTGCCGCCACTAGTTCAAACAGTGACGGCAAAGGAAAGGGATCCGGTGATAGTTCCGCCGCTGTCAGTGTAGCCACTAGTTCAAGCAGCGACGACAAAGGAAAGGGATCTGGCGATAGTACGGCCGCTGCCAGTGCGACCTCAAGTTCAAGCAGCGACGACAAGGGAAAGGGATCAGGCGATAGTTCCGCTGCTGCCAGTGCCGCCACTAGTTCAAACAGTGACGGCAAAGGAAAGGGATCCGGTGATAGTTCCGCCGCTGTCAGTGTAGCCACTAGTTCAAGCAGCGACGACAAAGGAAAGGGATCTGGCGATAGTACCGCCGCTGCCAGTGCGACTTCAAGTTCAAACAGTGACAACAAGGGAAAGGGATCCGGCGATAGTTCCGCTGCTGCCAGTGCAGCCACTAGTTCAAGCAGCGACGACAAAGGAAAGGGATCTGGCGATAGTACGGCCGCTTCCAGTGCGACTTCAAGTTCAAGCAGTGACAACAAGGGAAAGGGATCCGGCGATAGTTCCGCTGCTGCCAGTGCCGCCACTAGTTCAAACAGTGACGGCAAAGGAAAGGGATCCGGTGATAGTTCCGCTGCTGCCAGTGCCGCCACTAGTTCAAACAGTGACGGCAAAGGAAAGGGATCAGGGGATAGTTCCGCCGCTGCCAGTGCCGCCACTAGTTCAAACAGTGACGGCAAAGGAAAGGGATCCGGTGATAGTTCCGCCGCTGTCGGTGTAGCCACTAGTTCAAGCAGCGACGACAAAGGAAAGGGATCTGGCGATAGTACCGCCGCTGCCAGTGCGACCTCAAGTTCAAGCAGTGACGACAAGGGAAAGGGATCTGGCGATAGTTCCGCTGCTGCCAGTGCCGCCACTAGTTCAAACAGTGACGGAAAAGGAAAGGGATCCGGTGATAGTTCCGCCGCTGCCAGTGCGACCTCAAGTTCAAGCAGTGACGACAAGGGAAAGGGATCCGGCGATAGTTCCGCTGCTGCCAGTGCCGCCACTAGTTCAAACAGTGACGGAAAAGGAAAGGGATCCGGTGATAGTTCCGCCGCTGCCAGTGCGACCTCAAGTTCAAGCAGCGACGACAAGGGAAAGGGATCAGGCGATAGTTCCGCTGCTGCCAGTGCCGCCACTAGTTCAAACAGTGACGGAAAAGGAAAGGGATCCGGTGATAGTTCCGCCGCTGCCAGTGCGACCTCAAGTTCAAGCAGCGACGACAAGGGAAAGGGATCCGGCGATAG
Source organism: Thaumatotibia leucotreta (assembly GCA_025490895.1). NCBI lineage: Eukaryota > Metazoa > Arthropoda > Insecta > Lepidoptera > Tortricidae > Thaumatotibia > Thaumatotibia leucotreta. Next base: position 88,754 of record JALPQI010000769.1, read on the forward strand.
TTCCGCTGCTGCCAGTGCCGCCACTAGTTCAAACAGTGACGGCAAAGGAAAGGGATCCGGTGATAGTTCCGCCGCTGTCAGTGTAGCCACTAGTTCAAGCAGCGACGACAAAGGAAAGGGATCTGGCGATAGTACGGCCGCTGCCAGTGCGACCTCAAGTTCAAGCAGCGACGACAAGGGAAAGGGATCAGGCGATAGTTCCGCTGCTGCCAGTGCCGCCACTAGTTCAAACAGTGACGGCAAAGGAAAGGGATCCGGTGATAGTTCCGCCGCTGTCAGTGTAGCCACTAGTTCAAGCAGCGACGACAAAGGAAAGGGATCTGGCGATAGTACCGCCGCTGCCAGTGCGACTTCAAGTTCAAACAGTGACAACAAGGGAAAGGGATCCGGCGATAGTTCCGCTGCTGCCAGTGCAGCCACTAGTTCAAGCAGCGACGACAAAGGAAAGGGATCTGGCGATAGTACGGCCGCTTCCAGTGCGACTTCAAGTTCAAGCAGTGACAACAAGGGAAAGGGATCCGGCGATAGTTCCGCTGCTGCCAGTGCCGCCACTAGTTCAAACAGTGACGGCAAAGGAAAGGGATCCGGTGATAGTTCCGCTGCTGCCAGTGCCGCCACTAGTTCAAACAGTGACGGCAAAGGAAAGGGATCCGGTGATAGTTCCGCCGCTGCCAGTGCCGCCACTAGTTCAAACAGTGACGGCAAAGGAAAGGGATCCGGTGATAGTTCCGCCGCTGTCGGTGTAGCCACTAGTTCAAGCAGCGACGACAAAGGAAAGGGATCTGGCGATAGTACCGCCGCTGCCAGTGCGACTTCAAGTTCAAGCAGTGACAACAAGGGAAAGGGATCCGGCGATAGTTCCGCTGCTGCCAGTGCAGCCACTAGTTCAAGCAGCGATGACAAAGGAAAGGGATCTGGCGATAGTACCGCCGCTGCCAGTGCGACCTCAAGTTCAAGCAGTGACGACAAGGGAAAGGGATCCGGCGATAGTTCCGCTGCTGCCAGTGCCGCCACTAGTTCAAACAGTGACGGCAAAGGAAAGGGATCCGGTGATAGTTCCGCCGCTGCCAGTGTAGCCACTAGTTCAAGCAGCGACGACAAAGGAAAGGGATCTGGCGATAGTACCGCCGCTGCCAGTGCGACCTCAAGTTCAAGCAGTGACGACAAGGGAAAGGGATCAGGCGATAGTTCCGCTGCTGCCAGTGCCGCCACTAGTTCAAACAGTGACGACAAAGGAAAGGGATCTGGCGATAGTTCCGCCGCTGCCAGTGCGACCTCAAGTTCAAACAGCGACGACAAGGGAAAGGGATCCGGTGATAGTTCCGCCGCTGCCAGTGCCGCCACTAGTTCAAGCAGCGACGACAAAGGAAAGGGATCCGGCGATAGTTCCGCTGCTGCCAGTGCCGCCACTAGTTCAAGCAGCGACGACAAAGGAAAGGGATCCGGCGATAGTTCCGCTGCTGCCAGTGTGGCCACTAGTTCAAGCAGCAACGACAAAGGAAAGGGATCCGGCGATAGTTCCGCTGCTGCCAGTGTGGCCACTAGTTCAAACAGTGATGGCAAAGGAAAGGGATCCGGTGATAGTTCCGCCGCTGCCAGTGTCGCCACTAGTTCAAACAGTGACGACAAAGGAAAGGGATCTGGCGCTAGTTCTGCCACTGCCAGTGCGACCTCTAGTTCAAGCAGCGACGACAAGGGAAAGGGATCCGGCGATAGTTCCGCTGCTGCCAGTGCCGCCACTAGTTCAAACAGTGACGGCAAAGGAAAGGGATCCGGTGATAGTTCCGCCGCTGCCAGTGCGACCTCAAGTTCAAGCAGTGACGACAAAGGAAAGGGATCTGGCGATAGTTCCGCTGCTGCCAGTGCCGCCACTAGTTCAAGCAGCGACGACAAAGGAAAGGGATCCGGCGATAGTTCCGCTGCTGCCAGTGCCGCCACTAGTTCAAGCAGCGACGACAAAGGAAAGGGATCCGGCGATAGTTCCGCTGCTGCCAGTGTGGCCACTAGTTCAAGCAGCAACGACAAAGGAAAGGGATCCGGCGATAGTTCCGCTGCTGCCAGTGCCGCCACTAGTTCAAGCAGCGACGACAAAGGAAAGGGATCCGGCGATAGTTCCGCTGCTGCCAGTGTGGCCACTAGTTCAAGCAGCAACGACAAAGGAAAGGGATCCGGCGATAGTTTCGCTGCTGCCAGTGCCGCCACTAGTTCAAACAGTGACGGCAAAGGAAAGGGATCCGGTGATAGTTCCGCCGCTGCCAGTGCCACCACTAGTTCAAACAGTGACGACAAAGGAAAGGGATCTGGCGCTAGTTCTGCCACTGCCAGTGCGACCTCTAGTTCAAGCAGCGACGACAAGGGAAAGGGATCCGGCGATAGTTCCGCTGCTGCCAGTGTGGCCACTAGTTCAAGCAGCGACGACAAAGGAAAGGGATCTGGCGCCAGTTCTGCCACTGCCAGTGCGACCTCTAGTTCAAACAGCGGCGATAAGGGAGGATCAGGGAGTAGTACCGCCACTGCCAGTGCATCATCTACAAGCAGTTCAAAGTCAGGTATGTTTAAGTTGGTATTGGTAAAGTTGTCATTTATTTTTTTTATTTCATAATAGCAATCTATCATATTTTTATATTTTTTTGAGTTGCGCACACGTAACACATACCTACATATAAATGTCTGGGAGCACAATATCCTCAGTCTCCTAAAGGCTCTCATAAAATGGCTGCTTAGTGGAATTGATTACGCTTCATATGTTTTACGTTCCTGTACATAATTAGTTTTTTAGGATTCGAAATAAGGTAAACAATCTTATAATTATTAGTGGCCAGTTGTTTGTGACCCCGTTAACGAAGCCAGGGGTTCCGGGTTCGAATCTCGGCGAGATCATTCATTTGCGGATTTATCACAAATACGTGTTATTTGTTTACATTATATACAGCCTGTACATTATACATATACATATTTGCGTAGTACCCTACCCACAACACAAGCTTTAACTTTGACACTAGGTCGATTTGTGTTACATTGTTCCATGACATTTTATTTGATTAAAAAGACTAAGTCAAGATTGTTTACCTAATTTTGATATTAAAAAACGAGTTATAGAAGTCACCTGTAAGTTTATTACACGTACAAACCTAATAATTATGTAAACTGGTTACAAAACAGCCCACATAGTGCCTTTGAATCATGGATTCGGCCTGAATTGCTTTTATAAATATATTTTCTATTTATCATGGGCAATTCCTACAAGAACCATTTCATTATAGACGGCAAATCAGCGAAGGAGAATTCGCAGACCAGTAATAAGGATTCCTCTGGAAAGGTAAGAGCTACCTAAGCACCTTTTATTCCTTCTAGCAGATTCATTTTTAATTAGATCGTTTATTTAGAAGTTATTAAATAACCTATACTTACTAAACTTATTATAAAATAATTCATGAGCCATTTACAAAGGGCATACCTCAAGAAATAAAACTATGAAAACGGATAAACTCGCGTATATTAACTAATTTTAACTTCATTCCGACGTTTCGAACACTTTACAGGGTTCGTGGTCTGCGGATGACTGACAATGGAGGAAATTTGATAGATCTACCTCCATCAAAATAAGAAAGATAAGTACAAAACTACCCACCAAAGAAAAATTACTAAACCACAGACAATAAATTTTAAGGGTGGATGTACATACAAAATTTGCAAATTAAGCTAGTTATTCATTACAAATATTTTCAGAATGAAGACAAGAGACAAAATAAATAATCTACGCCGGTTCTATCCCTACGCCACTGCCTGAGAAGTATTTCCTTCCTTTGTATGATTGTATTGTTAGGAAGGTATCCCAAAATTGGGACCGGCAAGAAACTCAGCGGGACAACTCTTTTCAAAAAACATTTGTAGTACATCTTAAGATCATCATGCATTAAACCAAAACATACAATTTTGATTAATAAGGAAATTTAAAATAATTTTGAAAAAATGTTGCCAGTACTAAAAAGGGGGGAATGGTCACCACCGCCAAATACATCAGCCTCACGGTTTATGTCTAGACTGTTCCTTTATCAGATGAACAACTGGATCCCAAGCTGGTGGTAGAGACAAGCTTCTTTCCATTCTATTAAAGTTTGGATATTTCATTATCTCAATAGCCTCACGCAACATTCTAGGAATGTTTCTCTTCTCCTTAATGAGAACCAAAGGCTTGTCAAACTTAATAGAATGATTCGGTCCATCACTGACATGCTCCCAAACCGCAGACTGTTGTCGACGGTGCTTGACATCGGCTATGTGTTCCTTCACCCTAGTAGTGATATTCCTCTTTGTCTGCCCAACATATGAAAGCCCAATTTATTGTCTGTGGTTTAGTAATTTTTCTTTGGTGGGTAGTTTTGTACTTATCTTTCTTATTTTGATGGAGGTAGATCTATCAAATTTCCTCCATTGTCAGTCATCCGCAGACCACGAACCCTGTAAAGTGTTCGAAACGTCGGAATGAAGTTAAAATTAGTTAATATACGCGAGTTTATCCGTTTTCATAGTTTTATTTCATGAGTAATCCTCGCGGTAACCGAAGAAAATATTAGGCATACCTCAACTTAAATTATCTATTAAGACCCCAACAAAGTTATAAAACATCAACATATTTAAGGAATTTATGACCTCAAATCTAAAATTCTTAAACCTTGTCGACTTATATGATTTTATTAGTATGCTATGCTATTAATAATTATAAAAATTTTCAGTTTATACATACTTTTGTTCCGGTACCGATACCTTAAATTAATTTACCAGATTTGTTGATAAAGATTATTTCTGCCAAACACCCAAACGTTTAATGCAGATCTTAATGAAATTGTAATAAAAATAAAGCATGATTTTATTGAAATATACATGAAAATAAGTAGGTACTAAACATAGACTACACTGATGCTTATTTGAATTTTTCCACCATTTGTCTAAACGTTGCTACCCATAACCTTCTGGATGTTTTTTTTTTCACAGGTTGAAGCTTCGGATGTGGATAAAGGAGATAAAAGTGACGGTGGCGGAAAAGTTAATCAAAATGACAGTTATATCAAGAATATTAATGATAATGTCAACGATGCAGATGACGATGACAACGATGATGATAACAAATCATCGTTATCAGACGGCGATAACAATGATGGCGATGGCAATAGTTTATCCAATATGAAAAAATGCTGTGACCGTGAAAAGCGAGGTTTAGATCTCGAAGGCGATTCTAAAGTGAAGTTAGACTTAGCCACGCTTGGGAAATTTAAAGAGCAATTTGACAAACTTGATAAAACTAAACTACTTGAAGCACAGAAAGCACTTGCATCCAAATTTGAAAAAAAAAGTTATGGTTATAAGTTCACTGAAAGTCAAAAGAAAGCAATTGCCATTGCAATAAAAAAATACATTATAAAAAAGGGATTGATTTCAAAATTCGTCGTAAAAAGTATAATCAATATTCCGTTCGATACTGCTCATAAAGCTTTGAAATTATCAAAAGGGATCATTGAAACTCCTTTTCATTTGATTGGTAAATTAGTCCCAATACCCGTTAAAAAGCACTAGTAAAATCAAAAGAAGTATTTATAGCCGAGTGGTGCCGGCATCGAATAGTACCTCTCCTCTCTTCCCACGGATGTCGTAAGAGGCGACTTAGGGATAACCAGTAAATAGCTTCTGTGATTTTTACAAAGCTTGGATCAGGCTTTTTGAAGAAAAGCCTATACAGTAACTACCTGTGGATATAAACTATAAAGCATTACGCATAAATCGGCCGTTCATCAACTTTACTTAAATGCAATATGGTACTTTTTTTGTATGTTTCTCATATGATTTGTTACAATGCAGGTACGAAGGATTTACCAAAATAATACTTCTATTATTTTGGACATCCCACCAAAGGCATTTTGTTAATGTAAGTTTACTTACCTTTTTTCAGCCGCTGCCAAAAATAACAACGTCTTTCATATTATTTGTTACATCTCAAGTAGGGACATTAAACTGAAATTATATTATAAAAGTATATCTTGCCAAAGGCACTTTGTGGCTGTGTTTTTTAATACCTAATATATATCAGCTCACTATTGGGCTCACATAGTGGAATTACATTTATAGTTATGAAATGATGATCTTTATCCTAAAACAGGTTCTCCGCGCTACCGGAAGCGTTGCAAATGCTGCAAATGCAAGAAACCAAAGGTATTTATGTATTGTGGATATAATATGATTGTATTTATCAAAATAGCAACGATTGTATGTAATAAGGAATAACGTAAAAATATTCATATTGAAAAGTTGTAATTTCCCATGCTTTTCAAAGTGGAATTCAAAATTGGAATTCAAATAATAGTAGTTTATGCAACTGTACGTAATGAGGGGCATTACAACTCGAGTGTGGGTTTATGAAACGAACCGAAGGTGAGTTTTATAATAGCATCACATGAGTGTTGTAATGCCTGATTACGTATAGTTGCATACACTATTTTATCTACACACATATCATAAGTGCTCTAAGATGCGTTCAGAAACAAAGCCTTCTTTCTGAACGGTTGTTAGTTGCGGTCATAGCTGTATTGAGTATGTCCGGCGGAGTGGTCATATCGTTATTCGAGTCACTGCCACTCATTATCAAGTTATCAGTATTATCACAAAGTATTCACAATTTTTCACTTGTAATAGTAAGCCAACAAACAAAAGACAGCTCGGAATGTCAGCGATTTCAATCTCTGTCATTTTTTGAAATCATAGACAATCGAGTGCTGTCCCTATTCTTGTGTCACTCGATATGAAAATGTCATCCGATTGTAACTAAAAAACATACTGAATTAACTTTTTGTGTCGATGACTGGCTGAATATAATTATAATAGATACCAGAATAGACACCCCACTTGAATCTGACAGCTGTTCCAAATTTAAAACTCATAACCTCCGGAAAAATCGTATATAATGTTAACTTTATGTGTGTGCCAACTTCTGATGGTGGGTAATGCTGGTCATTGTCTATTGTTTCTGAACGCATTTTAGAGCACTTAACGATATTTGTGTAGATAATAGTACATTACTACCGAGGCCGGGAAGTGACTGGTTGCCGGCCGAATACATGTAGACGGCCGAGCGAAGCGAGGCCGGATAGTATTCGGACGGCAACCCGTCACTTCATGGCCGAGGTATGTATAATGCTTTTCTCAAACATGCAATGAAATGAAACAAAAAAAAAAATCTCCATTCTTAGAAATAGGCATGATGACTGGCAAGTCAAATCAGCATCTTTTATCGAACTGTCAAAACGATCACCACTGGAATTTTATATGAAATACTCAAAAGTGACGTCACGTTCGAGTACTGCCAAAGGACCTACTCTTTTAAGTTCTTTTCAATTTATTAAATAGAAGTTCTGTACAAAAATTACAGCAATCTACATCTTAGTAATAATTTATATATTTTAAGTCCTTGTGGACAGGCGAAAGCACTAAGCTATACTGCCTTAAAAATCAAATACGACACAGACACCTCATTTTTATTTTAAGTTCGACCTGTTTGAAACGCGCCAATTTTTAATTCTAAAAAGCTGTATTAGACGACTCGGTCTGTTGGGTCCAATTAATCGCATTCGGTGATCGGGGCCGACGGATCGCACTGTACAATACTGCTTTTTAAATATTATTTTGAGTAGTTATTGTACATATTTTAAATTATACAATTTAAATACTTAATTATAACTGCAACAATTAGCCAATCATTTTTTTTAATACTAATATTACTTACAGATAATTATTGGCTAAAAGCCAAGATGCCAGGTCACAACCCTATGTCGAATGAAAATTAAAAAAGTGGCACTTGCCGGCCTAGGCCGGCAACGAGGTACTTCCCGGCCACTTTTTAGACACGTAACTACAACATTTCATTGCATGTTTGAGAAAAGAAATGTTATCAACTTATCATACATACTTTATACACTGGTCCCGTCAGGTAGTTCTCTTATTATAATTAAATTATATTTTAGCTAATATCTCCTTTATTTAACTTCTCTCTTAGTTTAGGGTTTTTATAAAATGAATATAAAATTAAAATACAATACAACATACAAAAACAATACAAAATATAAACACTTTATAAAAAAACCTAAACTAGGGTGCCGCCGGCAACGGGGCGGGCCCAATTATACATTAGCTATATTATTATTATTATTAAATTTTAGTAGGTAACTATAGTTCAGAATTCTCATGCGAGATATATCGCATGAGAATTCTAGGTAATTCTAGATAAATTTATTTAACGGGCATTTCTTCGAGCATTTCAACCGCAGTGACTTCGGTGGCAACATTATTATCCCATTTCCGTGGATATCTCATAATTTTTTTGGATCTCTTGGTAGTTGTCAACTACGTCTACCAATATAAGTATTCAAAAGTTCTAGCATCTCTCACGGGATTCGTGTGATAAGGCTGCCACCGAAGTCATGCCGGTTGAAACGCACGGAGAATTGTCCTAACACTTCATGGAAATCATTAATGATAAATGATAAAACTTACCAGCCAGGTTCAAATATGTGTTTATTTTTTGGCATGATAAATTCTAACTATACATACCTACTGGATTTCAGTTTTATACAGGGTGTAAGTCGTAATAATACAGACGAAGCTCTTAACGGGGGTTAGTTTAGGACATAAAAAGTACATTTAGATAACTTTTACTTAAAATTAGAGCTACAAAGTTATCGGTTCAAAATACTTCAAAATAATTCGGCGCGCAATGTATGTAAAGCAACACATTCAAGTTAAACGCTCGTTGACAGCTAATTTCAAAAGCAGATATGACATAACTGCCATATCAATATTAACAAATGCTCGTACCTACATTGCTGCTCCGAAAATCGTTAAAAAATTCTGTGGGGTTAAGTGTAACTTACAAAAAACCTCGTAATCCATGATTACATTAATTAATCCCATGCCTGGCTTAATGTATCGCCCGTATTAGATTTACACCCAGTGTAATCAACTAATTAACTTTAAAAATAATAAAAACTATTTTTTCTTTCAGAACTAATACATTTCCGATGTTCCTGTGAAGATGACAACGAACGACACAACCACGGACTGAAACTGATACTAAAATATAGGAAATATGTATACAATATAGTAAGCAAAAAGAAAATGTTTAAAAAAATACAATATTTACTAATAAAAAACCGTAAAAATATCAAAGATTTTTACATGAATTATTACATCCCCATTACATTTACATTAAATAAAATATGACAGTTCTTGGCCAATTTGAATAAAATCGATGGTTGTGTGACGCAACCTCGTCTGTCCAGGTTGTATGACTCAACCTCGTATATGAAATGTATGTATTTTGTAGAGAAAATATATTTTTATGACACAACCTCGTAAGCCTTTTAAAGTTTTTCAATTCCTCACATAATTTGTCAACATCAATCTCCTGCGGAATTAAAATTACTTCGCCTCCACCCTAGCGATTTTTTTTTAATTAAATTAAATTAATTGGCTTATGTATCTCGCTATTATCACGAGCCTATAAATCTGGATCTTTTGATAGGCTTGCGTGAGGATATGGATCTAACGTAGAAGCCCTTTGGAGATGGAAAAAATCCAGGTCCTGGGTCGCGTTTTATAAAATTATATTTTACAATTTTGCTGTTTGCCTCTCTTTCTAGCCAATATCTGCGTGCGTTAGAGAGGCAAAGAGCGAAATTGTAAAATGTGCCGCGCAGCAGTGTCAGTACCTATTCACGGGCACAACAACAGATTTATACATGAACTAAAGCCATACCATGAGATGAGCTGCCTCTACGTTATTATTAACGCGCGTTTACTTTCTATCCGGCTCGCTCGGGCTCGACATCCCATCAAAGGCATTTTGTTAATGTAAGGTGGAAGTACTAGTACCCGACTAATAATAATCAAGCCTACCAATACTCGTCATCATAGCTTGAGTTGCCATCGATAAGATAAAATCAACTAATAGGGTATTTAAACGATGATATAATATATCGTCGGTTGCAATATGAATTAATGTAACCGCCAAAATGACGAAATTGAGTTAAGTACACCGTTCGACTGCAAATTTCCTGCTCTATCGAATGGTGTATATAAAATATTGATATTCAGAAAAAAATGTCGAATACGTTAATAAAAACTTTGCCATTTTATTAGGTTTCTGCGTTTTTTATTAACGTATGTAAAGGTTTCAAAAAATCATAGATAATATCTTAACGTAAGTACGAATTAGTAAGTACAAAACAAGTCTTTCCTAATGTACTCACCATATTTCTATAAATGTCAAAGCTGTAAGCGCCATCTGTATTGTATGGCTCATAAGCAATAAAATTCGGTTTCAATTTGTGAGTTACACTAAATTACGAAATCCACTTTTGATGATTTTCATTAAATTATTAACGTAGCCAAAATTTTTTTAAATATTTAAGGTAAGCACCAGCCATTTTCTGAACTACAACTGTGTTCACAGTTAGTAACTGTGTGTCAAATAGACCTCTCAAAAATAAAACAAACAAAATAAACATCATTTCAATAGGATAATTAACTAAAAAGATACAAATACTTTATAAAAAATGTCAAATTCGTTTTTGGGCCCTCCTGAAAAATCGTCATTTGGTGGTTACATTAATTCATATTACAACTGACGATATGTGCCTTTAATGCTTCATATCCGAACTTTGAAATAATTAGCTTATATCTAAATTGTTTGCAAAAGACAGGCTGACATTTATTAGGACTGAGCTGAGTGTAATATGTGACATTCAATTTTATACTGAGGTGCCATCTATTGGGACTGCCATCAAAAGCACCCGACATTACTCGTACAATGGAGTTTGACTAAGAAAATTAGCAATTTTGAGAAATTTTGATATTGTCGTAAATTCGATCAACCCTAACTCATACGAAGTTCAGGTCACTATTTTTGAGTCTGTGAAATACTCTATTTTCAGTCACTTAGTAGGTACGTTAGGGTGCTTCTTATTTTTGCAATTTTGTAGGATATTAGAACCAATAAAGGAGCTCTTTGCTCTGCCGATTGCAATTTCCCATGGGGCACTACTATATTATCAAATAACAAAATGAGAGGGTGCCCCATAGAAAATTGCAATCGGGACAATAAAGAGCTCCTTTATTGGTTCTAACATCCCACAAAATTACAAAAATAAGAAGCACCCTAAGGTACGTATTAAAAGGTTCGTCATGTTTCAGTCAAAAAAAGTTTGACACTGTGCGACAGTCCGACTACGGGCGTTGTAACGCTTAAAAATCTCTAGCCTATCTATCTTTACCTCCTCACACAGCCCTCTAACCCATACACCTGAACACTCGGAACCCTCGGAACTAAAGCACATCCCTAACCAAAATTCTTGACTATTATAAATATTTTGGCCTGAAGAAGTGATGTGAATGTTGCAGCAGGACCCCGTAGTTGCACGTAATAACCTAAATTCTTGTACAAAGAGTGAGAATTACAGAGAGGGATCGGAAATTCGGTACTAGGGATTATACCTAAACTTCGGGCTCAGTGCCTACGCCGCGTCGGTGTTAACTAGCATGAAGCGGACTCAATTTCATTTTACTAATAAATTTCCCGAAATTCCCCGAAGTATGAATAACAGCCATACAAATAAATAAATAAATAAATATCTTGGGACATCTTACACAAATCGACCTAGTCCCACGGTAAGCTCAATTAAGGCTTGTGATGTGGGTACCAGGCGACGAGATATATATAATAGATAGATACATATAGATACTTAAATACATAGACAGCCATGACCAAGGAACAAACATTTGTGATAAATAAATACACAAAGAATGCCCTCGCCGGAATTCGAACCCGGAACCTCCAGCTTCGTAGGCAGGGTCACTACCAACTAGGCTACGGAGGCTGACGTAATAGATTACTTGAGTTGTTCCTATGATTTTATGTAATTGTGTTTTTCATTAAGCTGACTGTACAGTATTAGTTGACATCAAACTAAAGTTGTATTTAATTGTTACTTTTAGTAAAAATAATGGTACAAAGGTACCTATGTATCTTCGTTAAATCTGTAAATCAAAACGTACATACTTACGCAAAAGAAAATCGGTAATCAACCTAACGCGGCACACGTGGTATATTTGTATTTTTCGTCATTGTTTCATGTTTAGCAGGTGAGAAACTAATAAAGGACTGCAAAACCGCAATAGCTTGTCATCATCATCATCTTTCGCTGTATGTTACGTTTGTAGATAAGAACTTACATAGGTAGTGGGTTGGGTAGTAGCTGTTGAACAATAGTACATTACGACACAAATGCGAAAAACATGAAATTCGAAACGAGTGGCGATGTTTGAAAACACGACCGAAGGGAGTGTTTTAAAGCGACACGAGTTACGAATTTCCTTTTTGCACGTGTCTCCCTTATGGCTATAAAACTCTTCAATAGTTTCTTTTATTCATCAAGGCAGTATTGGCGTAATGCCTGTCAACAAAAAACTATTCATCGGAAACATATCAGAAATGACATTTAAAATTAGGTTGGCAACCATGTATTTCATTACGTCTTGTATACACGAGGCGTCTTAAAATTTTGGCATGTAATTTAAAAAACGAAACCTTATTCTGTTTTCCAAATATTTAGTTAATAGGTAGAACGTATTGTGAAAACACAAATCAAATTATTTATTAACTAAATAATTGATTTGTACTTTTTATTTTTTCCCAGTAGTCACACTACTTAATACTATACTTATACCTATCGGGAACCCTAATGACAGCCGAGCTAAGAGGCCTAGCTACTTGTTACTCGTTACAGAATCTTGTATCTACGCATCTACGCAGTAGTAGAAAACGAACGGAGAGTTCTAAGCTTGCGTCCATGCATAGGATGCATACCCCATAGAAATAACTTCCTTCGTAAGAATGTAAACCCTTCACATAACAAGACAAGAGTGAATCGTTCTATGTCTAACACGGGATTGAATTGATGAACACTGCAGTAGTGACCTTTTATACTGTCAGGTCACCAGCCACCTGTTCATAGGTTGGTATCATCTACCTGCAAACCTGCATGGACCAAGCAAAGACCACTCCAAGCAAAACATTGCTTATCGTTTTCTAGATTTAGTAACTCATATCTCCGACACGGCCATACTGACAAGACAAGCGTCCTCGCTTGTATCTGAAACAAACACGTACATCAGTAATCTTTGTCACCACTCGGTTACTCCTGACCAAATTATCTGTCTACGTAAAATCAACTCAACTCAAGGAAAATAATTTTATTCTTTGCAACTGAATTTAGGATCACTTAAAGTCAATTCATTACCACCAATTTAAATGCAAGACCAGACAAGTACCACCTGGCTTTCATAGCCACCTTTTACGTAAAACACATGACGGCAAACTTTCGGAAGCAGGTCTCTCATTCGTGGCCTATTGGTTATCACATAACCACACTACGCGCATCCCCAAGGGATCGCCGAGTCAACCCTATGACTCTACGGTCTCTACAAGACCCGACCTCCGCCAGAGCTTATCGCGCACCGCGTACCCACGGACTACTCAAAGGTAGACACCGACTTCTAACGGGCTACGGCTACGATCAAGCCTCTGGTACGGTCGACCAACCGAACTGAGAACCTCATTCTTCATACCACAACAATCTTCATCTACTTCAATTGGTACTTGCCTTTCTAGCATTTTAATTAACAACAAAATGTTATCTGTATTCAATCATCATGAACTTCAATTTGTTAGACAATTTTGATAGTGCCACCAGCTCAGTTTTAGTTACCAGTAAAATCAAAATTAAGGAACCCAAGTCACGTTTATGTCCATCGTAAACTCACATTGTGACATAGTCACTTCATCCCGTTTAACAACAATAACTTTTTTTTTTTTGTGGCATTACCAAAATGATAAGTCAAAATGATCTCAATTAATGAATGATTCAAATGAGTCAACCTCTCGACTCAAACAAAAACGTAAATTACTCAACCAGGTTACACCATAACCACCAGATTTCATTTTTGTCCATCGGATTGTTAGGATCCAATAACCTATCAGAAGTTAGAACCATCTCAGCCGCGTAAGTGCTACTCCTCGCAAAGAGTATACTGCACATAAAAAGCAGTCCACGTGCACCTTTTAGATGCTCCGGAACTTCCGATGCGATTATTCGATCACGCTCAATCCCTCGGACTTGCTCTCGGTCCATTGAAAGCTCACATGACTGATGATTAGAACTCATTAAATTTAAAAATTACCCTTTCCGCATTTAAAGTTGTTAATAGATGATTTTAATGCCGCAATTCAGAATCATATTTTCTTAAGGTACTCGTTTAATCAACCCAGGGAATTAAAATCAACTTCATTAACATTCGAAATAGACTAGTCAGTCTAACTATGTACTTACTACTTTACTAGCCAGTAACCGACACAGTTCTACAATAGTCAAATGAAACACTTCAACAAACCAACAAATGGGTTGCAGTACTCACAGCAGTTACAATACTCCAGATGCTACACCCAGCAACTGAGTCTTAACAACCACCTACATGGCTGTCGCACAATCTAAACGCCTTGACCACATACACCATTAAACCAAACGAACGCCACTCACAATCGTGGCCGCACTGAGACGGAAAAATAGATCCGATTTTACACCTACGACTACGAATGATAAATGGCGTATATAGTCTGAGAAAACTGAACCCAACAAAAATGTAAAAAGTTTCATTCCACGATTGCAAACTAATTGATTAATTTCAATAAAACTTACAATTTTAATTGAACTAAAGAAGTCAAACTGAAACTATTGACAGCCCAAATAATAAGAAATTATTATCATCACCATCATCATGACAGTCATCATGACCACCATCATGACCTTCACCATGACCTTCACCATGACCTTCACCATGACCTTCACCATGACCTTCACCATGACCTTCATCATGACCTTCATCATGACCATGACCTTCACCATGACCTTCATCATCGTCGGCATTTTCAATTTGATAAACTCAAAAGGATAATCCCGCGATTACTACTACAACATTAGTTTCACTAATCAGCCCAGGGCTCAAATAGCCCAACAAAATGTGAACTTCTCACCGGATCAACAACGCTGTCTGTTGTAATGGTGTGGGCACGCCACGCGTTGCACCACGTGTTCACGATAGGCAGTAGCGACACCAGTCTTCCTCTGCTACGCCGTCGGGACGTGATGACAGCAACAGCCATGATGCCGGCAGGTTGCTCTGGTTAACCATGTTGAACTGAAAATATCAAATTGTACGGTATCAGTTTCATCACAGAAATAATTTGCACGCGGGCTCAGCCCGATGAGGTTGGGCTCTAACGAGACTAGAAAGTTAAGTTTAGGGTATTGGCATCTAGTACACTTTGTGATTAAAATAATGATGGACTTCACTTTACTACAACCAAGTTAATCTCGCAAATAATAAAACGTTTTGAGGACACAAAACTTCACGCTACAAACAAATGTCAACCGTTAATTTTTAAATGACTACTTCGAATTTTGCATTAAAACAATTGGAACGAAACCTGTCCTTTTATTTCTGTTGCTCCAAAACTCGCATCTTTGGCAGTTTTTCTCTTATTTTCGTGTACACCTTGCAATAAATTGTCATCACCACAGCATAGTCATCATGGACGAAACCGCTGACCACTCTCACAGTGATCTTGAGGTTGAACATCTGTAACGGTAATTTCACACGCATAGAAAAGTTTTCACAACAGGCACGGATAGAAAATGTTTGTCACGACAAAGAATTAATTTTTGGCACACTACAAACAAAACAAAACAAAGGGCTACCTGCCCATATTTTGGTACTGCTAGTATTTCACAACTAAGTAAGTAATAAGTATGGGTCATGATATACTTTGAAATCACTAGAATTACTGTTTTTATTTCTTTTTTTTTTTGTCAAATGGGTAGGATAACTACCCACATGTTTTCTTACAACAGTAATCACCAAAAAAAAAGAACATTGCAGTTTTCTAAATCACGACTCAAATCAAACTTAACTGCAAACATTGAAAACAATCATTACCTTACCAACTGTTGTCGATTTTAAACCTTACCGTTTACATGTGATACAATACCAGTACTCACTGTTTCGTGAGCCTTGATTCTATCCCACTTGCTGATATCGGGAACCCTAATGACAGCCGAGCTAAGAGGCCTAGCTACTTGTTACTCGTTACAGAATCTTGTATCTACGCATCTACGCAGTAGTAGAAAACGAACGGAGAGTTCTAAGCTTGCGTCCATGCATAGGATGCATACCCCATAGAAATAACTTCCTTCGTAAGAATGTAAACCCTTCACATAACAAGACAAGAGTGAATCGTTCTATGTCTAACACGGGAATGAATTGATGAACACTGCAGTAGTGACCTTTTATACTGTCAGGTCACCAGCCACCTGTTCATAGGTTGGTATCATCTACCTGCAAACCTGCATGGACCAAGCAAAGACCACTCCAAGCAAAACATTGCTTATCGTTTTCTAGATTTAGTAACTCATATCTCCGACATACCTAAATTATAAATATTAGATGTCATATACCAAATAAAAACGACCAAGATCACCTAACGTCCGAGGTGGGGATCGAACCCACGTGCTCAGCTTTCGCGGCTGATACCTGCACCCTTCGACCACTCGGTCTTAGCAATCACCGATCAATTTTCTCGGGTACCTATATGCAATCCCTTACAAGGCTAGGAGACTTTGACCATTCTCTAAGGGCAAGCAATACATGCCTGCACCTCCTATTAGAATACTTCACAGTTTTCTAGAATAGCTAGAGAGAGCTGGTGCTGCCATCTATTGAACGTATTGTGAAAACACAAATCAAATTATTTATTAACTCAATATTTTGAAATAAACTCGCGTATATTAACTAATTTTAACTTCATTCCGACGTTTCAAACGCTTTACAGGGTTCGTGGTCTGTGGATGTGGATCCGCAGACCACGAACCCTGTAAAGTGTAGTGGTGTACATTCATATTAGTGCGACAAAGACAGTTAGCTGACTTTCGTTTACGATTGACGATTAAGCGTTAGCGATTGGCAACTTGTCTTAGCACCCAGGAGTAGAAAATAGTTTATAGTTTTAGTTTAACTATGCAACCGTACGTAATGAGAGGCATTAAAACACGAGCGTTTTTTTATGAAACGAGCGTAGCTAATTTTAAAATAGGTTCACACGAGTGTTTTAATGCCTAATTACGTATGGTTACATACACTACTTTATCTAAACACATATTATAAGTACTTTAGAATCGGTTCAGAAGCCATAGCAAAATTACCTGCATTTTTACTAATTCTACTTGTAGTACTTAACATGCATTTTCAAAATTATTTTTTCAAAACTGCAAAATATCCATTGTACACGGTATTGTGTGTCTATCTTTTGCTTCATATAGCCAACTCCCTTGCTCAAAGGTTAACTGGAAGAGATCCCTTACAAGGATAAGTTCGCCTTTGTACCTGTCAAAATTTTTGTATAAATGTGTATTATTACCTGTTTTTTGTGTACAATAAAGAATTACATACGTATCAACAAACGAAATGGCGGTAGTTAAATCCTCCTTGAAGTCGCTAGTTTTTAGGGCTCTCGGTCGTGTCCGGGTTTCGTGTACCCGTTTCCGTGTACCCGTTTTTTAATTAGGAACCGTGTAATTAAGACACGGATACCCGAGTACCTGTGTCTGGTCCGCCCTCAATGTGTAGTGGCAGTGGCAATCTAAAATATAGGTACGATTTTATATTTGAACAAAGTATTGAACCGCATTTAACCTGCAACAAAGAAAATCTCTAGCTGCGTAGCGTATTTCCAATCTATACAAGGCCAAAACGCAGCCATAGGAAACTGATCGCGTATATTTTGTAATGTCATTTTTAAATTTGTGACTACGATCTATACATGAATTTTGCGTACTGCTCGAGTATAATTTGTAACGTGAATACTTGCGTCCCTTACTCCAGACTATACTGTACTAGTTGCATTGGGTACCTATGATAAAAGTTTGAAAGATAATTTGATGAAATAATAAAGGGTTTCATTCAAGTAAATGTTAGGTGTAACTATTTGAAGTTTATTAGTGTTTTAAGAATAAATATTGAAATAAAAAGGGTATATGTTATACAATATTTTTATTGCAAAAGTAATTCAAACTAACGACCATTATTAACATTTTGCGAAATACACATACCTACCTATTTAGTTAGTTTTTAGCTTAGTTTAGTTAGGTACATAATTTTTTTATTTCAAGAGTATAAGAGTATAACATTAACGAGCATTATTAATATTTTGCGAAACGTTGAATGCTAGGTCATGTTTCCTTTTTCTATTCTTTTTTGCTGTAGGTGTTGAGGCTGAGGGTCGGCCTGCTTGTATCCTGTTTTTAGTTCCCGCGTTCTTCAAGCTCCGTCTTGATGCAGATGTTGGTTGTACGTGTATTTTGCGAGACAGTCCTTTTTTGAAATTACTAAATATAAAAGTTTGGACCTGTTGGTCTGTAGCGAAGTTTTTAATTGAATTATTGAACATATGAATTGCTTTCAAATTTGACGACGATGGATGTTTTTCTAAAATACTTGTTATTTTTTCGAAACTATCTTTCATTTCAGCGAGTGCTTCATTGTAAGTAAGAGGAAAATCGGGATCTTCAACATTGCTACACGTGGAACTGGTTGATGGTTGTTGTGGTGCTGCGCAGTTGTCTGTCATGGGTATATTGGATTCTTGAATCATGTTAGTGTTTATTTCAACGGCAATATCGACATTATCCATATTTTGGTAAAACTCATCGGGAAGGGGGTCATCAGATGCGAGTTTGACGCAAGTCACTCTATCAGTGCTAGATATTTTTGGAGATGTTTGTAGAATTAATCCATACTTTAATTCAACTGCACAAAGATGTTTACAAAAGGCACCACCTTGACCATCAATACAATTGCAACACGCCAATAAAATATCTACGTTGTATGTCTTATTTTTGTCTGAAATTGACTTTACTAGAAATTCAGTATTGTTGATACGAGTCATCTCGACCACATCCTTAGATCGTCTACAAAATTTCAAGTAAGCAGAACGTGCCGAAATATGATGCAATGTTTGGAATAGATACGCAAATACGAATTACCAGGCAACAGAAAGAGAGGCCAATAAAAACAAAATGGCGAGTATGCAACTACTGGCGTATACATTGGAATCTAGAATTCCCGCGCACTTGTTCCGATCTATACACGATTAGTTCGTTTGCAAACTGGCACTGTATAATTTGGAGTAAGCAAGCAAGGATAGATCACTACGAAGTATACGCGATTATTTGCGTACTAGTCATGTATAAATTGTAAGACCTTAGTAAAAAAGTGACTTACAATCTATACGCGATTAGTTTCATACCCCTGCGTTCTGGCGTTGTATAGATTGGAAATACGCAGCTGCGTAATTCGTAAAAAAACTGCGAATTTTTCGGTAGGTATTGTTTTGTTTCACACTTTATACTAATAAAAACATAGGTTTTTCGAATATTCAATTACAATGGATCCGCAAGACTCAAGCTTGGAAAAGTTTCTAAGTGGATCGGCGGACCCGCGCTTGGAAACGTTTCTAAGTTGGAAACGTTTCTTGGCGTTTCGTGTCGTTCGGGTTCTTAGTACCGCCGGTGCTAAGGACACGTGTACACGTGTCCGCGGGTAACACGGATACCGGGAGCCCTACTAGTTTTTTAGAGTTCCGTAGCCAAAATGGCAAAAACGGAACCCTTACAGTTTCGCCACGTCCGTCTGTCCGTCTATCCGCAGCGTCAGCAGCGTCCGTTAATACTATAAATCTGCAATTTGGTACAGGTATACATATTAATCATGCCAACAAAGTGGTATAATAAAAACTAAAAAGAAAAATATTTTTCGGGTACCTCCCCAACTGGTGAAGTGAGGGTGATTTTTAGGGTTCCGTAGCCAAAATGGCAAAAACGGAACCCTTATAGATTCGTCATGTCCGTCTGTCCATCTGTCCGTCTGTCACAGCCGATTTACTCGGAAACTATAAATGCTACAGTAACGAAATTTAGTAAGGATATGTGTTTTATGAACCGCTACAGGATTATGATACTAAATTATAAAAAAAATCATTGGGGTGGGGGCCCTCCATACATGTAACTGAGGGATAGAACATTTTTTTTAGCTGTATATAAGCGTGTGGGGTATTAATAGAAAGGTCTTTGAAAATGATATGAAGGTTTATAAATCTCATTTTTATTTAAGCAAATCGTTTTCGAGATATCAGCTTTCAAAGTCTGAAAAATGTGTCCCCCCCCCTCTATTTCTTAAACTACGCGATATAAAATTCTAAAAAAATTATATGTTATGCACATTAATAAATTCTATCAACGATTTTTGGTCTGATTAAATTATCTCTTATAGTTTTTGAGGTAGGTTGATTTAACTGTATTTTTTTAACAATAAATTGATAATTTGTCAGCCTCTGTAGCCTAGTTGGTAGTGACCCTGCCTACGAAGCTGGAGGTTCCGGGTTCGAATCCCGGCGAGGGCATTCTTTGTGTATTTATTTATCACAAATGTTTGTTCCTTGGTCATGGCTGTGTATGTATCTAAGTATCTATATGTATCTATCTATTATATATACCGTCGCCTGGTACCCACAACACAAGCCTTAATTGAGCTTACCGTGGGACTAGGTTGATTTGTGTAAGATGTCCCAAGATATTTATTTATTTATTTATTTAATGGTACGGAACCCTTCGCGCGCGAGTCCGACTCGCATTTGGCCGGTTTTTTTTTATTTACTGTAACCCTATAGTGCAGGGGGGTTATTCCCACCTGTTACCACCAACTTGACACCAGTGGTAACAACTGGGAATTTTTTTCCCACCTGTTACCACCAGAGTACTAGGAAGTAACTACTGGGAAAAAGAATTCCCAGTAGTTACCACCAATCACTTTAGTGGTAACTACTGGGAAAAATAAATCCCAGTTGTTACCACCAAGTACTTTACTAGTAATGTGCTTGTTTTTAATGGAATATACACAATAGTACATTACTATAGAGGACGGGAAACGAAGGGTTGTAGGCCAAGTAGATATATCTGGCCGAAGGAACTGAGGCCAGATAGGAATACGCGGCCTGTAACCCTGTTTCTCGCCGAGATTTGTATAGTGCTTTTCTCAAACTTGCCGTGAAATAAAACGAACTGATTTCGCCAAACCATACTAGGTATTTCATTTGTAAATAACCATTTTTTTTAATGTACAGTGTCGTACATTAAAAAAAAAACATTCGCGCCTTTTTTTTTTAATCTGTTTGAGGTATTCTTTTACCTGGTGGTATAGACATTAGTTCTTAGGTTATTTTTTTTTTTGTGGCTGAATGTCAAGACCTAGTGTCACAATTTGACGTTTCAAAACAAAACACGGTTTGTTTGCAGTCCTAGGTGTGAAATAAATACATGAAATCTCTTTACATATCATCTTAGCAATTGACACCGGGTACATAGTATTTCCTGGTTTAATTTAAAGTAAGTAACATCAACATTCCGTAGCAAGTTTGAGAAAAATACTTTGCCAGTTATTAATAAGGAGCTAATTTTATGAATATTACTTTATTTGTAAAATATCTTATTAACCATCGAATTTTACTAAAAATGAATACATTTTGAAAATATTCTTTAAACTTTTTTTAAAAATATGTTGTCAGTATTACCGACTCCGAATCTGAACCAAAAATATTAAGAACTACTGACTTGATTATCATAGGGGCAGGTAAAAAGGGATGACGGGTGACCGGCTCGTAGAAGGGATAACTTTCATTTTGCGTCGTGTTGTTTTAACTGACGAATCTCAATCCATTTTTAAGATTATTATAACTACTACAAGGTTTTAGGTAGGTACTTAACTTACACGAAAAATTAAATATTGAAATATTCTTGTTTTGAATAAAAAATCAGTGTGATTCGTCTTTATTTGTAGTATAACATTTTATAATAATTATAGTCTCTGGAAATTGTTACCATTGTATAACAAAATTTATGGCTACTAGGTATCCTATTACAATAAGACTACTAAATATTAACTTAGTGGTAACTACTGGGAAAAATAATTCCCAGTAGTTACCACCAATTAGTTTAGTGGTAACAGTTGGGAATTTTAATTCCCAGTTGTTCCCAGTGGTAACAGGTGGGAAAAAAATTCCCAGTTGTTACCACTGGTGTCAAGTTGGTGGTAACAGGTGGGAATAACCCGTGCAGGGTACCCTTTCATTGAATAGGTATCTTAAAAAGAATAAGGATCTTACAGTAAACTTTTTTTCTAAAGTCAATATTTTCGGAGATGATCGCTCCATAAGTTTTTTTTTATCATGAATAGTGGGCTTATAGAATACTTTAAAATAAAACTATTTCTAACATTATAGGCCCAGCCGTTTTTGAATAACTACGAAACCCTACACTTATCCTGGCCCGACATGCTCTTAGCCGGTTTTTTTTTAATCATAAACAGTCAAATGAAGTTATTCTGATATGATATAACTCGAGATCGAATGCCGTGCGGTTTAAATTGAGAAAACGCACTGATTTGACGTGGATTTGACATATCAGATCGATATTCTTGATACCTATGAATACTAGAATAGTGACGAACTTGAGTTTTGTCAACTGTTCTAAATTTAAACACATTTCCTTACAAAAATCTGTACTACTGTAAATTAACCCTCTCCTCGGGATGGGGTAAGCTCGCCGAATTCGGACCAATATGGTAGGTAAATATTTTGTGGAGTCATCTTTTCCATAGAACGTGATTTTCTAAATCAGAAGTAGATTATATATACAGTGTGGAAATTCTTTTTGGATCAGTGAGGCCAGCATCTCATTTTTGAAACCACGTTTTCCCAACAATGAAACCTGATCTATAAGCATGACCGACCTTAAAAATAAAATATTTATATGTAACTAGTTAATTCAAAAATCTATCAAATTGAGAACTTGGACTCTGGCTGAGATTTTGAAATCGGTGTAAAGGTAGATATAACATACACTCACGATTGCTCTGTACATTAGGAAAACACAACAAGTACATTTTTAAATTTATTGTTTGCTCACGTTTACATACTATAAAAATCGTGCATTAAAGAAAGCGACAATAAAACAGGTACTAAAATATTGATGTACTCATGTATAAGCACTTAATCAATTTAATATAAATATAAGTCAATACATTTAACAACATTGAAGATTTCGTCTCGAGTCTGCTACAATGAGGTGGTTGTGGACCCTTTTCAGTATAACACTAATACAATTATCATATTTGAATAGCTGTACAGGTAAATTGTTTTAATAATTATTCTAATTGGTATCTCCTATTTTCAAGGTAGCTAGTATCCACCCGCCTTGTTAATGTTCATGTAATGTGTAACAATTTTGCTTTTCAATTTATCTGACCGCCTGATCCAGTTGTGACAATGACGAAAAAACATTTGGGCACGTTTTCTAGCACCATAAACAAAATCTCAGAGTTAGATAACTAATACACAAAGCGAATTAAAGAAAGTGTTTACTCGTAAAATGCACGAGATATTGTTTCACCAACAAGAGTGTAGCTTCCACATCTACAGTACCTAATGAAAGGTATAATTTAAGTTTTATTAAGTTCATGTTTCATTTTGTAGCTAACAATACAAATATAGCAAAATCTAGTCCCGAGGCGAAAAATCCACAAGTGCCGCAAGTAACCGTAACCCAAGTAGCGTCCACTGCTGCTGCAAGCAGCGCCGCTGCCAATAGTGCCTCATCCCAAAAACCTGGTCGCAAGCCCTGTAAGTACTTTAGACCATACCTAAACAAAGATAAGCGGAAGTTTTTGTTTAAGTTTCGGCATCAGTTATTTCAAATACATACCTGTCAAATTTGTGTCCCGAATCGTGAAAATATATATCGGCCCGACCGTCAAGACTCTTCTTTAATTACGTTATTTTATTTATTTTATAAAGCAGACAAATATTGTGACTGTTACTACTCTTTTACTTAGTAAATTAGTTTTCCACGGCTTTATGCTAAAAAGCCGCTCTACTCTTAGTACATACCTACATCTTCTCATCGATTTGTCAGGAATTTGAAACATGGGTTAAATCTCATTGCGTGTGTTTATTTATTTATTCTAATAGTTAAGACTAAAAACTGTTTTTTCAGCCAGTGCGTCAACGTCTAAATCCCAAGCCAAAGCGGTCACAACCACCAATGTAATCATTGAAAACCCTTCAGAAAGCCCCGCGGAACGTTACAAGGTTTATTTACTTATTAAGCAGATTATTGGACATATTATCACACATTTTTTTTTCGATTACTTCTTGTTTAATTTATTTAATTATTCTACATTTTACTCACTTCTTCTTCTTCTACCTAGCGTTATCCCGGCCTTTGCCAGGGTCCGCTTTCCTGCTACATTTCCTCTACTTTGCGCGATCCTGGGCATCTTCTTCTGGAAGCCCATTCACACTCATATCAGCCTTCACGACATCTAGCCATCGCATCTTTGGTCTGCCGGTCTACATGTTACTCACTACTAATAAGTATTATTATTATTATTTACTTGTTTGTAATAATATAAAGGTAAAAGTCTAAATTGTTGTTTTTTACAGGAATTTCTTGCCAAGGCGATAAGCCAATTAGTTCGTGATGGTAAGTAGTACCTAATAGTAAATGTAGAATTCAACTGATTCAACATTTGTTACGCGGTCTTTATTTGTATTAAAATGCACATACTGACTTCCAGGATTAGTTATAGCAACAAATTCGATTGTTAGCACATTACATATAAGCATACGCTATCTAAAAGAACGGTTTTCTTACTTAAACTCACTTAGATCGTCTCAAAATTTGCTCCTAACTGTACCTTCATCTTCTTCCAAATTTTACAATTGTTCATTTACTTTTCAGGCTGTTAGACTGTGGAACTCTCTCCCTTTACACATAAAACAAGCGCAATCTGTAGTCGCTTTTAAATCCAATGTCAAAGAATATTATCTGTCTCTTCCTTAATTTTAATGATTGACACTGTTATTTTCCTCTACTTGATATGCTTATATTTATATATGTAGCTGGTATATGTATGTTTATATGATTACATTTATTTATGTATGTCTATTAGAATTTTCGTTTGTGTTGTTGGTATTCTTTTTAAATATTTTCCTTTTTCTGCACCACCTACTACCTACATTTTTGAAATCGTGTCTCCACTACCCAAAGGTTGTCTGGAAGAGATCGCTTTTTAGCGATAAGGCCGCCTTTTGTGACCTCTGTTTTTTTTTTTGTATTTCTTTTGTTTTTGTGAACTTTTTGTTCTTTATTACGTGTGAGGTGTGCAATAAAGAGTTTTGTATTGTATTGTATTGTATTGTATATAAACTTTGTTTACGAAATCATCATCAGAGCTACTACAATCTACACTACTTACTGCTAAAATCTGCAACCCATTACGCTATTTCAGAATGAGCCAATTTACCAATACTCACATACGTACGTAAGTTTAAATTATATCGGACTTTTTTAAAACGTAAAATAAACATGAAAAATGACTTCATAATTTTTGTGTTTCAGTTATAAGAGTTAAAACTCTCCACAAGCTAGTTGACAGGTCAGAAGTAGCTTACAAGAACTTAATAAAAATTTGTGGAGCAAGTAAGTTATTGTTTTTTTGAGTATACCTAGGTACTTGATACTATTTTTAAGTTAATATTTACGAACATATGTATATCACCTTTTTCATTACTATATTTAATAAGTCAAGATACGTCGCGATGAACGTAATATTATACCTTTTTAACTTACTTTTTGAGTATTCTTTTATTATTTTTAATTAATTAGTTACCAACTTCAGTTGTTACTCGTATATTTCTTCTCATTTTAAATATCTAATTAAAATGTTATTTTTTATTTATTTCAGATTTACCAAAATCAGTGAGTACTTAACTTTGTCTTGAATTTATTTAAATTTCAAGTGAACATGTTTTTTACGTTACTAATAAGAAAAATAATATAGCTACATATACCTACAAGGTGCCCACGAGGAAAACGAAAGATTTTATCAGTACAGCTATCATACCTCTAATATTACAAACTAAAGATATATTGAGTCTATGGTTAATTAGTACCTTACGACATAAGTACAAAAAAAATAGTTCGAGTTCGAAGCGAGGGACGATAAATTAAAACAGAACCGATGGGAGTGTTTTAAATCGACACGAGTTACGAATTTCCTTTTCGCACGTGTATCGTGCCACATTTTTCAGTACACATGGTCCTCCGAAGTTTCATCCTGACAAAATATGAACCAGTTCTCGCACTAGTGTGTAGAAAAGCAGCATCTGTACTGAAAAATCTGGTAACGGGCTTAGTAATAACAAATCGCTCAATACTAACCTTTATTTTTCAGGAAAGTGAATCGGTGAAGCTTGAGTATATCCCAAATTTCTGAGATATTTATAGCTGTGTTCCATCATAACCAGTTCACAAATAATAAATATGTATAAGTAAAACTACAAAATAAATATAATACAAGTATTGTAACGACAAATGTAAGTTGTGAGGCATCAAACAATTGGGCGTGGTTACGCAAAACCCTCCAAAAATCACCATGAATTTATCATTTCAAAATGCTGTATTTATATTTAGATATCAGGTTTTAACTAAATGAAAGATTCATGTGCTTTGGTTGCATAACTACGTCCCCCGATCCGATCACGAGCTGAAAACAGTATTTATTTATTACAAAATACTGGAGCCGTTGTACACATGGGAAAATAAATTT
The DNA here is from genome assembly GCA_025490895.1 of Thaumatotibia leucotreta. Lineage (NCBI taxonomy): Eukaryota > Metazoa > Arthropoda > Insecta > Lepidoptera > Tortricidae > Thaumatotibia > Thaumatotibia leucotreta. The sequence continues at coordinate 115,628 of JALPQI010000769.1, forward strand.
GATCTCTAATTATATATGGGGTTCTAATTTTAACAAGTTTTATTAAGTTGATCACAGCTATCCCCCTATGGCCTGGCCTACGTAACTGCCGGTTCGTAACCGGTAGAAATCGAATAATGTTTTGTTTACGCACGAAATCGGATATGCATGTACACTTTCTTAAAAGTGAAAATAGATCAGTTGCGATTTAATAGTTTTGTTCATAATTTACTAATATGTGACCACTTAAATTTCAATCAGTTTTATACTTGTATTATTCAAATTTTTATAGCTAACTCTGGCAAAATCTAACTCCTAAGGGGACACTATGTAGCCAGTTGTTTCCATGAAGTCACAATTTTGGCCTAAATAACCTACTTTTCTCGTCGTCAAGTGGTGTAGTGAGGGTTGTAATTTTAATTTAATTTTCTGGAGACAATGGAAGTTGTGTCTGTAAACGTAAACGTAGTGAATATAACCTAACCAACTTTTCTGAAGACGGCGGGTCGTGTCTGTGAGGGTCGCCGTTCCAACCTTACTTAAACTACTGTTTTGGAGATTAGTTGTGACTGTAAGACTGTCTACCCCGTTCTAACCTAACCTACTATTATTCTGGAGACAGGTCGTGTCTGTAAGGGTCGCAGTTCTACGTTAGCTCTGAGTTAACCTAATCCACATTTCAGGTGAAATGTCGTACCTGTGGCACCATTCTAACCTAATTGCATTATTTACGCTTAATAAAAGCTATCTCTGGTGAATATTATTGAGATCAAATAAAAAGTATGCGATATTTAAATTTGAGCAAATGTTACTTGACTATAAATATGTAACGTTTATATAACATTTGTTAAATCACTATTGTTCAGAATGCCTTTGGTAAAATGAATCAGTGCAAAATAATATTTTGAAAAGAAAATGTAAATATTGCGATGTGATAAATATGCGTAGCATTGAATAATATGCTAAGCATTGGTTTTCCAACAATAAGTAAGTGCTGTAATAAATAAGTTAATTGGGAAATAAAAATAGGTGAAAAATATGTCGGCGATATGGCATTACACCGCTGTTTACATACATGACTAATCGGATTTAGCCTTCAGTTCGATTTTTGCATGAGAAACAAGACATAAAATTTTACCTAGAGGTATTCATTACCTTTTATTTAACATATTTTTTGTTTCTGTCCCACGAAAATAACAAAACACCAATTTCGGGCAAATACGGGCCGTGATTTGAATATCAAAAGGTGCCGTGAAAATTGTGCACCCAAGCCGAGGATAGAGCCGGTGACAAATTCGGGATGATAACCGTATTGCGAATACAAAGCAGATGGCGTACACACAGACACTAGTCAGATACAAAGAGATAGTGATGGGATGCACCCGAAAAACAAATCTAATTTAAAAATATACCATGAACAGAGATGAGCATAACATGGAATACATCTTGTAATATTTCGATATCTTGTCTTACACATACATAATATTTACAATTTACAAGATTATTTACAGTTTTCGAGTGAGTTCCGGAATATCAAATTAACCCTCTTCAACAGTTGTACCAATATATCATTAGTATCTACATTACGAACAGGGATTGCAGAACCACTTACCAGTGTTAGTAATATCGTTTCTTAGCCGTGTAATACAACTAGGGTAAGGTAATTATAGGTAGAGGCCTATGTAATGTGAGAATCACCTATAGGTATTATCGAGAACTACATATGTGAGAGTAATGTTATCAAGAACAATTTTTTTTCTTCTCTTTCTTCCTAATCAGAATAATTATGGTTCTGAATGGGTCCTTAAATAGACTTGGATGGATTCCCCACTATTTTCGTTACACATATAAAAGTGAATACATTAAATATTTATAATTATGACTTTCGAAGATAAATATAATTGGAAGCTTACTTAGACCCCCCGAAAAAACGGCTTATCCATACATTTTGAAAATACAAATACTCTATCTTCAAAGATATCGTTCAGAAGGTGAAATGGATCATGTAACACGATGAAAGTGGCTACCGGCGCATCTGTGAACGCAAATCTAATTGTGTCTCATACATACTTTACTTCTTTTAGTTTTTTTTTGTATATTCCGTGACAAAGCAAAGTAACAGTGTTGAATGTTACTGAAGTTAGCATGTGACAATTAAAACAAATTCGAAACTTTATCTGATATTCATATTCGGATTGGTAAAGCACTGGTCTCTCCGCGAGCCCGGCTATCAGCTATCACCGCCGGGCGCGTATCGCCTTGTCTCTTTTTTTTACACGGGGTTCGTGTTTATAGCCGATAGTTCATAGCTTAGTTACTAAGCTATGAACTATGCCTACTGTAGGTAGCTCGCGGTGAGACCAGTGCCTAACGTTACTTTGACATGATTCCTGAGCGGCCTAAGATTATTGGTTGAGTGACCAATTGGAACCCTCAGCAATTGGCCGCTCAGAAATCATGTATTTTATGAACTTAAACGGGTTAGTTACCTGAGGGTCTTGGAACACACATAAAAAAAAACACTTTTTACATTTTTTTCATTAATTTACGCTGTAATAGTATATTTACACACTGCATAAAGTTTTCTGACATTAACTATTACGATAGACCTCCATACTTCATTCAACTTATATCGACGTTATTGTAGATGGCGCTAAATCTCAGTGGGTTTTTAAATTTCTAATTCAGAAATAGCAGTCAAGTTACAGTGTTTATACGAAAGCAATGTAAATTGTCATTAAAGCCTGGATCCCAGTCGTATATCTCTTACGTAAGATCAGTGCAAATACTACTCAAGTAAATCGAGCCACATTTGTACTAAGCTTACGTAAGAAACTTCTAAGTGGAATCCAGGGTGCTTAGACAAGTTGCCAATCGCTAACGCCTAATCGTCAATCGTAAGCGAAAGGCAGCTAACTGTCTTTGTCGCACTAATATGAAAGAGTGACAGAGAGGGAAAACGATACGCTACTAAACGTTAGCGATTGGCAACTTGGCTAAGCATCCTGCGGCCCTACCGCGAAAAACGAAATTCGTAAATTTCGAGGATTTGTCTCTAGTGACGCCTTCGTTTAAGTGACAGAGAAAAATCCTCGAAATTTACGAAATTCGATATTCGCGGTAGTAGGCCTGGCCTAAGCGCTATCTACAAATAACGATATACGCAGTAGAGGTGGACCAATTGTATTTAATTGATCTTCGGTATCACATACATTATTCCCATAGATTCATCAAGCAATCTTAATTGACTAACACAATATTTCTCCTTTAAAATTAATTAAAATGATGAATTTAGGTTACTATTTCTTATCACAGTTTCATAGGTACAAAATTGTTTTAAAATTACAATGCGTACATAACATGACATAAATAAACAATTTACTTTACACATTTACATTGTGGAATAACGCACTTACAAATGTATAATTTCATTTCTTAAATAACATTTGTACAAATTCGTCATCTCTCAGCTGGTCTTATTTTTGCTAGGTGATTTTCCTATCTTCTTAGGAAAAATCCTGGGTAGTAAAACCTCGGATGCGCAGGACCTGTAAAAAAAGAAATACATGAAAATATTAGCATTATTCACTAAATCTGAAATGTCATTGATTGTATTTTGTTTTACTTGTCTATTACTATCACAAACAGAAGCAGATTAATATTTATTTATTTACAGTCGAGTGCATTAATATATAGACACATTTGTAAGGGATCAGTATGGAGAAGTGTATATATATTAATGCCCTTGACTGTACAAATATTACAGAGGCATAATTAAGATTTGTCGTCACGTGATGACAACAGTAAGAATAGAATTGTCACCAACGCAACTTTTCACGTGGGTGTCGTAAAAGCCAATTAAGGGATTAAAGTATCACTGACTATTTATTTCTTGATGGCCCCATTGCTCTGATTTCCAATAGGAGATACCAAATAGGAGAGGCCTATATCCAGCAGTGGATTAAAATAGACTGATGATGTGAATTAGGTTTTTATAAATAAACGAGAATATTGGAGTGGCCGAGTGGTTTAGGCATCAGCCGCGAAATCTGAGGACGTGGGTTCAAATCCCACCGCCTCTCGTTGGTAAACTTCGGTATTTTTCTTTGGTTACTTGGAAGGTGGCTCCTTATGGCTCGGCCACGGTCACGAGCGAATTGCGGCGCGGCAAGCGTTTTATCTGTTCATTGCGCGGTCTTCACGCGCAACGTACGGCGGCTAGTTGGGAACACACGCAATGATTAGGAAAAACGCTTGCTGCGTCGCAATTCGCGCGTGTTCGTGGCCGAGCCGTTAAGGTGCGTTCAAACTAAAACAGCATTCGCTGTTCTAACCTCCCACTCTACGAAATTCGATCGGTACACAAAACGTGATTGGTTGATTTCGTAGAACGGGCGCTAGAACAGCGAATGTTCTTTTGGTTTAAACACAGCTATAGACAAACACGCGGTGCGTGAACGGATGCTATGCTTATGACATATTCATTCATCTGTGAGCGCCGCATGCAAGGGAGGCTTAATAGTTTCAACTTTCTTCTCCCTACCCTCAACTAAAAACCTTTAATTTCATATCATGACGTGCGACTGTTCATACCTACGCACCATAATGAAAAATGCCTCTATTTAACATGCAAACCTATATTCCATTTTTCAGGATTAGTAAAAAGGTAAACAATCTTGTGTTTTATTTTAAAATATTGACAATCTCTTTCTAACAAACATTAATCATTATTTTTCACAGCACAAAAGTTTAAATATCGATATACCTTCTGGTCGCATAATCTTTTTCAGGCTATTCTATTTTGGCATACTTTTCTTCGCATAATTTGTATTAGCATAAATGTACTTTCGCATAGTAAGTATTTCGGCATACTACTTTGTTCGCATATTAAAGTTTTGTAATAATTTAACTTGGACTAATTTATATTTGCCTAATTTATACTACGCATATTACTGTTTGGACTAATGGTTACTAGTCATATATATTTCGGAAACCATGATTTTAGTTCCCTATTTGAATAAAACACTTTTTCGCCGTTGTTTAATATGAATTTTAAATCAATTAACATGCATTTTACATATTCAGTGTTTTACATATTTTAGAATGTTCTTTTATTTTGTTGCGGGTCTCTTGAATCTAAAATATTAAAATGCGTCAATATCTAATTTCAAAGTATAGATAAATTAGGTTAGGTTAGGTTAGTGTGTTGACCAGGCGCGAAGCGCCTAAACTACGCAGAACAGGGGGTCACTATTGTTCCCATATATTATACAGATTATTTATACACACTTGATTTGCCATGTTAAAACAATCGATTTTCCTTAATCGCTTATATTTTTTTATTACTCACCGTCACTTTTATTCATAAAACTAAATGTGAACCTACCGTCATTCTCCGTATACTGTAGAACGCCTATAGTTTTTGTAATAGCATGTCAATCATCATGTCGTTGGTAGTCTAATTTTAGGATTAACTATTTGTATGCATCGTGAAATTCTGCGTAACAATTATTATGCAATTTTGTATTTATACTGTGTGATGTTAGTTATTATGACGGGTATGCCTTTAGTGTGTATGCTTTTAAATATTATGCGTAAAAAAATATGCATAAATACTATTAGCCTTGTCAATATTTCGGCTAAAAGACATTATGCGTAACTATATTATTACATTTGTTATTATGCATCCCAATAGTGAACCGTACATTATGGATAATTTTTAGATGTTTGCTGTAACAGTTTTTCAATAGTGTTTTTTAATAAATAAACATCAAGATTATTTATCTTATTTCTAAATCCTACAATAAACGAAGTTTATGTGAATACACCAACACCAAAAACAATTCATGTTTAATTACTACAGTATTTGACAGTTGAAGAGAACACTGCATTAACACGCTGTTTCCACCCCTAAACAATGGAGGTTACGGTCGATACTTGTACTAGAGATTTCACGCCTGCCGGTTCGGAAATGCACAAAGTTTCCTTTTGTGGCGTTGCTCATAACTTGATTTGTGACGCGGCAACCCTTCAGCGGGTTCCGGCGCGGCGCCGATGCGGCGCGACGGCGTTTCCTCCCCGCGACGTCACACCAGCCTCAATAACTTACGTGTTCAATCGTGAAAATTGCAGAAAACTAAGTATTTAGGTAAGAATAGTACATTACATCAGAGGCCGGGAAAATGAGGATTTCTGGCCAAGTTGGTATATAATATAGGTAACGAGGCCGGGAATCCGTTTTCACGCCGAGGCATGTATAGTGCTTTTCTCAAACATACAAAGAAATACAAAAAAATAATAACAAATGTTGTAGAAATTTAAAAAAAGTTACTTTGCAGGCCTAGGTCTGAAAAGTGTTATAAAATTCCATTTCCATCGCAGTGAGTTACTGCGCCCTAAAAGTGATACTTCAGAGTCTATTTTAAGTAACGTAAAGACAATAATTATGTCATTGCATGTTTGAGAAAATACTTATTTATCTACCATTTAAAAGGGTTATTGTCAGCCGGAAAAACAAAAGTTGGGTATTCAGTGGTCAAAAGTCAACAGCATTTATAAATCTATGTTACGATTTGATTGCATAGAGCTATAGACCGGGGAACCTAGTTGTACCGTCAATTGTTTTATCCCAAAATTATTACAGGAATTCCTTAACTTCTGATAATACATGTCCACCGAAAAGAAGATAGGTAACCTAAATCTGACAATGACCCAAAAGCGAGGAATCAAATGTCTATTGATTACTAGCTATAATTTGATGTTTAATTAAACGTAACATGCCCAACTCGGCGACTAAATAGGTATTTACTCCTTGACATTCAAAAACAAAAGGACTTAATTTTCAGCTCATGAGCTCCATCAAGGGTCGTTGTACCAGTAGCAGCAGTTTAAAACCAGTGCACAGTGAGTCAAATGTAATTTTGTTCAATGAGTGAATCAAAATGACATGCAAGCGAATTTGAATAAACTACAGAAATTATGAATTCCGCGTACACACGGGTGCAAATGTATTTTACTTCTCGTATGTTAAAACATACGAGAAGTAAAATACATTTTCATACTCGCGGGTAAAATACAACTTTGCACCCTTGTATAACAAATAACTATACCTACCTATTGAAATTTTATAAAAGATTTTTTATGAAAGATGTTTTATAAATGATAGGTAAATATTTTATTCGTTCTTTTTCCTCGTTGCATGTAGTTTTTAGTTTGCCTCGGTGCAGACAATGATAAAAACACGTATAACGCTATCTCAACAAAAACTTATGAAACTGCCAAAGTAAGAAACTTCCTAAATTTTCGTAACATCCGTTTTTCCACGTCTTCGTTCAATTGTTTGCTTACCTACTATAATATTTCATATATGTAATTATATTATATGGACCCTAAAAAGCATAACGGCAGGAAAGTGACTATTAAACGTTACTATCAACTATTCGGTCGTGTCAATATGAAGAATGTGTGTTTAGAATACTACCACCTAGGATTTCTTCTAACTGTTACGCTCTCCTCATTCACTAAATTTTTACAGAATATTACCTGATACAGAATCAAAGTGCAGTGGGACATATTTTTGAGCATTTTTAAATACACCTTATTGTGCCTTTGTACTACTCAATAATTCGGCTAAGATAGTAAATTATGGTAGGTTGCTACATATCGTGTAGCTAATAAATATTTAACAAGTTTTTAAAATTGCAACGATATATGGCATTTATGACCCTGCAGTTAATTTTTAGGGTTCTGTATCAAAACGGTTTAATAGGAACTTTTATGGTGGGACTCTGTCCATCTCTCTTTCAAATTCAAATTGAAAGATAGCTACTAGGTCAAGGGGGATATCATTGGTTTAAGCTAAAATTTGACATTCCAAAATTTTTTTTTTTCATAAAATATAGTTATTATGCAGAAAAATGTGAAAAAAATAGATTTATATAAATTATAATGACCGATTCTGTACCAACCGTATCCAGCGAAATCCTGCGACCTTCATCACGTTACCTATGTTTAGCAGTGGATGTCTTTAACTTTCGTCTGATATGATCATGATAAATATGAATTTGCCGATAGATGGCGCTTTACACAGAATGTTCAGTTTTGATTCTTTCACGATGTATTTTTATAGTTACGAGTATTTAGATATGTATCTTCTTCTACCATTATGATATATAAAGGATTTCCCAAAAATAACGCCAGATTTGAAACGGAAGGAAAATACTTAAGTATTTCTTGTTAGATTTTTTTACTTCTTGATTTAATCATAAAGTTTAAAGAATAGGGTTTAGTATGGTAGTGCACGATGAGAAATTACTTCGAAGGCTTTGCTGTGACATAACACTCTTTTGTTCAAATGTTCTATTAAATTTGCCTAAATATGGCTGAATTTTGTTTGCTGAAGTGTGGAATCACCTCCTTCAAACCATGGGTGATCGTGAGCTTACTGATATATAACTTTGACTATAAATAACCCCATAAAAACAAATCCATTACGTTAAATCGCAATATTTGGGATTCACTGAAATGAAGGGAAAACGGCCAGAAAAGTGAGACAAACCAGTTTTTCGTCTAGGTCACCAGGGCTGCAGGGTGATACTGTTATAATACTTAACCCTATTCTGTGTACTTTATATGTTAGGGAATAAAATAGAAATTCGTAAAAAAAAGTGTGCATTTTCATTAAATTTCAATCTTGCGTTATTTTTGGGACACCCTTTATATCAGCTTGTTACACGTAAAGTTTGTACGGAAACCTCATTGCGTGAGTCAAATGGATTTGCACTTGACTTTTATATTTTCAGAACACCAAACACAAACATAACGTAAACTAAACATTGTAGGGCAATTAAAAAAAAAAACATTTTTTTCCAGATCTTGGTCCTAATCTAAACCGCATTAGTAGATCGTGGTAGGTCCCCTGTACTTGCTTGGGCTCATTCAAATCGTTATAACGAGCTGATTCGATTCTAATTACTATAGTAATTTTTAAAAATAATGTCCTTATTCATCATCAGCCTATGTTAGTCCACTGCTGGACGTAGGCCTCTCCTATTAACTATGCGTATAGACACATTAGGAGGTAAATGCCCATAATCGCCACGCTGGGCAAGCGGATTGGCGATCGCAGAATGTGTCCACTATGATGACGCTGCTGCCCATCATCAATCTTGTAAAACGGTCAGTGACACTTCAATCCCTTAGTCGACACTTATGACACCCGCAGGAGGAGTTGGGGTGGTGACAAATGTATTCTTACTGCCGTCACCACACGGCATAATGTCCTTATTATGTATGTTTTTTATGGTGTATTGTGTTATGGTGGGTATGTCATCCGCTTTTGAAATAATCTGTCAACGACCTTTTCACTCGAGTGTGTGCATTATTTGTGAGCTGAATTATTTGGTATCAGATATTTTTTTACTATAATTCTAAGTAAAAGTTATCTAAATGAAATGCTATTATAACCCTCGTTAAGAGATTTGCTCACATTAGATTTACGCTTTGTATAATTATATTCAAATATTTAATTTTGATTATTCTGGATACGTACTCTCTAACCCAATTAGCGCATGAGCGCTGTTGGCATCTGCATTAGACTGTGATGAAAATAATTTGCACTGTGTTAGGTATACACGAGCCACTGAAAAACTTGAACGGGGTGATTTAGTAGGCTATATTGAACAACTTTTGCTATGGGGCCAATCACGAAATCTAAAAAAAATTTTCTTTGTACATTTTGACCGATCGATCATATTTTGTATGAAAGAGCCAAAATTGTTTTGAGATTTCTGCGTTAGCTCCATAGTAAAAGTTGTTCAATATAACCTACCAAATCACCCCGTTCAAGGTTTTCAGTGGCTCGTGTAACACGTCGTATAAACAAAAAAAAAATTACACAAAAAATTGTATTCAGTGCTTTAAGTAAAGTATTTCTTTTACTTCGTGACAACCAAAAATGGATTGGAAGGGTAAGCATTTCTTTCAGTTATGTTGTAAGTATTTATTTAAAAATGTGTTGATTAAACAATAAGACCACGGCATACGAGAAAGTTAAAAACAAAGGCAACTTTTGCATCTCATTATTTCCAACCCTTTTTAATTAGGTTAGGTCAAAACTCTCGATGACTTCATTTGTATTTTTGGTCCGCCCACGCATTCAATTTGCGCTTTTCTAATCTTGTTGGCCCGAGCGCACGGTCAAACGCACTTTAATTATGAAATTGACATATCACACCGAGCTCGGGCCGCCATTTTGATTTAATAAAAGAGTTTGTACTTATTAAATTAATTGAAGCATCCCGACCTTTTCTAGCTGGACCGCTGTTGTTATGATATTTATCTAATGCATATTTATGTGTTTGCTCATTTTTAAACGAAGGGCGTCCAGACGTGTACACGTTTGTTGTATTAATTCAAAACTTATTCTTTGTTTTACCCAGGGCCCTTGCGTATGGGTAACATTTCACTCTGCAATATTTGCAGCTCATGTCGTAATTAATCAAATGTAGTTATTTTAAATATTTTTTCACTTCATTATGCTCCAAAAGAGAGTCTATTTGTCGTATAAAATAGTGGCATTTAGTCTGTAGGGATATTTTTTATTACACATATATTATATATTTTTTATGTTGTCTGTGTGGAAAGCGACAGGCGCCTAGCAGAAAGGTACACCCATACATATCAAGTGCCATCACTTTCCGAACCAACTCTATACATCGTCACAGTCACTTGTAACACTGGGCTATTTTTGATACTTAGTTAATAATAACAATTATTAACCACTCACTTTCTTTGATTTTTACGATATCATTTCGCCATGTGGTGACAGCTGTAAGAATACATTTGTCACCAACCCAACTCTTCCCCCTCTCTCCTCTCCCCTGGGTGTCGTAAGAGTCGACTAAGGGATTGAAGTGTCACTGACCATTTTATTGAAGATTAATGGTGGGCAGCAGCGTCATCGTAATGGACACAATACTACGATCGCCAACTCGCTTGCCCAGCGTGGCGACTATGGGCATTACCTCCTAATGCGTCCATATGCATAAGTAATAGGAGAGGTCTACGTCCAGCAGTGGACTGGGATAGGCTGATGAATGAATTCACAACACTGCAATTTTAAAATCGTTCAATCAGGAAATATGAGGTCTATTTTAGTTCCTACTTTACAATTATAAAATAAGGTCAACTCGTTAAGAACCTCAATGTGTACCGTCACTTGTGGTATTTATCTATTTTATATCTGTGTAAGAGCATATAAAAATCCGCCATATTAAACTAATTAAATATCTTAGGGTGTAACTTACTTACATGTACCTATTGTTTTATTGTGAATAAATAATGTATTTTATTATCACGTAATATAATTTGTGCTGTTATGGCTGCCATGCAAGTAACTTTAATTTGGGCCTATTACTCTACAATATTGAAGGTACCCACAATTATACTGTACCTATAGGTTTATTAATTACATAAATATGTACCTACACATTTTAACCTTATGTTGTTAGCATAAGATGGAAAATTGGATACATATATTTTCCCTGGACTGTGCCTCAAGAACTACTATTAGGTAAATTATGGGTATGCATGGCCGTTGAAAGCGCTTTAGATTGTTTATACGCAACTATTACCAACCTGGCGTAAAGAGACTGGAGAGATTTATAGTAGCCAAAATTATATACCTACACATCAGTAAAGTTGTATTTAGAGAATAACAAATAAAACCTTTGCACACTGTACGATATAATGTTATTGTTTATATATTTGACTGTACGTAATGTAATGAGACTACAGCACGTACTCACATCTCTGAGACATCAACTGACCAATGGTCATCCGAAAGAAACTTATTAAATCAGGAAAGAGCTTGCCCATTAATCACGTCATACAATTTTGGCCTATTTTGGACTCCTCCCCCATGGTGACATTTGGTGATATTTTCAGGTTATTTTTTCTCACTAGCTATAATGCTGTTCAGCAGAGACCAACAACATTTTTTGAGTCGTGATTTGTCCACTGAGCCCCCCCTTCCCTATGGTGATAATTGGTGATTTTTTCTTGATCCTCCCTCCCCCTATACAGTATGACGTGATTAATGGACAAGCCCTAATCACTCATCAGGCGATATGCTCATCTCGTATATACCGAAACTCACTATATGCATAACTGTCACTACTCTTAACGACCTCGTATGTCAGTATTGAATCAGAACTGAGCTATAAGCTTTATTTCAAGTAGGCGTTTGTTACTCAGTGAGTTTTATTAGTTATCAACCCGACGATCTGTTATCTACGGAGATTGTTATAAATTTTTTCATGTAGAAATTTGTTCACGTGTTATTTGTATTGTCATTCTTATGCAGGATTCATGACAGCATTAATGTTCTGATATCGTATGATCAGTAACTACTATCAAAAATTACCACTATAGGGCCCATAAGGGTCAGTTGCAAAAAAAATTACATAATATTATTAAAGGCCTTTCAAGAAAACAAAATTTTACGTGAATTTTAGTTAAATTTTGGGTAGGAGCTTTTGGAACTGAAAAGAAAACAATACGAACTTAGCTCTTTTCAATTAGTCCCCTTTTACTACTGCCGAAGTTTGTTGGACACAGTATATCGTGATTTTTGTTTTGATTAAGGCCAATGTAATTTTTTTTTTTGCAATTGACAATCAGCGGCGTATAGTTGAATTATCGAGAAGATGGAATTGCATATGTAGTGGTATCGCGTGTTTACAATGTATTGTGTGCTATTGTGTGTGTTTTATCGACTCATGTATTGGCATTATTCGACTAATAGTAAACCTAATTGTAAAGACACAAGGATCACTTTAAAAGTGTTGCTTTAGTAACACCACTACAAATGCAATTCCATCTTCTCGATAATTCAACTATGTCACTTGCTGAGTATTATCCTTTTCCGAAACCAGCATTACCTGTAATACCAATGTATTTCAATACATTTTTTTTAACTATGTCTGTATTTGTGTTTCGAATGATATTCATCATTCACTCATTCATTCATTGTGGATGCTGTTGTAATAAGTTACGAGTACATACCTATACAGGGTGTTTGGGATAACGATGTAGGAATTTCTGGAGGTTCATGAAAACTTTCATATATTGGACTAAGGTAAATCGGGTTCAAACTCTTCCAATTAGTCTCCTTTACCACCTCCAGAAATTCCTACATCGTTATCCCAAACACCCTGTACATATTATAAAGGTAAATATTAAAATTCTAAAGTTAATCTAAGTGAGGCACTGTACTCTAGTAGTCGTATGAATTGCACATATCAAAAGTAACATTTACATGAATAGTAGGGTTGGTAACTGATGCATGAAGAAAAAAAAAGTATTTGTTTTTTACCGGGCACAGTTCTAAATAGTTTCGTAATTAGGTCGACAAAGAGTGTGCAAAATGATTTGGACATTGGAATTAATTTTCTGCCTCTGGATCTAATTTAAAGATTTCATAGAAACTTCAGTACCTACAATTTGTACTGAGCTCAGTTGATATCTATGTTTTTACTTTTTGTTGCTACATGAGCTATGTTTGAGTATTGTGTTTACCTGGAAATAGCTTTTATATAGTTACGGAGCCAAAAGAGACGAAAAAGAAGTCGAAAATAATAACTTTTTTTTGAAGTCCCATACATTTTAGGAAAATTTCTACTCAAATCCGAAGGCAGAAAAACTTGAATTAAAAACATAATAAAAATAAGAGTGATAATCAAACATGAAATGGCACGTCACAGCGCCCTCCAGAAAATCGAAATTTTTGAAAAATTACCCACCCTAATGAATAGTAACACTTATGTTATCTTTATTGTAGTAATTTGTATCAGGACTAATTTATGTGTAATCAAAATCCCCAAGAAGTTCAGAACTGTATGTGAATACATAGTCAATGGCAAAGGCATATGGAAAGTATCAGAAAATTAAGAGTCTTAAAAAGTTGATCATACTTTTTCGTCAAGGACCGTTGTTTCTATGTGCCTACGTTATGTTGTCCTAGTAAAACTTATAATATTTGAAACGCACCAGTTGTGCCTGTCAAACGTTATTTCTCATTAATTTAACATAAATATGTTAGTGGGTTGATGTTAATGAGACAATTTTTTTATTAATATAATATTAAGCAGGAAGCCTGGCGTAAGTACATATTGGAAACTGATTGTAATTCATTTAGGACGGGTTTAATACATTAAACCCGAAAGTCTGTTTAAGAAAAAGGTCACTGCCTGTATGTAGGTAGGTTTTAAATCATATCAGCAACAACTTTCAGCAAACTTTTATTTACCAAGGTTGGTTCACAAAAAGCGTTCTGATTTAAATCTTATTCAATACGTGTCGCCAACGGTAATTGCTATTAAATTGACTGTTCTATAATAAAACGTTTTGTAACAGCTCACGCGATTGTCTAGCCGTACCTAATAGGTAATTATGCTGATGTCTGCAATTTTATTTTTATTTTTTAATGACCAAGTTTAGAAATTAACACAAGTTTAGCTTCTAGCCTTATTCAAGTATGTACTTATAATGCCTTAACTAAATTCATAACATTGATTTAATAGGGTTGGTAATTTTTTTTAGATCATGACCATTTTACCTAGGTATATGTATATGGATAGTATATTTTTCGGTGTTCAAAACTGGTACCTATTGATTTTGTTTATTTTTATTTCCTTTAGCTATAATATTTTTACTTAGGAGGTTTTCAATTTTGTGCACCTTAAACCATTATCAAGGTAATATTATATGTCATCTATAAAAAACTCAAGTTTATTTCAAAGTTCATTCAGTCACATGCAGTAATTTGTGATCCTTCTGATTCTATGGAAATTCAGATTAATAATTTACTACTCGTAAATGGCTAATAAAAATAACCTGAAAGTGACCTATGCTAAAACCGCCGTAAAAATATGTTTTCACCTTCCTTGCTCGGAAAGGGCTTTTTTATTCTTTAAAAACAGATAGCAAAGTTGCGTTTTATCTACAAGAGTGCAAAGTTTGAACTTCCCTTGATTTTTTAAAATAAAAGTGTATTTTACATAAATCAGTTGTTTTTATTACGTTGTGTTTCCTCACTTAAGGAAGGTGAAAAGTTTTGTGTTACACACGGCTGCAAAGTTATTTTAGCTCGTGTGTATTGCAACACTATATGCTCAGGATTCTATTCTTGAACCACTCGCTTCGCTCAGGATTCTATTTTCGAACCATAGAATCCATTCGCTAGCTCATGGTTCAACCCTAGAATCCGTTCGCTATATCGTGTTGCAATTCCACACTCGGTTAAAATACAACTTTGCACCCTTGTATAACAAATAACAATTTCATTGTTATTATACACGGTGTTTCCTGAGTCAATAATAACCTCACACACACCGTATACTGAGCAACATTTAGTATGGGACCAACCCCGAAATCGCAGAAAAAATCCATTTCCGGTCCAATGTGATGATTTATAAACAGTACATCTTAATAATCTATTAATTATGCATATGTATTAACCAAATTGGTGTGCTAGTTAATGTTCCAAGTTTATTTCAAACGTCATCGTTTTCCCTTGAACCTTCGACTGACAGCTGACTTGATTTTATCAATTGAATTCTATTCTCGCTTCCGCTTAAGCAATGGTACAGTCGAAGGCGTAAATATGTAAACAGTTTTTTACATTATGTCGATGGCTTAAGATGAAAAAGTGTACGCATGTTTGTGACTCCGCCGAGTTCCGAACAGAAGTCGTGATTATCAAAGGCGCTGACAAAAGATCGAAGCTAATAAATATAAATAAACGTAAGAGGAAAAGTGTTGATCCGGCATGGTGAAGGTTAAGCCTGTAGCCGGAACGAGTTTGGCATTACCTTTGCTGCACCACTGCCCAAGTATGGTTTGTGGCTTAGTCCACTATTGTTTATTAGACAACTAATCATCTAGATAAAATACGTATTATATTTATATTGTCAATTCAACCAAGAAATTGAGCTGTGATGTAAATGCCGGCGTTTTTATGTCAATGGATATCGTGTAACATATAGAATCGGGTACCTAATTAATAGAGGTCTTATTAAAAACACGAGTGTGCTGAAAATTATTTTAACTAGCCGTACGTATTTGTTATAATTTCCTACATAACGTAGGTAAACACTTATCTTTTTTAATATTGTCAGTACTCTCAGTAAAAAAACTCGTTCAAATTGCCTCTTATATACTTTATAAGAGTAGTTTACTTATTAAATGGACTTATGTTGTATACGTTTATTTATATACCAGGAAGGAATACCTATGTGTCAGTGTAAAGGAATTTACGCAAGGGCTTACCTAAGTGACGACTATGACTCGGGAACTAGATTACTCACTCCGCAACTATTTACAACAAAATTTACTACAATCTGAGTTATCGAGTTCCTTTTTCGATGGCTTAAAACTTATAGTATTATCCCTAAACTCATAAGTAAGCCCTCAGTTTGTTATAGATCTTTTATTAGATATTTTGTCCCGGATTATGTTAAAATTAATAAATTATGTTAAAAGAAATGTGTACATAAGGTCCATTCATCCGTAGTTGTCTTATCTAGTAAACAACTTTCTAACCTAAAAGTACACGATTTATGTTGTAAACTGCCATATTTGCCTATACCTAAATACTTGAGGCCGTATTTGTGCAGTCCGTCCGTAGTGATTAGTAAATTGCTTATTTTTTAATCAAGGAAACAGCAGTTTATAACAGAAACCGTGTACTTTTAGGTTAGAAAGTTGTTTACTAGATAAGACAACAAAGAATGAATGGACCGTATACATACACATGTACATTATATTAAATAAAAATTAATACAATATGATGTGTTCCTACTTCTTTGTCTTCTAAAGTAATTAAAAATTAATTGCCCTTTATATACACTACGCAAGATCGTGCAGTGCAATCATGCATATTTATATGTGCATCTTAATACTAAAGGAGTACATAATAAAACAGTTAGCAATCATTATTGTTTATTAGTACCACAACTAATTAATACAACGTACACTTTCATTTCATTTTACATTTCCATTCATAACGAAGACTAAACAATAAAAACAAAACATATGATATACAAAGTTATTATTATACATTTCAGGCACAATTGTGTAGATATTAGAAAAAAAAACAAATAAGGAACATCAATTTTCAAAGTAAACCGCCAAACTAGGATACATGCACAAAAATACCCATGCATTTTTACACAACATACTTATATCTACAATTATGAAATAATTTACTATTTACTAAACTAACCCCGCCCACTATCACATTAAAATCTAAGCAATCTTTAAAATGGTGTAAAATTCACTGACCACACACCAGACAACCTCCAACTACTAGCCAATTTAGTATTAAACTGTTAACTAGCTGAGAAGACATCATAAATCATAGTACAGTGGTTACGACAGTAATTCATTAAGTACATTACAAATTAAGGTAAAAAAGTTTTTTTAATAGTCTCTCACATATCACTTAATATCAGCGACTGCGTAAGAATCAGAACCAATAGTCACCATTTTAAAGCTGCCCAATTCTGAGGTAAGTTCAGGGAAAATTGAGTGCGTCTTAAGCTTCAAATGAGAACAACAAATAACAATAGTCTGTAAGTTAGTTTGCTAGCGCAACAAGGGCCAATACTTTTTAAAATACCTACTGGTAGAACAAAATTTACATGCATGCAATTAGTTTTATATTCTTGGTATCTTGTTTGAGAGCGTGACATTCATATATTAAAATTATAATTAAATGTTTGCGGTATACAAAGTTTCGTTCATATAATCATTTTATAGACATTAAAATAAAGAACTTGTTTCAAGACAGTTATTATTTATTGTTCTCATACTCATTAGTACTAACTACGTTGACTAGTGAATCATCGGCCCGAGGGGTAGACTTTACCTTGAGAGCCCGGGGGCACGAAGCCGTAGCCCGAAGCGCCGGGCACCACTCCGCTGGTCTGGGACGGGTCGCCGGGAGGCGAGGGGGGGAACACTACCGGACCTGGAATTTGTTAAGAGTAATTTAAAAATATGTACGTAAGAGAAGGAAAACATAGAATCGTATACAACGGTCGTTATTCTATTGTATTGAATCCAAAAAAAAAGATGTCATGTAAATAAGTATTTATATCATATCACTTTATATAAATATTTCACAACAGACTGTTTTGTTTATGCTTCGTCCTCATGTTTTTACATACATAGGTAGGTATGTTATGTCTCTGTAGGTGTGTTTTATATGTGTGCAGACTGAATAAAGAAATAATGAACTGTACCGCTTCACCTTAAAAACATTGACATAACCCACATTATTAGTTTATTGTCGTAAAACGAACGATGACGAGATGTGTGGTTCGATCGCGGATCAGATCATTTGCATAATATGTTAGCGAAATTTATTAAGCAATCCTGTTATCAAATAAATGTCCTCTTTTGAGACATAATTACACAAAACTGATGTAAAATGCAGAGAACACTTTCTTTATTACATAAACAAAAATTGGGTTGAAACATGGAAAATATTTACGATTACGAAGTTAAATATTTAATGTTGCCGCTGCAAGGTTTTGCATATTGAAGTCTTATTTACATAGTCAATGTCATAACTTAAAACATGTAAATGAGCTGTATATTATGACTATATACTAAGACGTTGCCGCGTGGTGGTCATCATAGTAGACATACTAGTGCGATCGCCCATCTTGCGCACCGCAGCATGGCGATGGTTATTTAGGTATCTTCTAAAGGTCACACATTATAAAAACTCACCGTTTAGTTGGTATAATGTGCGAAGACCTTAATGCGTCCATACGTAATTGATATTTAATAGGAGAGTACTACGTCCAGCAGTGGACTGAGAGAGGCTAAGATGCCTAAAAGGCCGCAGGTAAATAATTAGGTTTTCTCAATAACCGATATAAGTACATAATTATGTATGTACAAATGTATTCCACGCAATCAAATCGTAAAACAAGGATACAATTAGTTTTGACCACACCTATGTTGTGATTATCGTTGCTGAAAATTACAGTTCAAGAGTATACAAACGTAAATATCCAGCGAAATGAGATGTTACCTACATTATAATGGGTTGTAATTATACATTAAATATTACTTTAATGGACCGATTAGGCTACTGCGGCTATTTGGTTTACATGTAAAACTTGATTTAATATCGAATCTAAGATTAAATTATTATGTATTTGTGAAATGTAAATAATAAAATATATAAATTATCATGTTATAGAAGCAGAAAAATAACTAAGTCAATGTCAATAAAATTAATGCGAAATTATAGTAAAAATGAAGCCAGTAAAACACTAATGTCATATTGGCAAATACGAGTAAACAAAAACTATTTATTACGTCTATCTATCATTACCTACTATCATTAGGTATCGAAAATTAATTTGCTTTTTTTACTTATTTCTTTCATTAAGTTAAAAGGAATCATTTTACAGTTAACAGGTTTCGATCGACTCCTCAAACATGAAAAACTGAATATAATAATTCATAAAAAAGTCGATAAAGGAAGCAGCATCCTTGAATGGCCATTGCCAAACCTGACATTGGATGGTCGGTCGCAAACAGAGCGCGGCTGAAACCTGCGCGCGTTGCCACTTCCACTCGAACAATTAAAACACTACGAAGAACTCGGGATCTGATACCAAGTCTTGAGAAATGATCATTTATCATTCAATCAATCCTTACCAAACCTGATAATTAGCTTAGATGGCTCGCTGAAGCTCAAGTCGTCTCTGTTGCGTTATAATTAAACGGCCTAAAAATTCCACGCATTCGAATCTAAAATGTGAATATTGGGTTTATAAACTTAATTACAAATAGTACAATGTATGTACATCACTTGGCAGGCTTTCTTTTTTAAACTAGTCTTTCTTAACTTGAATATCATTATGAGATATCATGATAGTTATTGTTAATATTCAGCAAATCCAAGACATGTTCGGCGCTTAAATTGAAAAATTCTCAAATTATACCTACATATGTACAATATTTACTTAGGAACTAGAAGATTTTTTATCTATAGGGACTTTTAATTTTCATATATGTATTTCTAATGACGAAATAAATATATATGTATGTAGAATATATTTTTATATATAAATAGAACATAAAAGCAAATCGGCTATTGGATATATGTGTCTGTCATACGACAGCCGAAACAACTACTTAAACATTAGAAAACAAAGGTTCATAAAGCAGCGGTGCCTATTCATTTAAAATATTATATTTATATTTGCATTATTCGTAATGAATTCAGATTGAATTTACTTAGGGAACAGCGCACACTCGCGTTTTGCGCTTCGCCGAGCGCGGTCGGCAATTGGACCCTTCTAACCGAGCGCGTGTGGCGAGTGACATGCCCCGAACTGTGGCAGCTGGCAACTCGAGCAGATAATGTGGCGCATGTGCTTTGGAAGATTGAACATTAGAACTATGTTTGATAATAGAAAAAATATATTAATATAAATTAATAACTGTCGCACGTCCACCCTTGGAATTATTTATGGAAGTCCAGATTCTAAAATGTTTAGGTTCCTGTCTAAACAGCTGTATGTAAGCGTTTTAGGGTGAAGACACATTTATCAGCATGCGTAGGCATTTTGTCTAGTAAAATTGGCCGTTTAGTATGAAACGTGTAAGCATGCGTACCTACGTATGCGGAAAGCTAGTCGCGGTCCCATACTAAACTGACATTTTCTATAGACAAACTGCGTACGCATGCTGATAAATGTGTCTTCACCCTTAGTAAAACATCCCACTTTCACGCTTAGGTACAGATATTCAGATTTAAAGTAGAGTAAACAAACTACAGGCAATTACCTATCTGGAACTAAAATCGAGACAGATGAAGACACTTTGACTAAGAAAATTAATCATTAACGAACAAGATTGGTCTCAAAGTAAACGATGATACAAAACCAATTTACTTTGTTACGCAAACTAAGTAACCTTCCCTATGCAAACTTATCTGCAACACAGCTTCAATACTTACTCGCTGAATATTGATCACGTTTATCGTTAATTTAATTACATCCTGTTTAGAAGATTTCTAATTTGAATTACTTAGCATACGATCTAGTTTAGGTTGTTTTACGATATTAATACGATGTTACAATCCAATACGGTCTTGGTGAGCTAAAAGGAAATGAGTGAATCTTCGCACATTTTTATTGTGGGACCTACGTAGTGGGTCATACAGAATATAAAAATAATTTGGTAGTGACATGTAATTTATGTTATGGAATTACGACGAATAAACCTTTACCGGATATTTTATATACATATTTTTGTGTATTAAATGTGCATTACATATATATATATATACCGACCTAGGTAGATAATCGCTATATAATTTCATTAATGTAGTAATTACATGACAGCCGTGCCAATTATCACTCAATCGAAAAATAAAGCCTTGATCTTTAATAACTTCCTACCTACTTCAGCTAGTAAAAGGGCCTGCCCTTCAATCCCTTGGGCGCGTAATAAAAATATTTCCCAACAATGTTTTATGAGTTATTGTACACACGGGCCTGCTAGTTAGCTGTCATTAACTCCAAGTATAATGCGCATGACTTCCTCCCACCGCTTTGTCGCACCGACATAAATCCACATCCAAATTATACTTACGAAACTTGCTCCAAGGATTAATGACAAGTGAAACATTAAACCATTGTATTGACCGTGCTTTAATGGATGCTTGTAATCATCTCACTAACACAAATAGCCGGATCTAGTCTATACAATTTTAAGAATGATCTTGGTAGCCCAGTAAGCTGTAACCCAGCTTGCGAAGCTGAATGTCATGACTCCGAATTCTTGTAATAATTCCGGTCACATGTCTGGTAAGCATGCATAATTTTTGCCATAGTTTGCTCTTTTGCCTGAAATGCCTAGTCCCATTTGTACAAGCTTTGCTATAGTTTAAAACTAGGTTTATACTCGTAAATGTTAATTTTTCTAGTTGCTTCTAATTACGAGTATTCAGTATTAAAATGTGCTAAAAAATTTCCTGTCTGTATTTTTTGAACTTTCATAAATTCAAGTGTTTTCCCTATTTTTGGTTATATGTAGTGTAATATTTGTTTATGTTACTAACAAGAATTTTAGTCGCAGTTAAAGCTATATCTTATGCAAATCAGGTCATCACTCAGCGTACCCATGCGTAATCAGATAACTATTGGCTATGTGCGAAGCGGGTGGTGGGAGTAAAGGAAACGATTGCAGCGCACGACGTGGCAAGAATTGGAACTGAATCGGGATAAGTCGCTGTCAAATTGAAGCATTTCAGTAAAAAACGAAGCAAAAAAATGGGTCATAACTGTTGTTGCGTTGTTGGGTGTAATAATAACGGCGGAAATAGCAAATGCAAATTTGCTATTTGTTTTGAACAAATTGACAAACCCTACTGTTGTTCATTACTTGTCTTTGACAAGCTGATGGTGTCGTTAATATATGATATCAAAGCACTAACATGTTTGCATTTGCTGCTC
This sequence comes from Thaumatotibia leucotreta, assembly GCA_025490895.1. Classification (NCBI taxonomy): domain Eukaryota; kingdom Metazoa; phylum Arthropoda; class Insecta; order Lepidoptera; family Tortricidae; genus Thaumatotibia; species Thaumatotibia leucotreta. Next base: position 138,154 of record JALPQI010000769.1, read on the forward strand.
TGATTATAAACGCAGTCACATTTTACACTAGTGACGACACGAGCATCATTGATCTGTAAAATGTAATAAGCGGGATAAGAACAAGTGCTAAATGACAAATAATTTTCACGAAATACCGTTCTGACATCACATAAAATTACTTACGTTTAAACTGGTTTTGTAGGGTTTTAGCGTCACAGATGTCTGACGAATTACAAGGGCTCGTATTAAGTAACTCTTGCCGTTATGTCGCAGTTCTTCAACATCTCTTATATGCTGGGCTGATACTAATTTATTGCCTTTTATCACGGTTTGTGGTTGGAAACTAATATTGTGCGTAATGCTTTCAAACCCGGTTTTTATTACGATATCCATTTTACAGTTAAACTATTGAATAAATTAGACTTAAATAACATCAACAATACCATTTTAATTTTTGGTTTCATTTATAATTACAATAAACATTAACTTTGTTTATAAGTCATTATTTGAGTCTCCCTAAAAGTTACCATCGCTAGGCGGCGCCACTATCGTGCACGTAGCCAATAGTTTCAATTGACGAGTTGTGACTGTTCTTTTAGACCGGCGTTACAGCATATTCGTAATTGTTGGCTTGCATTATCGTCGTGTAGCGATTTAAAGCTACTTTCATGCGGCGATAATCATTGTGCGTTTGACAGCTGACAAGCTAAATTTGGACACGATCACGACTTTTCGTAATAAATATTATTACATAGTGAGTGATATAGGTCTCAATAGATTTTTCCCCTCACTAGCTCGTAAAGCGCTCGTTTATCCTTTAATACGAGCGGGTAAAAACGCTTTTTACACACTTGTGAATAAAGTAATTTGACATTTCTCTAATTCCTATAGCCCCCTACTGCCTAGTATAAGTGGATCTGTATGACCGTAGTAAACATGCGCAATCGGAGCTCACATGTTAAATTGGTCGTTTCTCATGTGACTTTGTAAGCCATTGGCAATATTTATGTTCCATAAGTAACTCTATTCTACGATACGTTTCGACATTGAGTTTTAAATAGTTTCTTTAAGTTAATTTACATTTGGATGAGATTTGTAATCATATTTCCTCGCGATAGTGAGGGGAAAAAAGTTGTATTACACTTGGCGGCAAAGTTTGTTTAACTCTCGTGCCTTGAGACCTTCGCAATGCTCAAGATTCCAGTTTTTGAACCACTCGCTACGCTCGTGGCTCAATTTTGGAATCTTTCGCTAGCTCAGGTCTCAATATTGGCACGACAGTTAAACAACAACTTTGCCCCCTTGTATAATAAATAACTATTGTGCACATTGTGCACACTCAATGTCATTAGACAATATAATTACAATTTCTTACCTATTTTTAACCGACTTCAAAAAAGGAGTGTATTTGACTTTTTTTTGTTGTATGTATGTTAACCGATATCTCCGAGAATCGTGAACCGATTTTAATTTTTTTTTTTGTGTTCGAACGTGTATAACCCCGAGATGGTCCCGCTGGCACCAAGTTGGGGTCTGATGACGGGATCTTGGACAAATCGAGGGATCTCTTGAAATGTACATGTACATGTATGGCGCTTTTGATAATTTTCATTCATTTACGTGAATTTGCATTCAGAAAGTAGAATTTGGTGATAGGAAACCAATGATGGAAACAAACAGATGATAGGATCTTAGAGAAATCGGTTGAAATTGGTTGTTTTTAAATTTTTAATTTCGTAATTATTTATTAGACGATATTACTTTTCATTTAACATTATCATAGAAAAATGGAAGCCTTTTACGCTCGTGCTGCGTATAATTATATATCTATAGGAAAATGTAGAACTACTTGTAATAACGATTGATTATAATGTCAGTCTTATGTCTGACAATATAATGAATAGTTTACCATTAAACATCAGTTACTAAGCTAAAATTCCAAAAAGTCATCGTAATCGAAGCTTAAATATAGTAATTTGGTTAGTATATAATAGCAGTCGCACTCGTACTAAGGTAAATTATATTTTGTAACACCGGTCCAGCATGATAAACATCGAAGTGCAATTGTTTTCATAAGAGCCAGAGGCAATGCAGTGTTCTATGTCTTGATTAAAACACTCTACTTACAGTACTTACAACACCAACGCAAGTGTCATATAAAATTAAGTTATTATTTAATTAAATATTGGCAAACGAATATAGTATGTCTGGTTTCACATTAAACTTGGTAAGTATCTTAGTAAATTATTAAAGTCTCAGAAACATATTACTAAGTTATAATCTCCATCGATTTGTTAGATGACTTGGTTGACGACTTAATAATTACTATTAAATTTTCTAATCATCACTAAAGCTTTATTTATACTGCTTAATATGCTGGTTCAGTTTAACTTCAGTATTTAAATATCCTATTAACTGCCGCTGATGACAGGGAATGGGCAATAATTTACAGCTCGGCTCTAGCCTAGTAAGTGTTGAAGAGTTCAATCAGACATACTATCTGATTCATGCCATATCAGCTTATAGATCGAGATTCAAGTAAGAAAGACATTGATATTTTTATTTGCATTATTTTATTCTGCTCATTTAATATAATTGTGAATATAAAAAATATAATCGCAAATCTTTCTTTATTGAGTAATATGTAAATTGTAGTACCTACTCAATATTAGTTCAACACTGTCAAAATCACAAGATACGTTTTCTTGCAGCGTTTACGAAGCCCGGCATTTGCATCATTGTGCCCACAGTTTGAATGATTGTTTCGAGTCAGCAGCCACTTAATACAAACCGTGATGATAAGGAAATGTCACGTCCACTAAGCCAAAGTAAATCTCTTCGTTACTAAGCCCTTAAGCATTGTGCAACTTAACCAAGTAACTCAGTATAAGCTTAAATGTTGGTTTTATCTTAAGTACCTAATATTAGCTACTACTCTAATATTAGCCTAATAAACCAAGCGCACAAAATTTGTAGGTACTCAGCCGTTTTGTAGGGCAAGTTGTGGTTTTTAAATTAGATATATTAGTATTTAATAAAGTAAATTAGTTATCTATAAGGGAAATAATATAATTTTATCATCATCAAACTGTAGGCAATAAGTAGTAGTTTACCTACCTATCAACTACTATATTTACAGTTGATAGGTCAACTACCGTCAAAGTAGGTCATACACTGTTGTTAATCCTATTAGGTAACGCCATTTAGGAAGCAAAGTCGGCTTATTCCTGTACTTACTACTAATCCTTGGATATATGCAAAATGTAATCTTATTAACTAACAATGTTTGGTCATCACTTACTACGATTTAAGCTTATTTATTTATGTTTATAGTCAAGGCTGCCATATTCCGATCTTGTTGTTGCTTTATTTATTTTGCATCTAGACTATTTTGTATGTTATACTTGCATTTTGATTGCAACCACTTGGTCAAACTTGTCACTTAAAATTATTTTATGTTGACATTCGTTAGATATGGATTTCTACAGATATTACATTTTAACATTTGAAATTGATCGCCGGCTACATTTAGGTGTGGCTATTGGTTCAACGTAAGTTTCGGGATAGATAATTTCAATTCATAACTAGTTCTAGATTTTTTGGCGTTTGACAATGTTAGGGAAATATGAAAACTGTTGATTTTTGTCGTTTGCTACGAATATACCGTCGTATGTTGGTATGTGAAACAAAAAAATATACTTATTAAGATAAAAGTGAAAAAAAAGACAAGGGATGTTGATGTCTTTTCTCAGTAAAGAAAGAACCCGTATTGTTTTTTACTGTCTAACTTTTATCTTAAATATCCTAAGTATTAAAGCTTGGCTGATGAGTTTGCATCTCATGAGTATTTATCGACTCAACGGACTTAAAGATTACTCAATTCTCTTTTTTTAACCGACTTCAAAAAAGGAGCCTCCTCCTTTTCTCAATTCGACTGATTTTTTTTTTTGTTGTATGTATGTTACCCAATATCTCCGAGAATAGTGAACCGATTTTAAAATTTCTTTTTGTGATCGAACGTGTACTACCCCGAGATGGTCCCGTTGGCACCAAGTTGCGGTCTGATGATGGGATAATTTGGTGATTTTTAGTAATTTACTCACCTGTGTTAGCTCTAGGGTCCCGACCACCGGCGGCCGAGAGGGAGTTGAGCAGCGGGCTGCCGAAGTTGGTCGGCGCGAAGTTGTCGCTGTAGTCCACGCCGTAGTCCAGGCCGAACTGGGCGGCCGAGAGCGCGACGCACGCGCATACCACTAACGCCTGAGGAAGAGGTCTTCACATTAATCATGGTACAATACAATATATCGTCGGGTTTAAGGCAGAACCAACTATTTAGCTGAAGTTGGATTTGACAAATCGTATTTTATGCCAATATAGATATAGTTGGTTCTGCCTTTAAGCCGGCGATATTTTACATTAAATATTTTAATTGTTTTGAGTCTACATAAAGGCAACTATTCAGATAAACGCAATAATATATGTTTATATTTAAATATTTAGCGAAAAAGGTTATAATTCTAAAATCGCAATAATATCTCTTTGTAAAAGTTACAATTTTGTAGTTTACCCGTATCCGTTTTGACGCCAGTGAGTGACTGATATATCAGCACTACAATTTCCAAGACCGATATATTAGTCACGGTGCACAAGGCAATATAGAATCTACACGCATGTGCGTAAGCACGTTGGCGACGTGGCGTCTGAAGACAGCTTTTGTATTTGACGTGGTGCCGAAACGTAACGTAAAGTTGTGATGTCAGGATGTCGAGTAACGTTACGAGTATTTATAAGAGAGTTGCACAAAAAACAGGCTCAGTCTCATCTGACTTTTGTGTTCGACTGTACCTAAAATCATCAAGCAATCACGCTAGTGCAAAACCGATTAATGTATTGAAGTTTAGCTAAATGGGGTTTTAAACTTTTTATTATTATTCAGCTAATTAAAATGAAATCTGATTAACACGAGAACGATCGCTGATAACCTGGTTGTGAAGGTTGAGTTAGTTATAAATGAATGTAACGAAATTAAAAGTTCATGGCGGTAACAAATAAGACACGCAGTTAACTAGGCGTAAACTTAATTCTCTATAATAATTACACGAGTAAAAAATCGGCCGACTTATCTACAGATTATTCATTAATGTTTAATAAAAGTTTTACATAATTTATTGACTTACACGCCCACGCAATATGGCTATAAGACATCATCACATTGTCATTACGTCGAAAGTTACGAGACCGTTACGATTACTCAGCTATCGTTTATTCAATCACAATGTCTGAATCGATTGGTATAATAATCACGGCTGGTGGTCTTCCGCGACCTTACTCCACATACCTACATACTTTCAAACGCAGCGGTAATGGCCGATAAGGCAACAAAACCTTAAAGTACGTATAATATTATTCATACAAGCAATAGCGAACGCGATTAGTTTTGTAATGGCGTTATTGAAAATGAGTATTTCCGTTTTCTGTCAGCGGCAACGGAGCATCGTATAGGTAAACATCATAAAATATACCAGTATATTGTACGATGCCTATCTAGAGCTTTTACGTGGTCGAGTCGAGACACTGATCCAGATTCCAGTTGCAGTGTAGTCTTTGCCAATCTATTGATCCGGGCAAGGAAACCAGTATGAACGTGGGCTGGTATGCCTTTTCTTGACTAATGCAATCTCCTTTATTGGGTAACGAAACTAAACAGTAGTTTTAGAATAACGTAAGTACATGTAGCTGATTAATTATCTATCAACGCTTTGGCAGCTTCTCAATTTATTAAATAGGTACATAATTAATTCAAGTTACAAAAAAGCATTTGTAAGCTTTAGCTGCTTTTGTTCCCCCAAGCAACGCAACAAACTTTAATCTTATATTACTTAGGTGTATTTTTTGCTAACTGTCCTTTTTATATTATATTATATACCTGCATATATTTATCTTAGCTAACACCATTGTCAGCTGCCTCCAATCCTGTACTTTGTTTTTTCGAGCGCCAAGAAACAATTCCCGTATCCCTTCACTTTACAGTCGCCGGTATACAACACATCCCGTCAATATGTTTCACACACGAGTGAAACCGCGGAAACGTTACATAACGAACCTGTTCACATGTCGGACTGGTTTGGACCAAAACAAGTGTCTGAACTTGAGCTGACCTCGGCTGGGGTCTGACGGCGCACGTATGAACCCTAGCGCGGCTAGTGTGAGCACGTGTGAATGCACATTGCACTCGGCCGATTTGTTTAGCTAACAAGAAATGAGCGTCGGTCGTGGCAATCATAACTTGTTTCTTAAGCTTTTATTTCAGATGCTAATAAGTATACCTACATACAACATAAATGTACAGTTAAGGGCACAAATATGTATACAGTTATTTACTTGTATCTGGATCTGGAGCTTATGGTCTAAAATGACATTATATTTATACCCTTATTAGTCATAATTATGTATCGTCAAGTTCGATAGCTAAAACATACGCTTCTCTTATCCGATCCGTTTTTTTGCATAGTAAAGTGTAAAGTGTGTTTCAGTTGCCCCACTATTTCACTTGACCTAATTTGATTATTTATTTCCTAAGAGTTTTTTGAAATTGAGCAATCAATAATTACGAAGAAGAAAGACGAAAAATTAGAAAACAGAAAGCTAATAGGTATCCACAATCCACATAGCACATAGATACCTATCTAAATCAAATCAAATCACATTCTGAATGAAATAATACAAAATAGTCGCTTACTTTTTAGAAATAAGTAATGTATCTGAGACATATCAATATTAAAACGTAATTAAACGGATAAACCATACTATATTTCATAAAATTATCAAATTACAATACATACCTATTATCCAATTTTCTTTGGTAAAAATAACACGTAGGCAGACTTTCAATTAAATCGTTTACAAAACTATAATGGTAAGTTCACGTGACTAGCAATTTGTCCTAGAGGTTTCGTAATAAGCCCTACATAAAGGCTTGGCGGGTAAATATAAGTACAAGGCCCAAACACCCGTCTGCGCACACGCAATTGATTTAGTTATGCAAATCTGATTGCAGAATTCATTTTTATACTAAAATCCTGCCAACTGATAAGGTATCATATAATTCGTTGATAAGTGAGTACTTATACTTGCTATACAGGAATAGAACCTTATTAAAATATTTTACGAACCGAGTTACTCGCGTATTTTTAAGGTGACCATTGTTTGATAGCTCGACGCGCTTTGGCTGAGGGCACCCCTGACAAGGATCCTCTTAATGGGTCAAATTTTAAATAAAACGAGTAATCCGGTTCGCTAAATATTTTAGTATGCTCGAATCTAACGTTAGATATAATTCTATTGGAAATTTCTTAAACGCAACAAATTAGTCAATTTGTATTTATCCTGGCATTTACGAAATTGACGATAGCCCTAATAAATACTAAGATTAAGGTTCAGTTTGCACCGAAAAACGACTGGTAGTAAACACGTACCTAAATATTATCTGTCATGCATTATTTGTAACCAGCTACAGTATTCGTAGTTCGGAAATTCAATTAACGGTAATACACTGTATTTAAAACAGCTTAACATTTATTACCCCACGCCTGTGATAAGATACCGTTGGAAAATCATTTCATAATTACAATTTCCCTATATTTATGGTCCGTGTTTAATTTGCCCTGCCAGGAACATTAAGAAACCCTTTAAATATGCAACGCGACTAACGGCTAGCAAGGTAAGTGCGGCGTCAAGTTTAAACACCGTCTAGGAAGTTTAGCAAGGTATTGATGAAACTGCGAGGGCGATAAAACCGAACTGTAACAACAACGTTCTGCACTCACAGAGTAAATGTTCACAACAGTAGACTGCATAGACAGGTAGCTATTCCTATTACCTCGAAAGCACCGCTTCATTCATAAGTTTGTATATGATCAAAGCAGATTACTTACAGATGTCTCAATTAGCTTCAGCTAGCCAAGATGCAATTCTGCAATCTTATCCGATAAGTAACAAAAATATGAAAATTACAGATTCGTACGAAGAGTCACGTGACCGTTTCCATACATAATTATGGTCACGTGACTAATCGCTTATCGCATACGATTGCAGAATGGCATCTTAGCTAGACCTGTAGATCATTGAATAGGTATTGAAGTTCAATATGAGAGCATTATAAGTTCGGATATTTCCACGAAAAGCCGAAGGGAAATGATTGATTATGCACTAGAGGTACATTTTTTGTTCATTACCATCACCACTTTATTTACCGTTTTATAAAAGCAACCGAGACTATTATGCCAGAATAGCAGACAAACATGCGTCTGCTACAAGATAATCGAAAATGACTCCACTATTTATACGCAGTTCGTCAATAATTTGGGAATGGTAATGACTTGTATGGTGCGACAGAATAATCGCATAGAACTACCCTTAATAGTAATATGTACATTATTAGTTTCGAGAAGATATGAAATAGGAACACACAAGCGTTTTCAAAACGGTATTGATAGCAATAATCAACTTAATGTTATTACCAATCATCTCAAATAAACTGTAGTACGTATACCTATCGTACAAATAAGACACTTTTCAACAGTTTAGTTCAAGCTGAAATTGTTACATAACTGTTTGAGTTAAGTAGATGATTGTATCGCGTCACTATTTAATTATCTGTTAAGTGATTAATTAAAGTGTTCGATCCACTGTTAAAAGTAATAACACTGTACCGTCAATAGTAGTTACGCAGACTGGCCTGCATAGCCGTTGCGTTAGGATTAGGACGGTGTCAATAGTAAACTTGCATTCAATTTACATTACGTGTCCAGTATTGTTTGAAACCCACATCTCAAAGCACAAAAGTTATTAAGCAAGCAATGTTAAATGTATAAATTGTGCAATTCCATTTTGTTCAGGCCAAAGTGCTCCATCTGTTAGACATTACTCCTGACTACCACTTTCCGCTAACGCAACGCAACTCATACATATTTAAAACAATATAAATTATTGTTGCATCGATCAAAGTTCGATCGTAATCACTCTTAGATCGTATATCATTGTTAATAACAAAGTAACATTTAAGACGAAAAGTGCAAACCCAATAAGAAAAGAAAGACAAGATAGGTATAAGCAGTAAGTAGGTGTTAGGTACTCCTCAGAGGTGCATTATATTATTTTTTACTGAAATGCCGAAGAAAACAGGATAGGATAGGTAGCTACTGCGTTAATTATAAACAGAATTTGGGAAGTTAACCGAATAAACACTTTGCAACGTGATAATAACGTTAAAATAACCTACAGATAGAAAGTATTATAATCTTATATGAATACCGCCCTTTTATTTCTTAATCAGATCCCAAAACGGAACCAAACTAATATGCCTTTTGAGATAAGTACCTTTTGGAGATTTTTTGGTATATCATCCAAATTTGCATTTGTTTCGCTATAGTGCGATACAGGGACAAAGATTAGATTGGTATCGCGTCTCAGAATGCAAAGTACATGGAAACAACAAGCTGCGAATCACGCGCGCGCGTGCACTGAAACCAAATCAAGTGTGAACTCGGTTGCGACAGAGTGACACAACCCGCTGGACATTGTACAGTCAACTACAAAGAGATGTATCCACGTTAGTCTTACAAAATGAAGTAAATTTTAATTTGCCATAATGAATTACCCTTGGTTAGTGACATTTCTAGTAGCAATCAAATTACATTATCATCGACCCGTTTAATATACGACAATAATGTATCCCACTATGTTTCCTCTTAATTGATACTTACAAACCTCTTTTATTATCTACCTATATGTATTGACAAATTTAGGTAAACTCCTAATGTTACAAAGAAATGTAACCAATAAGTTTAAATTCAGAATAGAATTCAAACAAAACATTTTCAAATTAGAAAACAAAAAAGTCTAATACAAACTACTCGGATGAATGCAATAAATTGTAAAGAAATTTTAGAAGACGTGTTGATACCCACCGCTAAAAATGTATTCGGAGACGGATTAATAACTTTGATACAGGATAATTCGTCAATGCACAATTCGCGTATTATCCAAACTTGGATTGAAAACCAGGACGACCTCCACCAAAAAGTCCCGACATGATCCCGATTGAAAACTTGTGCGGGATTGATAGTGCAGAATTGATTGGAACCCAACAGATATAAGAACTAAAGAAAATTTAAAAGAACACGTGTTCCAACTATGGGATTACTATAGAGGGGATAACTTCTGCGAAAACTGTGTTCGTTCAATGCCCGATCGATTGCAGTCGATAATAGATGCTGACGGTAGTTATACAAGATATTGAGTCTTTGAAGACAGTATTTTATGATTTTTTTTTTGTTAGATTAAGGATTAGATTTTTTTGTTGATTTGATTATTTAAGAAAAATGTTGGTATAAATAAATATCTTCCTCTTGCAAACTTTTCCTTGATTTTTCATTCTGTAATTAATTCGTTGAATGCAGTTTTTGCAATCCAAATGGCAAACGTATTTTCCTAGCTAGCTTCGGCACCTACCGCTGAACAGCAGCAAAGGAACTTTCTCTGTCACTCCAACTAGGGTATAATAAGAGTGACCGTGACAAGTTTTTTCGATTTGATGATTTCGGATTTCGCGGTAGCGGTCCTGAGGGCCTATTGCGAGCCACGAACGAAGTTTTGCCTCTTTGTCACACTTACGTTCGACAATGCAAGTGCGAAAGAGAGGCAAAACATCGTTCGTGGTTCGCAATAGGCCCTCTGGTTATAACTTATAAAGAATATTAAATTTGATCCATATGCGACAAGGATTGCTTTGACGTCTGACTGACTGACAACTCACGAAAGCAGTGCAGACTTGTCACTGCATACATCTATCTCAGGTTAAGGCAAACTATTCAAAATGGATACATTTCTTTAGAATATTGAAATATGACTTATATTTGTAATAACATATTGTTAGGTAATAAATGAAGGTTGCAGGAGTACTTTCATAGGAAGTTTGGTTGGATACATAATAATTGCACTTAAAACGAATCGATAATAGTGTACGATTTGGTGAATACTGAAAATGTCACGAAGCAAGGGTAAATAATTTTTGCATACTAAAAGTTCCTTCATTTTGTAAGACTAACATGGATACATCTCTTTGTAGTTGACTGTACTAACATCTTGTGCCAACATTATAGTCATTTGCATCGCGCTAATGACATAAAACAAAAAGGAGTTTGGATTAGGAGTGTGAGGGCCATTAGAGACGCCTAATAACCACGGTCGGGCTGTTATTCAAGACAGGTACAAAAACAAACGATAAAACTTACTATTTTTCTTTAGTTTTTGTAAATCATCTTACAAAAATAATGCAACAACTACTTACAAATAAAAATTCATACGAATACAATATAAAATACATCTACTTAATAATTAACATAATACATAATTATAGGTACTCGTATTGCATTGCTCTTGGCATATTTATTTCTGTGCAATCACGTGTAATTAAATTCGCAAATTAGCGTGACCAATTATTCACCAGCACCCAAAGTAGAGCAGAGATTTGACAAACGTCATTCCTCAACCTTGGAACTAATTTGGACCATACGTGGCACTAATTCGAAGACATTATATTTGCGAAAAGAAACAATGAGATACCTTTATTACTTAGAGGTTGAGGACCACAATCAAAGTCAAGGTCACTCAATCGCCAGTGCAATCTGTCTGTAAGATCGATTGGGGCCTGAGGCTCTTAGAAAGGTTTATAGATTTATAAGTCATAACATTGGAGTTGAACAGATTTCAGTCATGAATGTCATGATATGTTTATATTTGTTTAGACCATTTGGCTTTAAGAGATAAATTAAACTAAATCACAATCATTAGGGAAGACTTCAATAAACAGTTGTAAATTCACACCTAACTAGGTAATTAACTCAAAATTATAATAGGTAATATAAATAATGTTTTTCCTAAGAAGTTTACGCCGCAATCTTCTTTCAGATGTAAAATATAACAAAACAGAAGTAAAATACCTGTTATAAAAGTTATAAGTCTCGATATAAATTAAATAAATAGGTAATATCTTATAGCAAATATGAGATTTATAAAGAAATATTCCCAATATTAAAATTAAGAACAATTACATTTATACAATTACCAAATTGCAGAAATGGTTCAACAGCATCTTACTTACAGGACAACCGATTAATTGCGACATTAAACTAACAAATGACTTAGATATTGCGAGAGCAACCAGTAGAAGGATCTCTACGTACGTATCACACGCAAGCTTGTCCTGGAGAGCGACATAAAATATTAGTATTGGGAACCAAGACTGCACAAGGTCTGTGGAATAAATTTAGCAGATTTATGTATCCTATAGCATCAATAAGTACCGTACATATATTCGCCACGCGGGTTGAGTTTAGTGTTCAAATAACTTCAATATTTTAATTTCACAATTAAAGTAGACATGGTGTGTTAACAGGCTAGTACGATTTAGTTAATGTAAATAAAAACAAAATAAAACGGCTGTTCATATTTCTTATATTTCGAGGTTTTCACAGCGGATAATAGATTTAATATTGTATCTATTACAATATTTTCAATGACATGAAATTATCTGTATTAGCCACTAGAGATTCGAATTAGGTAGGTAAATATAATGTAGACTTATTTACGAATTGCCCACGAGTAAGTGTTAGAAATATGAATGTTAAAACATATTTTAAGAGAAAAGTGTAACAGAGCAAATTCAGGCTTATTTTGAAATATTTACAAATAAACCATTGCAATTGTCAAACATCAACTCAAAATCGATTAAGTACTTCTAATTTACCAATGAGATGGGAATTCTTCAAATTTGTTATACTTACGTAACTAAATCTAGATGCTGAAAGGTGCTAGAATCTCTTTATTGGTTTTACAAATGAAATTTCAATTATTTGTAAAACAAATCATTTTACCATGGTTCGTGATTTAACAAGTCAAGCTGGGTATTACCTTAATGAGTCAGAGTTGCCGCATCGCGTGATTGATTTCGATAAGTTTGGCTAGGTTGGTACTCTTTTATTTAATGAGAGTTTCACGGAAACCCACATAAAAGGATACAACTACTCCGATGTCGTTTTTCATTGCCTTCCTGACGATGGATTTATTTTCATACTATTTCGACAAATTTATACCTGGGGACTAAAATCATAACATTAATTCATTTGTTAACCTCCCTAGCCTAGTTGGTAGTGACCCTGCCTACAAAGCTGAAGGTTGCGGGTTCGAATCACGGTGAGGGCATTATTTGTGTATTTATTTTTACAAGTTCCTTGGTCGTGGCTGTCTATGTGTTTAAGTATCTATATGTATCTACCTATTCTATATTTTTATGTATATCGTTGCTTGATATCCACATCACAAACAAGCCTTAACTGAGCTTAAAGTGAGACTAAGATAATGACGATTTGTGTAAGATGTCCGAAGATGTTTATTTATTTAATGATTTTTGTTTTAATCCGAATACAAACAAGTAAAATAATCTTGTATATTTTTGTATACCTTTAGTTAAACTTTTAAAGCTGTAATATTTATTACTGATTTATTAATATTCGTGCTACAGAACGGTAATAATAGTAATAAATAAACTAATCTACCAAGTCAGTGGGGTAATAAAGCAAGCTGTCAACAGGGATGCGGTTATAGTGGACATTAGTTACCGATAGATTATTTGTTGATCGATGAAACAAGTATTTAAAGTACCATTTACTATATACATACTGTAATCAAAATAATTATCGAGCCCATAATAATATACGTATAGCATTATTATGAATTCAGCTTGAAGACATCTTTTGCATTAACTCCACTTTAAATACCACCTTCTTAAAAGCTAGTGGGCGTTATTTTTTTATCTTGACGTGATTTAGGACCAACCTAAAGTAATTATTCAAATTTTTAATGTATATTTCTGATTATTAATAAAGGAAGTTTTCATAGAATGAACACATTTATCTTCAGACACGCATGCAGAATATTGAATTATATAGTTTTAACAAATAAACACGCGAAAATATAATAAAGGTGGCTAAGTTTTTGCCTAGCTAAGTATCTCACTACTCACAAAGGAAGCATGCAGTTACAAAAAAAGCAATCGAATCAAGGCAACCTCTGCCCTTGTATTACATACGTATCTAAATTAAAATAAATTGGTTATCAATAAGTTACACCAAATCTTAAAAATCTTACTTTAAACAACTGCAATACTTATTGTACGGTAAAATATTATATTAACTACGATAACCACGGCAATGAATACATAAATTTCAAGAAAATATCGCTGATAAAAAATCAAATGGGTGTATACAAATATAGACCGACATTATTCCTAAAGTTAATTCCCAAAATATTTACAAATCTTTAATGCACTAACGGCATTGATAATTTTCAATATCAAACCAAATAGAGCTCTAAGACAAGTTTAGTGACTGACCAACATGCTACACTATTAAAAGTATACCAGGATAACATAGATTCTTACGTTAAATTAAAATGTCATAGTAATCTTATTTAAATGGCAAGTCAAAGTTGTTAAAGACCTTCAGGACTAATGTCAGATATTATGTACATAATTGAGCTCAGCATTGACAGAATGTGTTTACTGGCCTAGGCCTCAACTATTTACCTTGCTTGTCCATAAAATGTTTACCGTTTTGTAAGTACTTAAAATTAAATTTTAATACATTTCATGAACTCCCAGCAAACTATTCATATTACTTATGTCTGTTGTTTTATCCCGGTAGCCTAGTTAGTAAACTACAGGTTCCGCATTTGAATCTCGTTAAAGGCATTTATTTCTTTGTTTATCATAAATATTAGTATCCCCTGTATTTTTAAATTTATTTTATTGTATCAATTTATTTTCTATGTTTAATAATATGTTTTTAACTAAGTGATTTGAGACTAAAATCATACCACGGTATTTATTTATTGTAGGATACTGAAAATATTTAGGTAAAAAAGTAGCTACGAGTAAGTAAAAAACTGTGTGTTACTGGAGTAGGTAGTAGTGTATAGAGAGGTTTGTACACAAAATTCATAAACATAAAAAAGTTTAATTAAAAGATAGCTATTGATACTAAGATCATAAAAAGTAATAAAGCAAAACTCAAATACATCGATTTTTAAGCACAGGTTATTCTACATTTATTGGTTTAAAACAAACACCATTAACATAATTGCATAACGACTATGTAAAATAACGGTATGCGGTAAGAAGTGACATACCTACTAAATACACTAAGTGGTATTGTCACCTACATACTGAAGGCTAAGGTGAGCACAATGACATGGCGCTGCATGGGCAATGACATACTGACAGGCTTCCTCTAACTATCCAAAGTAAGTTTTGTATTTTAAATTACTAATCGTTTGGAAAATATTTTCTTCGTTCATTGTATAAGATAACGGCTCGGTACAACAAGCAAAAAAGTGGATTATCACTTTGCCACTCTATTATTTTAGTGGCAAAGTAGAACTTTATGGTGTGTAGGGTGATGGTGATTTAATAAACCTACTCAATTTGCGTTATAACTCTTATAAACACTTTTCATTGATAAGCACATTCAAATTCATCGATACTAAAGTACTTAAGAGATGACATAGACATTCAGGTCACTTAATCACATTTTTTTTACAAAACATACAACATGTGCCTGGGTCTGTTACCAACAAACACACTCACGTACATGCAAACTTTACAACTCGAACTTTAGTTAATTAGTGTAAAAATGCGCACGTTTTCACTCTATCTCCTTATTACATATTGATTGTATTTTTTGGACGTTTTTTATTGGCTTTATTTACGGTATACTCAGTTTTATATATTTCTTATTAGCTGTTGATGCCCCAAATAAATAAATAAATATCAGAAACACTTACACATTTATTCTATGGAACATAAAAAACAAGCAAAACAATCATTGACTAATATTAGTACCACAGATCTGAATACGTAGGTTGCCCTGAAAATTTCGGGAATTTAATACTTAGGAACGTATATTTGACATGTGTTATACCTCTTTCTTACAAGCATAGTCTCATTATTCGAAAACACTGGCCACTTAGAAAAAAAAAACAATGTCCGATTTTCAATTGTTTTTTAAAGTCGTTGAGTCGCTGGTGAAAATGGAGCTGTCCCGCGAAAGTTTTAGAGCAATGATTTATTATGACTTTAAAAGTGGATTAACACAACAACAATGTGGAGACCGATTAACTATTGCTTTCAGTAGTGAAGCACCTTCAAAGACGACCATATACAGGTGGTATTCGGAATTCCAACGTGGCCGTGTGTCTCTTGCGGATGACGTATGTGAGGGTCGACCGAAAACGGCCGTTACCGATCAAAACATCGATGTTGTTCGCCAACTGATAAAGGAAGATAGGCATGTTACATATCGGGAGATTCAGGAGACTTTAGGCATTGGAATGAGTCAGGTACAAGTTATTTTACAACAAGAGTTGGGCGTGCGGAAATTATTTTCCCGGTGGATTCCTCACTTGTTATCTGACGACCAGAAAACGGTACGTGTCAATTGGTGCCGCAAAACTTTAAAAAGATTTAATGGAGGAAGCTCAAATGCCGTTTTTAGTATTGTGTCAGGTGACGAATCATGGATTTACGCATATGAGCCTGAATCGAAAAACCAATCTCGAGTTTGGGTTTACGAAGACGAACCGAAGCCGACAAAAGTTGTTCGTTCTCGCAGCACGATCAAAAAAATGGTAGCCACGTTTGTCTCCAAATCGGGTCACGTGGCGACTATCGCTCTTGAAGATCGAAGAACTGTCAATGCCGATTGGTATATAGGCGTTTGTTTACCGATTGTTTTTGCTGAACTGCGAAAAACTAACCCTAACCGCCGTATTATACTACACCATGATAATGCCAGCCCTCACACCGCTCAAAAAACAGACGACTATCTGAAGGGCGAAAACGTCGAATTACTGGACCATCCTCCGTACAGCCCCGACCTAAGTCCCAACGATTTTTTTACTTTCCCGAAAATAAAGAATCGGTTGCGTGGTCAGCGTTTTCAGACCGCGGAAGAAGCAGTCGACGCTTATAAAATGGCCATTTTGTCAACCCCCACTTCAGACTTCAATAACTGTTTTAAAAACTGGTTTCAGAGAATGAAAAAGTGTATTAAACACAAAGAAGAATACTTTGAAAAACAATAAAAGTACTTTTATTTCATTAAAATGCGTATTTTTTCCGATTCCCGAAACTTTCAGGGCAACCTACGTAGTAGCTATAACAATTTTGTAAAACAACTAAGTATAAAATTAAATGACACAATGTTTACACGATATAAATTCTCACAAATAAGTAGGTACTTCTAGAATTCTAATCTCTTATATCAGGCGCTAAATGTTTTATTTGCATATAAATAAAGGTTAACGACATAGTAACTGTTATTTGAAACACTTCTATTTCTGCCGGCGAGACAAAGCAAGGCGGTGGTGGTGCCTGCATTAGGCCGCTCCTACACATTTAGAATCATTTGAACTGTTACATGGTTATGAAGTAGTTTCGGTCTCGTTACAGACCATTATAAAATTGCTCTGAAGTAGGTATAGAAAGTGTTAGAAGGTCGAACATACGCCAATGCAACCATTGTTATGTTTAAATTGTAGTTACGTACTCAAGATAAAATTATAGATTTCCATAACGTAATAAATCTATTGTTGATAATTAGTTGAATTTATCGTTGTTTGTTCTCCAAATTTGAAGGATCATCGTTTGACCGAAAGCCAACTTAGGTACCTACGCGGGTATATCAATAATCTAAAACTATATTACCTAGCATATTATAAGGCTACACGAGTAATTATAATGGAGGAAACATATCAGGTATCATATCTATTTGGAAATTAAAAAACATAATTATAATTGGATATAAAGTAGCGAAATAGACATACGTAATCGTAAAATAAGTAATGTCACCTTCAATCAATATTTTACACGTTTACGTAAGATGAAGCAGGTTAAGTATAATTATGCAGTTGTTCGCTTACTCATACCATAAATAAGTCGTTGTTCGGTATATATTGTAGTTTGTTGTTGTTTTGTAAATGGAAAAGCCATTTTGTCCTGAAGTGTTCCGCATTCTGCCGGCTCTGAGCCACACTGTAGGTAGCGGATTTTGTGGACCCGGATTCGAATTTAAGTGTAATAGGTACTATTATAATTTTAACCAAAGTCCCATGATTGGCGTCGGAAATGGAAGGCTGTAAAGTTAAATTACTTATTATAAGCAGGTAATTTAAAACCTCCGTGCTTTTTAATTTTATTACGCATCAGTTTTTGAATATTTTAGTTAAAGTATAATTATCATACATTAATGTTAAATATATCAAGGTATAAACAAATTAAATGAGAAAAACTATGATATTGACCTATTGACCGAAAGATTAGCTTAACTGAGCTAAATACATAATGACACATTGGATTGGTTGCATGCACAACTAGGCACGGCAATTATAAATTTTGCTTGACTATATCGCGATTTAAAATTCCTCAACGATGATTAAAACGAGGTTGAATATTGTAGACCTTGTCAAGTTTCCCATAAATACGTTTTTGCCAGTAATTTTTATAATAAAATAAACTTTAGTTACTTTGGTAACGAAAAAGAATTGTTTTTTGCACTTGTCTTCATGCTCTTATATTGAAATTATATTGCCATATAACACATGAAAGTATCCAAATTTTCAGACTCACATATTTCACCAAAACTGTTAGATGTGTATATTAGGGAGAATGTCATTGCAAATATGGCCGAAGGTGTATAATATGAGACGATATGTAAACACTAGCTAATATGAGCGCGATATTGTAATTTCGTCCTTGAAAAAGGCACCGGTATTTATAATGTCGGATTCGAAAGAGTCTAAACTTATTCCTTATCACCAAAAAAAACCTAATTGGTCCTGAAGTAATGCTTCTCTAAAATTTCCTGTTATTTCTCTAAATAATATAAGTATTAGTATACATATTTGTATTTTTCCTGAAATACGAATTTTAATGCAATTGTGGGATCAATTCTTAAATGCCATCAAATGGACTTATAAATCTTATTTAGGTGGATTTAAAAAAATTCGAGTCCTGAATTTTGTAAGCAATAATATAATGTATGTACATATATGTATTTAACTATTCCTACTCCACATACGGCTACAGATATATAATTAATATGTGACTAATTTGTCGTGACCTCACAACGTTTATTTTAATATCTCGATGACATATCCTTATGAGCAGAGCGTCACAGCCTCCACATTCCGCCGATAAGCCCGTAAGGCACACATGAGACGATAAATCTCGTAATAGCAGTCGGAAGGCGGAAGCGGACCGGTCCGGCACGCGTCGCCTGCGCATGTGTCGTGTGAGTGTGTGCGTGGACGCAGCCTCCACTCACCTCGCGGTGGTTAGGGTTACGATCTTTTTTCACACAGTGGAAACATTTGTTTATAAATAAAGTTATAAATCTGTATTCTAATATAAATACGAGTATAATAAGCGCATTTCAGATATATTTTTATCTGCACTTTGAGGACTTGTGTGTAGGTTGTCCTGAAATACCTATGTATCGTTCTTCAACAATAATTGAAAAATTAAGCTAATTTAAATCGTTCGACTGTAGGTCTCAAAGATTTGGTAGCCCTGTGGTGCAAGTGTGCATGTATTTATGCGTCGCCCGGGACAGCGCCCATTCACGGTGCAGGCTGAGTTTTTATTATGTCACCAGCCTGGGCGGTTTTCCATTATCTAATATTTTCAAGCTACGAAGATTCTTTATCGACATATACTTATATTTTGAGGTACTAACTAGATAATATGTCTTCATGTTTTGATAACTCTAAGCGTATGCTACAAAATGCTTGTTGCAGTGGCAACTTGAATAAAATATTGCCTGACTTTGATTTGACTTTACGTACCTAATTGACTAGATTGTACTGACGATTCTGTGAAAGAAGTTACGTTACAAAAACAAAGTTCCTTTGCATAGCAAATAACTGCACGACAGGACACGTGATAATTTAATGTCTTAAATATTCAAGAGAACTGAATACATACCTAATATAGGTTTATCATCATCATCACTTTAATCCCTTAGTCGACTCTTACGACACCCACAGGAAGAGTTGGGGTGCGTATGTCATATTTAAATGTATTCTTACGGCCGTCACCTTGCGGCGGCGTAACTTAATAAAGGTTACGTGTTTAAAAATAAAAATTCTAAAATATTTCGAGCGCTTCGTCGTAATCACAATATTACGTGATTTTATATAGAAAATGTGATATCAGACACAAGGTCAGCAATTATGTAAATGCACAATGACAAGGTCTGAATCGACATTAAGGCGATATAACAAGTGCACATTTAGATTCGCCTTGACTCGTATACTGCTTGTTAAAAGAGGAAGTGAGGATATGTCACAATACTTCTATTCACAATTAAGTTGGCGTAGCCGTGAGGTCGCCATTGATATCGCCGTCAAACATTTCTGTGGACTGGTCACTAATCTTACAATGGTCACGGCATTTATAAAAGATGAATTTTGGTTTGATAGTGAAACAATTCTTAGCTAACAAGCAATGACTTGTAACTAAGAATTGTTAAGACTCACCTTATCTTACATAATGATTATGTTTTCACGGTGACATGCAATGGCATTTATAATGCTGTATAAAGATAATATACAATGGCACATATATACAGGGTTGGGCGGATTAAGTGTCCTAGTTAAAAAGTGGTATAAAAGTTTAAAAACAAAACAATATTACTAATCTTGGTGTTATTTATATCAGAAACATTCTATATTTTACCGCAGCAATTGATAAATTTTATAAACTCCCCTTTAACATGTATTATTTTAAGCATTATGTCGTATAAGGAATTTCATCCAGCACGCACTACCTTATCTGCCATGTGATGTCATATTAGGTTATCTAACCCTAGTACAAACTTGAATCTTAGCCTAAACCCGTCTCAATAAAACTCTGCATTGATTTGTATATGGAAATGTTTATAGAATTTCAGTTATCTAAAGATTTAACGTACTTTGCTAGGTAAATATCAGCCTCATAATTTTGGCTATAACTTGGTATTTCTTCTTATCATATTGTACCCTGATTGATTAACTTTTTGGAATAAATTTATAACTAAAATACCTTCCTTTCTAGTTCTTAATAAAACACTATACCCATAATCAATCTAGCAATTACCAAACTCTTGCAATGAAAATGCATTTTCTTTGAAAAATGACCTTCGTGCCGCCTATTCGACTTTTTGTATTTAACTCTTATATTTTTTAAAGAGAGAGGGCACATATATAAATTATCTGTTTCATAAGGGCCTCACATTTTGTGATTATTTTGCAGTGCGCAAAATATTAACCCCTCTTCAATCTAATAATTTTATCGAAGATTATACAATAAGAGGCACCTTTTCGTAAAAATTGCCCATGGGTGCTTATTGGTACTTTGCTGACTCAAATCATTTAAAGCTTACCCAATTTCGGCTTGATTTTGGAAGCAGAGGACTCCTTGAAACGATTGATGGTGTGCAGTATTAAAACATACGTTGATATTTACTTTTATTGTCAGTTGATAATGTCGCTCGAATTTTAATGCTCGCTGCACCATTATCCAACAACACCGCTTTTTACATTTGTTCTTAAAAATATATACAACTAAATGTTATGAGAATGAGTTTCGGAATCCATGAAGCTGATTAAATCGACGATTTAAAATGACATACAGGGTATGAAAAGCAGTTATATTTCAAAAGATAAACGAATGTTTTTCAATAGGACAGTTAATCAGCCCAACCCTGTATGTAAAGTATTTTAATTGAACTGAAATGACTGAAGATGATTATGTTTATCTCGAATGTGGGTCTCTATATGAGTAGCATTTTTTTTTCGAAAAATTTGTCCCATCACAATTTTCAAAATTCTTTCTCTTGTCTTATTTTGTGTCCCTAGAAAACGTGACGGAGTTCTGATTTTTGTAGGAGATGATGTTTTGTTTTCAATTTCTCATGTATGAATTAAAACCAATCGTGAAAAAGAAATACAACTGCACCGGATTTTTTTGATGTACTGAGTCGAAACAGCAACCAAAAGCGCGATAGAGCGGTATGAAACAAGACAACGAAAATAATTTTGACCCGAATTATTAAACATTGTTGCGCATATTCTTAATCCTAACTAGGTTGCTCCTTGCTGCTTGCTTTTCACTTTAGAAACCTAACCAATCCAAGTGTTTTACCTTGGTTTATTCTTGATTTTTTTTTAAATCATTCACTCTGTTGTTCAAATTATTTTTTAAGCAATTTGGACCTGGGAACCGGTCGACGAAGCCCCGGGCTTCTACGTATTTCTTCTCTAAGGGGTAAAACGAACCTATCCGGATTAGAGGGTTGACGGGGGGCGTACAATAGTAGATTGTGTCACGAGGGATTTATAGTACCTACATTGTGCATCAAGGGAGGTAAGTACGGAATTACTAACGAGAGTATTAGTAGCTTTTAATGACTCGAGTTAGTATTCCGCTTACCGACCGTGATGCATACAATGTTTTTCATCACACTTGCGGACAAAAAATAAGTTTTAAGACAAAATATAATTCTATGACGTACTGATATTTCTATTACTCCCTAGGGAATTTCACTTTTCTATTACTCCCGCTACGTATACGAGCAATGGCGCGCATAGACAGCAAGTGTGATGAAAAATTATACATTTTCACCCAAAAAGTTTAGGACAATCGACGATATGCAACACGACAGGCACCTCTCGATTGCTCTTACAACGTGTTTGTAACCAAAGCTCGTTGAAATTACAGCGATCAACGTCACGCATCCTTAGCAAATCTCGACTCAAACAATAGTTATCTGATTAGTACTGGTCGTCCTGCCCAATGTGATTTATAAAGGACATATTCGAATATGTAGAACAAAAGAAAAGCGACTAGGTATATTTTCAAACTCATTCGGTTTAAATTTCAATAGCTCAAACTTTGTATGACGGGCAGGACGAGGATAGGTACAGCGTATATCAATTTAAAATCTGATTTCAATTTAAGTGAGCAGCTACCTCGCTCAACAGATCAGCCTCACAATCCAGAGGGGCAATATTGCTGGCATCTTTACTACCGTCATATACTTATTTTTAGTGTATTTTAATAATATATAGTTTTTAATTTTGTACACTTTTTTTAATTGTAAATTGTTAATATATACCTAAATTGATTTAGGCTATTTTATAATTTATAAAAAGGGTTTTATTTGTGTAGTGTGTGTTTAGTTTTATTTGTTTACTGAGAGCAAATTAAACAGTTGATTATATTGTCGGGCATTTACCTATTTAGTTTTGTTTGCAAATATACATACGTAAATAATAAATATAAATTCACATGTGGTTATTGCATACGTATCGTATAATTATGTAGGTAGATATGTAAGCTTTTTGATGGACGCTTTTTGCCTCATAATGCGAAATATTTGAGCACTTACGCTTTCGGCTTACACAACCGCCTGTCCGCAGCCAAGACGTTAAGTCCTATAATTTATCTAGACTGTGAGGACGTTGCTTTCAAACGCGCATACGACATTTTGGTTCACGAACGTTTAAAGTATTAAATTGCCACGTGTCGATATTTCTAGATGCTTACTATTTGCTAACAGCCTATTGTTTTAACTAACTAGGCGTCGTAAAGTCCTAACATTTAAGTACTAACTTAAACTTGGCTTAAAGTAATTATCTTAAACTTGGCTTAACTACAGGAGTTTTCGTAAGATATGCATTATACTGCATATCTATACAGCGTGTATATTGAATATTACCTCAAACTATAAACAGACAACTTATTACCATCAACATCGGTTCAATAGTAAGGTAATTTTAAGCTAGTGTTAATCACTAAAGCCTTATGAAATTTATCAAGTAGTAAATGTAGTAATGTAATGCGAATATTAATTTTATACATAAAATAATCGGATTATTTTGTATGGAAAAAATAAGCCAAAAATGCTTAGTAAAACTAATGAAAAGTTTGTTAAAGTCTTTCCGAATTACTCCAGGTAATATTACAAATACACATTGTAGATTATTTAAATACTGCTCTCTTAATTATCAACTAGGTACCTTCAGTTATTATTTAATTGTTCATATATATTATGTTCAGATATAAACACCATAATTAAGATCCCAACAATAACAATGGAATCCACTCGTGGAAACGTTTGTGAATTTCAATTAGCTTAATCGCAAAAAGTTCACAAACTTATTGATTTTTTATTACTTTTTTAAAAATGAACATGTAACGTTCGCTCATTATAGGCCCGGAAATAATTAAAAAATCCAAGAATAAAATTAAGCAAAGATTATCATTACAAAATGGGTCATTCACCGTACAGCGTGCGGTCCTGAAGGTCGCTTTTTGCGTATCGCGGTCACGAGTCAGCCGGCTGATCATCTCGGTAATATGCGAAACAACACAAAACTGTTTGCAATTAACGTGAGAAATGCCTTCGTGATTGTTTGATAACGTAACACCTTGGCCGTAATAAATCAAAGGATTTTTAAAGACTCACTTGCTCACGTCAATTTAATACAATGCATGATAAGTTGATAACGATTACGATCCGCTCGCAGTTTTTCTTTTTTACTTTTGTTTAATCCAATTGTTACCTACGATCAAAATTTTCCAGTAATCATGAAATCCAACTAGACAGAACCAAAGCTAATGTAAAGCTATCATCTTCATCGATCGATTGTTTGATAACGTAACACCTTGGCCGTAATAAATCAAAGGATTCTTAAAGACTCACTTGCTCGCGTTAATTTAATACAATGCATGATAAGTTGATAACCTTTATGATGCGCTCGAAGTTTTTCTTTTTCACTTTTGTTTACCTACGATCAAAATGTTCCAGTAATCAGGAAATCCAACTAAGCAGAAGCAAAGCTAATGTTAATTGAGAAGTAAGCGTCATCTTCATCGATCGATTGTTTGATAACGTAACACCTCGGCCGTAATAAATCAAAGGATTTTAAAAGGCTCACTTGCACATGTCAATTTAATACAATGCATGATAAGTTGATAACCGTTACGATACGCTC
This sequence comes from Thaumatotibia leucotreta, assembly GCA_025490895.1. NCBI lineage: Eukaryota > Metazoa > Arthropoda > Insecta > Lepidoptera > Tortricidae > Thaumatotibia > Thaumatotibia leucotreta. Next base: position 163,267 of record JALPQI010000769.1, read on the forward strand.
GAAGTTTTTTTTTTGTTCACTTTTGTTTACCTACGATCAAAATGTTCCAGTAATCATGAAATCCAACTAAACAGAAGCAAAACTAATGTTAATTGAGAAGTAATCGTCATCTTCGTCGATCGATTGTTTGATAACGTAACACCTTGGCCGTAATGAATCAAAGGATTTTTAAAGGCTCACTTGCTCACGTCAATTTAATACAATGCATGATAAGTTGATAACGGTTACGATCCACTCGCAGTTTTTCTTTTTTACTTTTGTTAAATCCAATTGTTACCGACAATCAAAATTTTCCAGTAATCATGAAATCCAACTAAACAGAAGCAAATCTAATGTTAATTGAGAAGTAAACGTCATCTTCATCGATCGATTGTTTAATAACGTAACACCTTGGCCGTAATTAATCAAAGGATTTTTAAAGACTCACTTGCTCACGTCAATTTAATACAATGCATGATAAGTTGATAACAATGATAACCTTTACGATGCGCTCGAAGTTTTTCGTTTTCAATTTTGTTTACCTACGATCATAATGTTCCAGTAATCAAGAACTCGAACTAAACAGAAGCAAAGCTAATATTAATTGAGAAATAAGCGTCATCTTCATCGCTTACAATTATATTTTATTGCAATCGCTTCACGAAGAAATAATAATTCACACGTCTCGTTACACGGCCGAGCCACTAATCGAGTCAAGTTTAATTAATTGTGAGATGAACGTAGCTTGCTCAACGAGGAAGCATACGTCGTGATATAACATCCAGTGACGCTGTAACAAACTGTAACGCATTGGTTATTGGAAATCAGGCTGTTGTTTCGAATCATTCAATTCTCTTGCTAAAGCTATTAATCATGTTACAAATTAACAAATAGGTCGATTATCGGTTTCAATTCATAACATTATTGTATTTCTACTAGCTAGAGTATTTTTTTCTCAATACAATAATTTGCCTAAGGAACTATTAATTTTGTTATTAACTTTGGTGAGTAAGCATAATAATCTTTTTTTTGGATTTCCAAGAGACCGGAATTGATAACCGTTGATAAAGTAATGCTCTAGAAGACCTACCGGTGCGAAGCTACCAGTGTACAGACTAGCCTGTATCGTTAATATTAAAGGCGTTAGTTTGTTTTACAATTTTACTAATTTATTTTTTAAGATTTAGTTTGTAGTCAATATTATTCTTAAGCAGTTATTGTTTTAAATTAATAAAGTTTCCTGTTTGTATAACTATTTAAGCTTATTCATACTGCATTTCCAACTGTAAAACTTTAAATTTTAAAGAATCTTCCTGTATTGTAATTACGTATTAATAAATATAGATTGGTACACACCTATATTATACATATACCTATTTAGGTATATTTAAATAATATGGCAAACTTAAGTGATTGATTACCTAGGGACTATAACCTAATTCTACACTTTGTTACATACGAGTACCACACGTTTCTACAAATAATAAATGATTATTTTTAATATTTATACCTACAGTATAAGTAGCATAATCCTTGTATGTGTGTAATAGTCATAATCTATAAAAGCGAATCAATAAAATTGCAGACATTGAGTTTGCGATTTCAACAAATTGCAGCTTACAACCAACTTGAAGATGAAAGTTAATGTCTGTTTACCCGATAAACCGAAAAACTTGCAAATACCGGTTATGCGACGTAACTTTATCAGATGATTTCAAATAACTTGACGTAAATTACCAAGGATGTCTAATTAAGTTTGTAATACTATACACATTATTGATTACTTGCATGAGCATTTTTGGTCAATTTGGTCATTCATTTGGTCATTCATTTGAAATTAAATACGTACATTTAGAATATAACCTAAGTTATAATTTCCGCGAATTATGAGTGAAAAAAGGCATTGTTCACCGGTCCAAAAGTAGGAATCTGCTTTTATTGCTATTTGAACTATAACTTAGGTATATTCATTTAAGTTCCAACCGAAAATAGGCGATTTTAAATGAGCGTTTTGTAAATGACTATCTGGCATCGCTAGTCACGTCCGCATTAAGATTTGCTAAACAATTGACTTGGGTCATGTAATTGCTTCAACGGTGTACGTTTATGGAAAATTTAATGCTGCGATAAGATGGCCTTTTACACGACATGCGAATTAAGAAATTTGTTCTATATAACCAACTTAGGTCCTATTTTGTAAGCGATGCTCTGAGACATACCCCGATCCTTCTTTGCAAGAAAGCATCGTCAATATATTGTTTGAATTCAAGTACATAGATAGCTATTAGCGCATTTCATATTATTTTGAAATCCTAATGGCTTAAGGTAGTGAAGATGTTATCTACTGCGATTCGGCGATAATGCACAGAAGGCCTGAAGGCGCGATCGTAACATGCCCTGTACTAGCTACTGCGGGTGAGCAATAAAGATCGCTTACTATCCTTATCGCAATCTGGTTAATGCTTTATTTTGACGCGTTGACAATCAATTAGTTTTGTTGCTCCGTACAAGACAAAATATTAATCTTAACTTTACGCAACATAAGCTTGCGTATTTCGCAAGGTACCTACTTTCGAGATTTCCATACATTTACAATACCGCTGTATCATTGGACAATCCAGTTCTTTCTACAATTTTGATGACAAGGATTTCACACGTTCGTGGGTAATAGTCAGACGTTGTAACAACATCGCATCAACCGAAATTATAACCTATTATTTTTATTGGATCAATTTACTAGTCTCGTAACATTAAACGGAATATAGTGTCTGTAACCGCATGAATTTATTATGCGAGATATTGCACAAACGCGTCGAAATCGTTATTGATGAGACTACCAAATACTATTTCAGTTTTAGGTAATATTCACATGTATGCATACTATTTAAATTTGTTTATCTATACTATTCAAATGAATCTGGTTGATATGATGTAAACTTACGATTCTGATGTAATTGGTCATGATGTTGTCGGGGACACTGTCACAGAGATCAGCGCGGGAGCAGGCGTGGGGAGGCGGTGGCGGCGACGCGGGCGCACTGAGCTGGACCGTGGGCGACTGACGTACGCGGCGGCCTGCAACGGTCGGTGGTGGTAGAAGGTACCAATGCCGCACAAACATACAACAATTTTCTTAATAGATCACGTATCTATGCGCACAGAAGCGAATCAACTGGTGTCGTAACTTTTCAGCGCACGCATGCGACCTTGGCAGTGCTGGGTCGGAATTTTAATTAACGTTACAAAAGTTTATTTTAAGTACGTACTGTTTTGCGTACGGTTGGCGGAGGGCGCTGGTCGGCAGTAAGCGCTTCAGCGGCGACAAGTGATTATATAGGTTAAGCGCGGCCTCGCGCCGTGCGGGAAGTGCCGCGCGGCCCGCTGGGACTCGCGCCCGCCCAGCGCCCGGCGCTCGCCCGCCCAGGATTTACAGCGCCATCGACTATACCAAAACTACCCTTAATGTGTTTTTCATGAACTCTATTCGATCATATAAGAAATAGTGAACTAATATACGTACACAGAAGTCGGTGCAATTTCCTATGCCGATATATTTTTTAAAGTTTGGATCTAATATTATTCTTAGGAAAGACTTGCATACCACGATGAAACTGCAATGATTCTATTAGTAATGAATGATTCTAATTAGTAACAGGGCAAAGAAAAAGATTCAGGGTGAATCAACTTTTTTAAAGTTACGAAATTATTTTTGTTTCCTTGTTGGAGATTTATTTATTTATTTTTAGATTGTTGGAGGTCTTTTTATGTCTCTATAAATAACAATACATTAAGGTAAATAACTATGTATTTGAGATAAACGTAAAGGTACCTGCACAGATTAATATGGAATGACAGATAATGGGTAGGTTCATATTAATGGAACCAACGCGCAAATAAATTACCTATCTATATTAAAATAATTGCACCGTGGGAAACCAAACATACTACTGGAGGAGCAAGTTAAACATAACTTTTCACTATTTAGTGTTCTACGTAATCATTTAAAAATAACTCCAGAAATTATTTACTTACGATTATTTTATATTAGTCAGTTAATTCAGTTGGTTGGTTCCCTGTGTGCCTTTGATTTTTCTTATACCTAATAGGTATTTAGAATTTTACAACAAAATTTCATAAATTCATTCAAATTTAGGTTGGTTCATAAGAAAACGATAACAAACCATACATTGTTCAATGTAACGTCCCTGAGTTCCCAGGGTCTGAACGCAAATACCTACATTCTGACTGTTTTACATACAGTCAGTTCAAAATATCTCATAGGTTCTACACTGGGCGGTAAGCTGAATTAGCTACCTTTTTCTTGGGCGTTACGAGCATAGATAAAATATGATAGTATTATTAAAAAATAACCACGTATTTTTAAATAAATAAATGGCAGACAAATTCACGTGGGTTATATATAAAAAAATCACCTCAAACCACACCTAAATAATGGCTGATATGCTTAATAATTTACCCATTCATTTTGTAGGGCTCACTCTGTATACACAAAATTGTACATTATAATAATAATTTTTACTTAGACATAATTTATTTAAATATTTAGGTACTAGTTAAAAAACAGGCATTAGATACTTTTATTTTTATTTTGCGGACCCGGGTTACCGTGAGCTACTTTCTATAATTGTCGCTCTCGCCAATATTGGAGCATGGACGGACTAGACAGAAAGTAAGTCTGCGTCAAACTCACGGCGCGACTACGCTCGCTCGCTCGTGGTAAACATACTGGAACCTGGACTATCGATATTCCCAGCACCTCCCGAGGGTGCCTCGTAGAGAACAAAAACTACTCCAGTAGCCGTACCCTGAGTCGGAAAGTAAAGAATACGCCTGTTACTCGATAGGTACATAATGCATTACCTATACAGGGTGTAATCGATAAGTGTTTACAAGCCATAATTCCGTAATATGAGAGATATCAGAAAACTTTTAACTGATATCGAAAGTACCTAACGAGTAAAATTACTTTAATAGCTTTTTCTAAATACATGAAGTAATATTAAAAATACTAACTTAAAACGCTCCCATACATTTAGTATGACGACTTACAGCCTTAAAGAATGTCGGGTATCGTAAGAGATAAAACTGTTAGAGATTCGTTATTTGTACGAATACATCGTAATAGAATAATAATACTACCGTTTATGAAATAATTAATCTAACATTTATTCCTAAATAAAAAAATATTCGTATTTAAACTAGTCTTTGAATGAACGGTCACGTACTAAATGTATTGGAGAGTTTGAAGTTAATATTTGAGATATTTCTGATTTTATTTCAAAAAAGTTATTAGTGTAATTTTACTCGTTGGGTAATGCACTTTCGATATCAGTTAATTTTTTTCTGATATCTCTCATATTTACGGAATTATGGCCTGTAAACACTTATCGATTACACCCTGTATATCGCGCTCGCACTGACATATTGGAGCGAGAGGGATGCCTCGTAGGGAACAAAAATACGTGTCCAATAGCCGTAACCTAAGTCTGAAAGTAAAAGATACGCCTGTTACCCGATGCTTAATGCATTACCTACCTAAATATATATCGCGCTCACACTGACATATTGGAGCGAGTGTGATAGCCTGCTTTACGTTGCAGTGACGTTCTGGCAAGTATCTACTTATACATGTGCGAAAGCGACGCGTAGCATGACAAACGAAAAAACTGAACCACAAGCCCTTGCCGCGGAGATTTGATAAAGTTATTTGCATATTTTCATTTAACAACAGGAAGGTGGTAACATTAACTGCACGCAAATAATACACAAGTTATTATAACAAGTTAGCAGTACCTAATTAACGAACACTTAATATTCACCGGAATACCAAAGCAATATGTAATTTAATTTTCAACACACTTGTTCGTGACGTAGGAGACTCATAATCAAGGAGCGAAATTTTCATAGCAAAAATCTAACTGTCCTCTGACTGGATTGACCAAACTATTTTATCGACTTATCGATGTTAACGAATAATCCATTACCGTAAACCGGGGTTACTTTGATAAATTTTGAACTTTGGTTCCATTTTCTGATCAACCTAATGAACATAAAAAAATTAAATTAAGATATAATAATTGGGTTTTCCACAAGAATCAACATGCGAAATAAAAAAAATGTAGGACCTTTAATTAACGAAATAAAAAATAAAAACAACGTGATCAAAATTATATTGAAAATGGGGTCACTTTGATATCACTCAAAGAAAGGGATAAAAAGTATTTACTTGACATTTCCATGACATTTAGTTTAGTCAACTGGTGCTGCACGTAACATCCCCAAGTAACACTAAATAATACGAGTAGTAGGTACATGGAGATCCATTGTAAAAAGCGAAAGAACTATGTGGCTAAAACCTAAAGACCCGAACCTTGTAACACTGACATATCCTTGAAAAAAATATATTACCGTTATTGCTATTGTTCTCGTATCTACTTGCGGTTTTTATAACAATATTTTCATTCATCAATTGGATTAAAACAATTGCCCCTATTTAGGCTTCCAGTTGACAATGGAAATCACATAAATATTTAAAATCTTATGTTTTTTTAATGAGCTTCCTCAGAATCTCATCGTGGAACACTGTCAGTATCACACGCCAGTCAACCGTACCAAGCTCAGTCTTAAGATTTATCATTGTACAATATTTACTTAATATAGTTAATATCGTTAGTTAGGTATGTGCAATATACTATTTGTCAGCCTCCGTAGCCTAGTTGGTAGACCTTGCCTACGAAGCGGGAGGTTCCGGGTTCGAATCCCGACGAGGGCATTATTTGTGTTTTTAGTTATCACAAATATTTGTTCCTTGGTCATGGCTGTCTATATATTTAAGTATCTATATGTATATATATTTATTTATTTTATTTATTTATTTACTATCTATCTAATAACAGCCAGCCGTGCCATGACTTTGAAATGAAATGAAATGAAATTATCGGTAACGTTAGTTTTTACTCCATACGTAAAGCCTTCGTGCTCGCTCCAATATATCAGTGCGAGTGCAACAGAATGTATTACGTATCGAGTAAAACCTAACGTATCCTTTACTTTCCAACTCATGATACGTACGGCTAAAGGGCTACGACATTGGTCTAAGGCGACCAGCGGCGAGCGAATCCATGAGTTGTAGCGGGATGCCGATATGGGTACTCCCTCTCACACGTATGGTTTTCCGCTAAGCCGGTCGCCTTAGACCAATATCGTGGCCGCGGCATAAGCGAGATTATAGCGTATTTACCAATGACATTAAATAATAAATGGACGCACAGAGCCAAACAAAAAACCAAGAAAAGTGGCACTAAAAGTCATTTCTATCATGTTTCAGTTGAAGCTAATAACGCTCACTTACAATGAACTATAATAAAAAAAACTCAAAGAATAAAAAACTTTGTGAAGTGAGCAATAAGTGTCAAATTTGCGAACAACACCGCAAAATAGTAGAAACTTTTTATGTTTAAGGAATAATGATGCTATACCGTAAGGTGACCAAATGTCAACTGTCAGAACTGAATAGCGGAGCAAAAGGACCGCAATATTTACTTCTGCAGCCCATTTTTGGGGCCATTTTTTTGAGCTGTTTGGGGATCCACTTATATATTCTAAATCAATGGTATTTACTAACTAACTGCGCTAACTCAGTGACCCACAATGAGTCTTAGCCTCCGACACGAGAATTGGGTACTTCACCCGATCCTGTAGCCGTACCATGAGCTGCCGCGGCGTTATTAACGCGCGTTTATTTTCTATCCGGCTCGCTCGCGCCAATAGGTACGCAAGCGCGAGCGGAATGGATAGAAAAAAACGCTCGTTACTAACGTAGGGGAATCTCATGGTAGGGCTTGGTTCCGTTTGATTAAACGATTGTTTATCGTCTTTACTGTCACGCTCTAACGAAGTAAGTGCGATAGTGACGCATGATACGATAAACTATAAATGGGGAACCATCATAAGCCTACTGTGTGATCACACATCGCCTTAGACCAATGTCGTGGCCGCGGCATAAGCGAGATTATAGCGTATTTACTAACTGCGCTAACTCAGTGACCCACAATGAGTCTTAGCCTCCGACACGAGAATTGGGTACTTCACCCGATCCTGTAGCCGTACCATGAGCTACCGCGGCGTTATTAACGCGCGTTTACTTTCTATCCGGCTCGCTCGCGCCAATACGCAAGGGTGAGCGGGATGGATAGAAAGAAAAGGCGCGTTTCTAACGTAGGGGAATCTCATGGTAGGGCTTGGTTCCGTTTGATTAAACGATTGTTTATCGTCTTTACTGTCACGCTCTAACGAATATATAAGTGCGATAGTGACGCATAAACTATAAATGGGGAACCATCATAAGCCTACTGTGCGATCTCTCGCCAGTGTATTTCTACGAGCTCACGCAGACCCATCTCCACCTGTTGCCGTATCATGAGTTAATCACTCGCGATGATGTAATACGAATGAGCATGATGGACTACTATATGTGTCGGAACTCTAACGTAAAGTTTACTTGCTAACTCGTAGTACAGTAGCCGTACCATGCTGCCACTACGTTATTAACGCATGTTTACTTTATATCCTGCTCGTTCGCGCTAATACACGACTAAAGTGGTTTTACCGCCTCTCTCGCTCGCACCAATACGCGAGTATTAGCGAGATGGCATGGCTAGAAAGTAAGTCAACTTTAACTCACTGCGGCAGCCAGGGCCGGATTTAGGGGGGGAGGGTCAACCGGGGCTATAGCCCCGGGGCCTCCACGAAAGAGGAGAAAAAATTGTTTTCACTTCTCATGCTCTTAAAATGTTATTTTAATCCCTGCATATCGGGACTAAAACTCTTTATTAATCTCTAGGGACTAAAGTAATTTTTTTTTAATTGACGTTGGAAACCCGTAAACAGCCACACTCACGGTGTTCAAGAATAAAGGATAGTCGCCATTTTCAGTGTTTGTGTATGGACCACTTTTGTGCATGCCGTGGATACAACCTCTAAACTTTTTTTTAATTGACTTTGGAAACCCCTAAACAGTCATTTCTGGTGTTTATGATTTTTGAACGAACGATTATTGCCATTGGAAAAAACCTCAAAATGTCAGTCGTGTAAAAATATTTATTAAGGAAAATCGATTTTTTTTCTTGATATAGGTACGTATATTTAATACTTGTTTAATATATGATTAAGATTGAATCCAATTTATTAGTTAAGTTATGTTTTAACCAATTAGCTTCAAAATAGTTTGTAGTTAGCTCCAATTCGTTGGCTAAATATGCAAGTATTTAAAGCGACATATTTCGAAAAAGGAATACAGATAAAAACTAAAACGCGGAACGAATTTGATTGCTTATTTTTTGTGTTTTTGTCCATAAGTAATATTGTTCAAATCGTATAATTTACGATGTCACGTCATGCGATGAAGAAGTATTAACGCCTTACTTCAGAATAAAGAAGAATGCAAAAGAGGTGGTGCAAAATCTTTTGCCGCCGAAATCTAGTGTAATATTCAAAAGCGTATCAAACTTTTATGGATTGGAAAACTGGAAAGCAAATTAGGTACCAACATCATTTATGGAAGGCGTATTTCTGACATATTTTGATGAAAAATCTAAGAAATATCAACCGTCATCACCTTGTAGCATATATTCCATGCTTAAAACCACACTGCAACGAAACCATATAACTTGAAAAAGTTTGCGAACTTATCGTCTAGTGGCCATGTCCCGAAGAAGTCGGAAGTTTTGTCATCGCAGTACATATATTTTTTTTTGTTTCTTACTTGTTCTTTTTGTTAATAAATACTGAGATTTTTTCCTCGCATTCGAAATGAAAAGTAGTGTTTAATTCGGGACTAAACAGCCATAATGACACTCGAACTACATCCACCCTCGCTACGCTCGGGTGGATAAATATCTCGTGTCATAATGGCCTGTTTTAGTCCCTCGTTGAACAATCTACTATTACTTTATTTGGAAAATAATTGGGGACGAGGGGCCTCCACTCCTTTGTTGCCCCGAAGCCTCTCAACCTCTAAATTCGGCCCTGGCCCTGGCTCATGGTAGACGTACACACTGTAGCCGTACCATGAGTTGGAGAGTAAGGGTTTTAAATACTCGATACGTAATGCATTATCGCGCTCACTCTGACATATGGCACGCTTTAACCTATCGAGTAAAACCTAACGTTACCGATACTTGCAAAGTCATGGTACGGCTACTGATCTATCCTATCCAGCCACTTGTATCGACCGACTGCGCGTCGTCTAGTTGGTCGGCCTATTGTGTGCTTACCATGAGCTGCCATCGCGTTATTAACACGGACTTACTTGCTATGCATCCCGATCGTTCTCGCATATTGGTGCGAGCAAGCCACTTGGAAAGCAAGTGCACGCATTTTGTCTAAAGAAAATGTTAGTTTAGTATGGGACCGCGTCCAGCTTTCCGCACGCGTACGCATGCTTACGCGTTCATACTAAACGCACAATTTCATTAGACGAAATGCGTACGCATGCTGATAAATGTGTCTTCACCCTTAATATCGTGGCGGCTGCTCATGATACGGCAACAGGCCCCACCAATGATAAAAGGTTCGGTTACAAGTTTCTGTAAATAAACTATTGTAAATTAAAACTGTGTACACGGTTTACTGTGTGTACTATGAGTAAACCGCATAGTTTTAATTTACAATAGTTTATTTTTAAAAATGAGACAATACAGCTCGTGTAATAAATAAATAACGAGTGCAGCTGTAAATACAGAACTCGTAAGATGTATTTATGCTAAATAGAATTTTTCACAATTCGAAACGCTTTAGGTACATTTGTAACGGATCAAGTCTCCTTAGACAAGGTCACATATTTATTTATTATTTTATTACGAGTTGTATTTAAAAAAAAATCTCGGTTGTCTAGAAAATAAGTATTTAAAATGTTGTGGATGAAAAGAATGACGTTGCCGAGTGCTATATTAAATTTTAATACACCCATTTTAATCGTAGGTATCATTCAAACCTTTTTATTTTCAAAACTATACAATTTATATACATAAATTAAATTTAACTAACCTAACCTATATCTAAGATTGTCCTGGCGGCATTCCTCGGTGTATATCAATGCTGATGCGCAATGACTGAAATGACTCATTCATACTAAATAGTAAAATAGTATTTTTCACAAACTCGAAACGCTGTATTTGTTTTGTTTTTTGGGGTTGTATTTTGTGAGCATAAAAATATCATTTCATGCGCCTTTAATCACGTTTTTTTAAGTCGAAAAATTACCAACATGTTTCGTTCGGTATCTGAGGAAGCTCCCATATTATTCAAATTATACAGACTAAAGTTACTATTTGATTGGGCTTTTTAGGCTTATGTAAGAAACTATATTACTTAGTAGGTAGCAAACTTCCTTAGACTATTCTATAGTAAACTTTCTTAAGCCTTATCCCAGTAAAATTATAAAAAGAGAAAATAGAAGCTTGGCCGCATTGCTAGTTGGGCACTAATATGACAATGCTTATTCGTTTAAATGAATTTTTTACCTCGAAATTTCTAGATGGGTGGTCATCACTGGCATCGATAAACGTGGATATTCCTTTATTCAAACGTCGCTCACACCAGTTAAGACGAGATGCAATAGAAAGTAAGCTACGCGGTCTCTGACATTTACAGCAGCAGCATACTCGTGGTAATAAAAAACTGCAACAGGCATGTAAGTACCTACATACTTCCGCAATCACGTGTCAGTCGCAGCAACTAGTGTGGGTGATACTGATGAAGGTCATTGCCCCCGGCTGGGATAGCATAATGTCGTGACTGCAGCCTTACGAATCCTCGGGCAGGTGATCTGTACACGTGGTCAAAACGTGGCTTGAGATTACAAGCAGACTGTCGATAGACCTTTGGCTGCGGGTGATTTCATAGATTCTGAATATTCGACACCTACCCGTGAGTAGGTAATAATAAACCTATAAGGCTGGTTCCTGTGTCACGCGGACCGCCCGCGCGGATCTCTCTGCGCGGTTTCAATCTGAAACGCGCCATTGATTCAATACATAGTTATTTGCTCCGCGCGGAGAGATACGCGCGGGCGGTCCGCATGGCACAGGAACCAGCCTAAATAAAATTCTCAGGCTTAGGTCTTGTTAAGGTGCGTCTAAACCAAAAGAGCATTCGCTGTTCTAGCGCCCGTTCTACGAAATCAACCAATCACGTTTTGTGTACCGATCGAATTTCGTAGAGTGGGATGTTAGAATAGAACAGCGAATGCTCTTTTAGTTTGAGCGCACCTAAGGTGTAAGGCCTGAGTGGCGAGCATCGAGCGGTGCGTCCGGCGGGGCCTGCAGCGGCGCGTCGAGTGTCCATTGTCCAAGGGATTTGAACGGCGTATACTCAGGCCATACGCGTGTCTAAAAATGTTTCAAACTACCAGAAAGCTACACTGATTCGGCTAGACTATACGCAATTCATTAATGTCTGGAATTACTAATTCCAATGTAACCGACATAAATGTTATGCGAGAGTCAAATAATAGCTGGATTTGGCAATACGTCATTCCGCGCTGAAAATAATATTTTACCGGAAGTCTCGCAGAGTTGAGCAAGGACATTAGTTGAACGGCAAAAACTCCTAGAAAAGTCTGAATCTTTCGCTGAACTTGAACTTGAATGAGCGGCGCAGCATTGACCTGAATTTTGAATGATGTCTATCAATGAATGCTGTTAACGATTCTTCATTTTCCTTTGTAGAGTTTCGCCGAAGCGCTACTACTTATCAACTAAATAGGTATGATGACGTATTGGAAAATCACCTAGAAAATACTGACCTACTTGAACTGTACTTACCACTACTGAATACACGCGAACTATAATAACAGCGAAGTAAAATTATATCTCTTACGCACAATCTACATGCCATTAGCAATTAACAGCTAACTATTCCAAGGAAACTATAGTCCCAAAACAAAACAGAGTGGGGATAAGTTTTTTCTTTGTAACACCAGAGGCCTATTTCTCGAAAGCTTGTAACTTGTAATACAAGTGGAAGTCTCTTTTTGACACTATTAATTAGATAAGGACTTCCGCTTGTATTACAAGTTACAAGCTTTCGAGAAATGGGCCTCTGATTGAAATAATTAATCAAATTATTTATTAACTAATTTGTGTTTTCACAAATACTTCAATAGATAGCAGCACCAGCTCTCTAGCTATTCTAGAAAACTGAAAAGTATTCTGATAGAAGAGGTGCATGCACGTAACATTGCTTGTCCTTAGAGTATGGTCAAACTGGTCAAAGGCGCCTAGTCTTGTAAGGGATTGCATATACCCGAGAAAATCAACTGGTGGTTGCTAAGACCGAGTGGCCGAGCGGTGCAGGCATCAGCCGCGAAAGCTGAACGTGGATTCGATTCCTACCTCGGACGTTGGTGATCTTGGTCGTTTTTTCTTTGACATCCAATATTTTTTATAACTTAATTAATTACCATTTTACTCTATAGCTAATCTGCTAGAAAGAGACATCAAAAAACAATCTGTCGCCACCAGATTATGTCAGACGGAGTAACCCAAGCAGCCTTCACCTTGCCTCGCGCTCAACCGAGACGCACAAAAAACGCAGATATTTACTAAAACACTTCATAATTTGAGTATTGGGGCCAAGTTCAATGAGTGTCGATCAGGCATGAACTTCGCGCGTGGATTTGATTGATTGAAAAGACAATAGCAAGTAAATTACGTAGTTTACCTTTGCAACCTATAATTTAGCCTGTAAAAATGTGATAACTGTTTACGCGTATAGCGGCTAATTATGCAACCCAACGATATACAACACCTAGATCGAGTGTTCCGGCACCCACAGTGAAATCACTTTAACAGCTGCAAAAAACATTACCTAATATGACGCCAATATAAAAATATTGCCAGTGTTATGATTATTTTTCCCTCCAATGAGACATCATATAGTTAAAGGTTAATCCAATAAAAAAAAACAATACTTTAAAGCCTATGTCCGAGCAACGCAAGTGCAAAAATGTCTGAGCAAGTTGCCCTATATCACGGTTTTCTCGGCGTAATTTTATATGTTGGACTGTTCAACATGAACCTGAATTTGGTTAGATATGGTATACATATTTATCTGCACTAGCTAAGCTCCGTCAATTCAACTGCTTAGGTACTGTAAACAGAAAATAGATGTTATAATGTACTTATTACTAAAGAAAAATAGCAAATCCATCAGAGGCCAAATCGGGATACAAACCCTCACCCTCCGTCACCTTTCTGTTGGTTATCTAACTAGTGCCTGGGTACTTATCAATTTAATCTCCTGAAATGTAAGCAGAAGGTACCTATGCTTCCACTTTCTGCTGTTCTTGCACTTCCTATTATACAAATCGCTTTAGGAGTCCAGTTTAACGTCTAGAAATTATTATAAGTACTTAACACGTTCGACGCCGGTGACACGCATATGTGACCGAAAAAACTGTACACCTATGCCAGTGACACACATACGTGATCAAAGTAATCTTATTCTTATGCCACTAGCATTAATCAAGTTCTCACTCCTATGCCAGTGGCATCGAAATACGAACGTTTTTGACACATTGCTGTGTCACCGGCATAGGAGTACAATCTTTTCGGTGTTGTGTCACTGGCATAGGATTTCTATCAGATAATTTCGATCGGCATAGTATAAGCACTTAGTGAAACAGTACCGGAGGCGAACGTGTTAAGTGCTAACTAGGTATTTTATCATTAATATCATATTTAACTAAATTACTGTACATGTAGTAAAAGGTTTATCTCAATGGCTCAGGGCCTACAGTTGTCGGTTATTACTTATTTGTTATCTGTGGTTAACATATGGGAAAATACAGTTGATCTTCAGTCATGACCTGCAACTGTAACGACCGCTTGTGGAGTCAAATAAAAAATCCAAATAAATATGATAAAATAGTCTATGTTTGGACTTCAACTGCACTTTAATTACTTAAATATAATTTTGTTTTATTTTAAACTAACTATTAAAATGACCTAAGATAAGTAAAACATTTAAAAACGATTTGCAAGTCACGTATGTTTATATTAATATACCTACGTATATTTATTGAATTAATGTTAGATCGGAAGCCGGAAAGATAGACATACCTACATAAATAAAACATTCATTTACGCACACGTAATACACCACTGACATGTCCTAATTACGGAAGTATATGGTAGCAAGGCTTTTGCTGATACGATGCTAACTAGGGAATATACGATTATACCTACCCTAATCGTTTTCCGAGGAACCAAAACTGGTTTCATCGTCGCTAATCCACTTATTTTTTAAAGACGATAGTATTATTTTGTGTAGATTTCTAATTTTATTTTATGAGATTATCTTTATATATACATAATATCCCAGACTTATTAATTATTTATTTGCCTAATACCGATTTATCTTTATATTTTCATTCAGGTTATTTATGTAGTTATTACTCCCGGTATTAGTTATTTACTCCCTTTATCTTATCATAATCTAATACTTTCACACGCTTTTTAATTTCATCCTGACGTTTCTGGCATGACGTTACAGCCGTGGTCGCCGGCAGATATACTTACATGATCAGATATTAGTAAAATTAAGGTCAGTTTTGTGACGATAGTTATGAAGCTTTTAATTTCAGTAAAAGTTTAGCTTTGGTATTCATTTTACTTCCCTTAAATTCAAGCTCCCTTAATTGGATACCTACGTTTTTTTAAATATCCATAATAAACTTAAACATAGATAATAAATGTAGTCGCTACCATCCACGTGTTTACAGTCTAAAGCTATCTATTTGCACCATCATTTTGGAGTCTGCAGTGATTGCGAAAAAGCTGTCGCATAGACATACATCTTGATCGACATCTATGATCAACCATTTAATATGTTGTCTGAGTACCTAAGTGATGTTTTAGCGATAAGAACCCTTGTTTTAATCAACTTTCGTTATGTTGCTTTATCTTATTGCGATGAGCAATGAGTAAGAACCTAAATACTTACCTACGCATTAGCACTATCAAATACATATAAATAGAAGTGTATATTCGTAGTTACCTAATTATAGGAGAGTGCTTAAATAAGTAATTAACTTTACTTTATCGATTAAGTCGCCTTATCAGCCAGTGTCGACCGACCTCGCCGTAAACGAATATAGAGCACCTTGTCACGAGCCTAATTGCCGAAAACTGAAATATGATAAGTAAAAGTAAAGTGGCGTATATTTTGAGATAATTGTGACACCGGAAGGAAGGAAGGGACCTTGCTGTCACTTCCGAGCGGTTGCCAGCCGCGGGACCCGGTGACCTCCTTCCGTGGTTAACGAGCAGAATATGTCGATTTCGCTAAATATTAAGATGTAGCGATTAAAGTACATAAAATAAATTCAAACGAAACAGATTTAATATCAATAAGGTATACTCCCCAATATTACCATACACTTAAGATCGATCATTCGTTTTTTATTCCTCATAAAAATATATTTGTCTTTAACGTAAAAATGCTCCTCCACTGCCACCTTCAATCCTTCATCGTTAGGAAATCGTTTTCCACGCAAATCCTTTTTAAATCATGGGGAACAAAAAAATGGCGCTAGGGGCTAAATCTGACTGAACTATACGGTGGATGAGTAATAGTTCCGAACCAACATTCAACAATAGCCGCCTTGGCAATGTGAGTAGTATGGACTGGGGCGGTATCAGGCGCGGTTCCAGGGGGGGGGGGGGGCAATGGGGGCACTTGCCCCCCCTCACACTGGACTTATGTATGGCTAGGTGGTGTTTGAAGTATAAAATACTATCATATCATAGGGCAGTGCCCCCCCTCAATGAAGTCCTGGATCCGCGCCTGGGCGGTATCATGCAGAAGCAGAACATCTTTAGTCAATTTACCTCGCCTCTTTTCTTTGATTGCATCCCGTAATTGACATAGAATGTAAGCGTAAGTATTATGATACTGTGATATTTACACCCATTTCTTTATAATCGATAAGTAATATTCCTTCACAATCCGAAAATATAGTGGCCATAACCTTGCCAGCTGAAGGAACGACCTTGAACTTCTTGGACTAAGCTTTTGAATACCACGAAAAACACAATCCATTTCTTCTTTTATTGTTTTTTGTTTTTTAACCTGTTTTGTCAAGAATGTTATAACCTATCGATATTCCAATTTAGTTAACATCGTTAATTCGCTCATGATATTCACGCTTGATCAGCAATTGTAGAAAAACAAAAGACTCAAAAGAGCATCTCGGTTATTTATTTTTTTAATGTCAACGAATGAGCCTTAGCAAAGTAAGTAACAAAAGAAATTCTGAAAGAGGTTGTAATAGATATTACAACCTCTTTCAGAATTTCTTTTATACAGATATATAGATAGAATACCGAGAATTTATTGAATTCCCCTCGTATAATAATAAGTCTTGCCGAAAGATAAATACATCCACACGAATTAATGAGGTAACTATACTCATGATACCATAAGATCATTTATCTACAGGAATATCATAATTTCCCTGTTATGTATTCAGAAGCGGTAATGTAATGACCTATATTAAGAGACCGGTGTCTGTGGCTGTATCATAATGTTAACATTAAAGTACAGGCAGAGTACAGTGCATCATAATGTTGACATTAAAGTATCGTCGTCATGATATTAATTTTAACATTATGAAGTCAACTTCTTTTAGTTGTTTTTTTTTCAATAAATATTTATTGTAGGATATCCTTACTCAAATTGAGTGATTTCAACTGATTTGAATTTTTATATTTAGAGGTAATTACTTACCTAGTGGATATCAATGAAAATAAAGGTAAATTGTCATTCTAAACTAATGATATGGATGTAGATAAAGTTATGTATGTGACTGTACATAATTAGGCATTAAACACTCGTGTGATCTTATTATGAAACTCGCCTACGGCTCGTTTCATAAAACCACACTCATGTTTAATGCCTCTTATTATGCGCCAGCCACATAAATAACTATTATATGGACGTCTACTTCAAAAATAACTACCTACTGTAGAGAGTTTTAGAATGATTCACATTGGAATAGCTAGATATTATTTTAATTTTATATAATTAACTAGGGACTAGACATAGTTTTAAATAAGCACATAAGTTAAAAGAAATCTGCCTGAGCTTAAACTTTTCTTTTAAATTCTTTGATTTGTATTCCGTTTTCTATGTAAAGCAAACGTTAAACAGACGACACGTTGGAAAAACTATCGAGCAAGTGGCGCAATAGTCATGTATAAGTTGTCTCTAATTCGGGTTTCAAATTTCATAGACTCGTAGCAATCCCAGTTAAAACGTTTGAAAGAAAAACTATCACTCTTATTTCAGCCGTACCGTGACGGGTTTTGATGAAAGATGAGCCTTATTGCTATCAATCGTCAGCTACAAAATACATAGGTAACCAGAATCTAGCAGTCTTGACCTTCGTTCTCGAACAGTCGCTTAAAAACTACAGATCAGTTTATAGCAGTCTTGAGTTTGATTAAATAATGACTTATAACTAATACATAAAGGTCAACATATCATACGTCTGCACATGATCGCAGTCAGGTGATAAGCTAATGCGTATGGTAATCGTATTAATTATTGATCGACGTAGCATTTTAACGTTCACGCTATCATGAATTTGTAGCGTTGTTATATCCAACGTTATGACTAGTGCATTGATAGTTTTAAGATCGAGTTCTGTTTGAACTATTTTAAATTTATATCTTAGACGTAGTAGCGCAGGTACCGATATTACATGTTACTATGTGTCGTGACTAACGGCGGAACTGAGTAAGGATTTTGTTAATTGATAGTATAATACTGTTCCGTGTAATCACTCACTCCTTAAACGATAATTTTTCATCAAGATACAACAGCGTTTCATTTTATTTTTTGCTTAGAAACACAGATACACCTACACAATATTCATATTGCACTTAATACCTACACTTCCTAGCCTGAATGTAGGTAATTCAGGCTCTATACAGTGTGTGTCTTTCATAGCGACATTGCTTTTAAGTAACGATAGATTAAAGTGTTGTTGATCATTTTAGTAAAAGAATATAACGATTGCCTTTATTATTTAAGAGTAATTAATTTTTATAAAAATCTCGAGCAGCAATGTAATGCAAACATTTATTTGACGTTTCTGAGAGGAAAAGCAAGTTTCGTTTTCATTTTAATTCGATCAAATCATTAAAGTAACTGCGAACTGTTGCCGACGTTAACTTATTTAATGAATTATCCATTACTAGAAAATACTACAATTTAAAACATGTGAGATTTGGACTACACTAGCACAACAAATTTACATCAACAATTCTTTCTGTGCCTTAATGCCTTAGCCAGCACATTTCGAATCGTATTATTCACTGAACTGATATCAAAAATCACTGCACATAGGTACATTATCACTTCTTAGAATTCTTCTTAGATTACCTAGTTCAAACATTTTTATTAAATTTATTAGGAAAGTCTGTTGATCAACAAACTTAATGTTATCTTGACACTTCAACTCAATCAATGTGAAGTTTTCAATCGGTATATAAACAAAACGATTATCTGATTCCGCCTACTTAGTTAACACAAAATTACCTAGCGCTTAATCGTCTCTGTCGCACTTATAAGAAAGAATGACAAAGACGGAAAACTAAAATACGCTACTGTGCGATAGCCATTGGCAACTTGGCTAGGCACCCTGGGCTGTTAAGTCCTTTTTTATGAACAAGGATCATGATTTTTGACGGACTTGTCATCGAAAAGTGTCACCGACATGTAGGATGTAAATAGGTAGGTAATTAATTGTAATTGTCAGGATGTCACTAAGAGCGAGATTTCAATGAAATCATATGTCAATTGTTAGGTTTAATTTATTAATTATTGTTATTACTGATACATTGCGTGCCGAATTAGTTTGTATGAATTTTTTTTTTAATACTTTAACTAAATTTGCCGCTAGATCTACGATTAGCAAAATCTCTTCCAATTTTTAAAAACCTTTTGAAATCACATTACCTTTCCCTGCCTTAACTTGAGTTATTATCATTAGTTTTTTTTTTTTATGTGTATTTACGTTTATTATCTTTAATATAAACACTTATTTGTATGTATGTATATATGTATATATCTTTATTATATTACCTATGTTTTAAATTGATTTAATTGATCATAATTCTTAATTTGTTCTCATATCGGCACTACCCGATTATAATTATTTGCTAATGTTTTCATTTCCTGCTACCCTAAGGTTGTCTGGAAGAGATTGCTTGTAAGCGATAAGACCGCCTGTTGTTGCCTATCGATACATGTTTTTCTGTATTTGTATTTTAATTAAGTATGTGGTGCACAATAAAGAATATTTACTTACTTACTTACTTACTAAATATGCTAATTTCAGTTCATTAAGACTTGTACTTTCACCCCTTAAAAGCAATGTCGTTATGAAAGACACACACTGTATAGACAATGAGAGTTGTGTTAGATAGGGTTTGGGACCGTCCAGGGGTGTGAGGCGGCCATTCACGCCACCAGAGCCTTTTCTCTTGAGAATGAGTGTCATGGTAAGGTTATTCTCAAGGTTGACATAAAAAATGCCTTCAACAGTGTAGAGAGGGACACGATTCTCGAGGAAGTTTTAGACCGAGTGCCATCTCTGTATCCGTTCCTTCGTCAGTGCTACCACACGTCTAGCAATTTATTTTTTAATGGCGTTTCGATAACCTCACAAGTCGGTGCTCAGCAGGGTGATCCTTTGGGGCCCTTAATATTCTGTTTGGCAATACAAAAGGTTATCACTACGCTGAGTTCGCCGCTGAATGTGTGGTATCTGGATGACGGGACCATAGGTGGTGATCCGCAGGTGGTGTTGGAGGACTTGAAGAAGCTGTTGCCAGACATGAAAGCTATCGGGTTAGAGATAAACCCAACTAAATGCGAGCTTTATTGCTGCGGTGATACATTAGATGATCAATTGCTGTCAGAGTTCGAAGGTTTATTGCCGGGCGTGCAGCTTCTGCAAAAGTCATCCTTATGCTTGCTGGGCGCTCCCATTTTTCCCGAGGGGGTAAGCTCTGTTCTTGAGGAGAAGAGGTTGGCTTTTGTTGGGGCTCAAGAGCATTTAAAAAAATTGTCAGCACATGTGGCCCTTATACTTTTGCGGAGCTGTTTAGGGATGCCGCGTATGTTATACGTCTTGCGAACGTCTCCTTCATGGCTCTTTGAGGATGAGGTGTCAAAGTTGGACGAGACTTTTAAATCTTCTTTGGAGTCTTTGCTCAATGTGCACCTGAATGAGTCACAGTGGAGTCAGGCTTCTCTACCGGTTCGTCATGGAGGTTTGGGGATGCGGCGTTGTCGGGAGGTAGGAGTAGTGGCATTCCTTGCATCAGCTCATGGGACTTTGGGCTTGTCACTCGCATATTATCTTGTAATGGTGACAATACCCAGGTACCTTTCGTAGCTGAGGCTCTAGCTAGGTGGTCCACAATTTGCCAAAGCGTCGTCCTGACAACCTCGGCTCCCAGAGGGCGTGGGATGATATTTTGTCCAAAGATGTGTGTGCGACGTTAGTGGGTAGCGCGGCTGGGTCTGATGTGGCTCGTCTCAAAGCGGCAACTAGGCCCGAAGCGGGGGCGTGGCTTCAGGCTTTGCCTTCTCCTCAGCTGGGCACCCTGCTCGACAATGACTCTCTGAGAATAGCGGTTGCCTTGCGATTGGGGTGCAAAGTCTGTGAACGTCACCGATGCGTTTGTGGGGTTTTGGTTGAGGAGGACGGCCACCATGGATTGAGCTGCCAAAGGTGTGCGGGGCGCTTTTCGAGACATCACACCATCAATGATGCGGTTCGCCGAGCGCTGGTGTCGGCCAATGTCCCTAGCGTTTTAGAACCTCCAGGTTTGTCTCGCACGGACGGTAAAAGACCCGACGGGCTTACATTGGTTCCGTGGAAAAAGGGACGGTGCCTCTTGTGGGATGCCACGTGTGTTAGCACGTTTGCACCGTCCCACCTCAGCCTCACGTTTAGGGCGGCTGGGTCCGCCGCGGAGCATGCGGCTAAGCTTAAGCATGCTAAGTACAGCGCCCTAGAACCAATGTACGATTTCGTGCCGATTGCGGTGGAGACTGCGGGACCCTGGGGCGCAGAGGCTAGGTCGTTTGTGAGGGAGCTTGGTCGACGGCTTAGGGAGAGGGGCTGTGATCCACGCTCCGGATCGTATCTGGTGCAGAGGATCTCGTTGGCTATACAGCGTGGAAACGCTGCTAGTGTGATGGGAACCTTTGCACCGGATACAATTCGGGGTGATCCTTTTTGAATGACTTGGATTTAACGTAAGGACATAATAACGAAGCCTGTTGCGGATAGTATCATTGTTTGTGTGATGACGATGCCTTTTGCTGATTTGTGCTTGTACCCACTTGACGAAGCCTATGATGCGAATGATATTTTGTTAATTTTAAATTGGTTATTGTTTTGTAATGTTTCTTTTTTTTGTTAGATAGATATTTGTCCTTGTTAATTTAAGATGTATATAAGTTGACTAGGTTTTAATCAACAAACAGCAATGGTGGCAAACAAGCATATGGCTTCCCCGAGGGTAAGCGGTCACCTTAACCTATGAACGCCAGCGATTCGAGGGATTCGCTATGCCGATTAATATATAACTTATATAACCCATTTGTACCCCATTGTACTGTAGTACAATTTATGAAGATCTCTGTTATAATCTTGCTGTCTGTCCGTCAGGAAAACTTAGTAGCTCTCTCAAGGTGAATCCAAATTTTACTATACGTTTTACTATTACTGAAATGATAATATTACAAGAGTCTGGATTTTAGAATTGGAATATGATATGTATGAATAGAATTCCTGTAACGTTGTAAATACTCAATAAGTAACACTACATATGAAGGGTCCACGGAAAAAAACATGTCAAGTCAATTCAAATTACAAAAGGAAAAACCACCTTACTTTTAACAGTAAGGTGTGAATTTGCGCTGATTTTTTTAGGCACTGGACGTGGACATGTTTTTTTTCCGTGGACCCTTCATATAATGCATTTCCATGTTCTCGGTGTTTTATCTATGCCTAACACTAAAGCCTACCTAGAAAAAGTTTTCTTATTTAAATATTTTAGGAGACTGTAGATTATAATCATTTTTAGTCAAAGTATAGCTGGTACAGTAAATTACTGGTTCACTTCCGCGTGTTTAACAAAATATACGTAGGTCTGTCTGTAGTTCATTGCTCCCAAGGAGTTAGCCAATACTGTAATCAGGCGAAACGGCTATCGAAAATTAATAATACGAGTATAAGAATCACAGATAGAAGTAAGTCTCGTAATAATATTTTCGTATTATTTAGCGTTTTGATGCGATTGTCATCTTGACTAGGCCCTATGTTTTCGATGATAGACAGTAAGAATGAATCTCACTAGATTCTACCAGGCCGAGTTGGTCCAGCAAGCTTAGCTAGATTGGTGCGATAATTAGTACGGTCAAATCGTACATTAAACTCGCAAAACATGTAGTAAAGCTGCATTTTTAAACGGTTTTTATTAACTTCACCGCGTATCAACTGTCGTCGATGCTTCAAATCTTGTGATCGGTTTTTCGACCACTTCTACTGCACCGAAATCAATAAAATTTGGAACTCTTATCAAGTCCCCATGACAATGCAATATTATAATATTTGTATCCTTGTATCCTCAAAGCCTGATGCTGCAGACGTACTGCTTACCTTAACCGAGAGTGTTAGACACGTGAAAATGAAAGTATAGCATGTTTGGCATAATCAAATACTAACAGCCTGATCTTGACTTCCAACTCCTCACTCCTGATGCTGCAGTACTGCCTACAATAACCGCAAGGTTTATATTTTGCCGATATATATATATATATATGATTTTAAAGAAGTTATTTAGATATTACGAGTAAGTACAAACATGCGCATTTAATACTAACGTCCAACTCCTCAAATCTTATATTCCAGTGTTACTGCCTGCCACAACGGCTAGGTTTAGCGATATGTAGATTTTGAAGTACTGCTTTAGATATTTGGTAGAAACATACGGATTTAATTATCATCATCATCATCATATCAGCCGAAAGACGTTCACTCGAGAACCTTACCGCCCCAACGGCTATCTGTCCCACGCGCAACGAGCCCCGCTCTCTGCCGCTTCCTGCGGCCCTCCAGCCGATAGACTGACAGCGTGAGTGGTTAGCGTAGGGCGAGCTGTTGGGTCCGGCTGATAGAATAACAGCGTGAGTGGGTCGCGGAGGGCAGACCGTCGAGCTTGCGGCCCTCCAGCTGATAGAGTGACAGCGTGAGTGGATCGCGTAGCGTAGGGCGAGCCATCGGGCCTTCGGCCCTCCAACTAATAGAGTGACAGCGTGTGTGCGTCGCGTATTGCGAGCCGTCGGACCTGCGGCCCTCCAGCTGATAGAGTGACAGCGTGAGTGCATCGCATAGCGTAGAGCGAGCCGTCGGGCCTTCGGCCCTCCAGCTGATAGAGTGACAGCGTGTTTGGTTTGCGTAGCGTAGGGCGAGCCGTCGAGCCTTCGGCCCTCCAGCTTATAGAGTGACAGCGTGAGTAGATCGCGTAGGGCGAGCCGTCGGGCCCGCGGCCCTTCAGCTGATAGAGGGACAGCGTGAGTGGATCGCGTAGGGCGAGACGTCGGGCCTGCCGCCCTCCAGCTGATAGAGTGACAGCGTGAGTAGATCGCGTAGCGTAGGGCGAGCCGTCGGGCCTTCGGCCCTCCAACTGATAGAGTGACAGCGTGTGTGCTTCGCGTAGGGCGAGCCGTCGGGCCTGCGGCCCTCCAGCTGATAGAGTGACAGCGTGAGTGCATCGCATAGCGTAGAGCGAGCCGTCGGGCCTTCGGCCTTCCAGCTGATAGAGTGACAGCGTGATTGGTTTGCGTTGCGTAGGGCGAGCCGTCGGGCCTTCGGCCCTCCAGCTGATAGAGTGACAGCGTGAGTAGATCGCGTAGGGCGAGCCGTTGGGCCTTCGGCCCTCCAACTGATAGAGTGACAGCGTGAGTGGTTCGCGTAGGGTGAGCCGTCGGGCCTGCGGCCCTCCAGTTGATAGAGTGACAGCGTGAGTGGATCGCGTAGCGTAGGGCGTGCCGTCGAGCCTTCGGCCCTCCAGCTGGTAGAGTGGCAGCGTGAGTGCATCGCATAGCGTAGAGCGAGCCGTCGGGCCTTCGGCCTTCCAGCTGATAGAGTGACAGCGTGATTGGTTTGCGTTGCGTAGGGCGAGCCGTCGGGCCTTCGGCCCTCCAGCTGATAGAGTGACAGCGTGAGTAGATCGCGTAGGGCGAGCCGTTGGGCCTTCGGCCCTCCAACTGATAGAGTGACAGCGTGAGTGGTTCGCGTAGGGTGAGCCGTCGGGCCTGCGGCCCTCCAGTTGATAGAGTGACAGCGTGAGTGGATCGCGTAGCGTAGGGCGTGCCGTCGAGCCTTCGGCCCTCCAGCTGGTAGAGTGGCAGCGTGAGTGCATCGCATAACGTAGAGCGAGCCGTCGGACCTTCGGCCCTCCAGCTGATAGAGTGACAGCGTGATTGGTTTGCGTAGCGTAGGGCGAGCCGTCGGGCCTTCGGCCCTCCAGCTGATAGAGTGACAGCGTGAGTAGATCGCGTAGGGCGAGCCGTCGGGCCTGCGGCCTTCCAGCTGATAGAGTGACAGCGTGAGTGGATCGTGTAGCGTAGGGCGAGCCGTTGGGCCTTCGGCCCTCCAACTGATAGAGTGACAGCGTGAGTGGTTCGCGTAAGGCGAGCCGTCGGGCCTGCGGCCCTCCAGCTGATAGAGTGACAGCGTGAGTGGATCGCATAGCGTAGGGCGTGCCGTCGGGCCTTCGGCCCTCCAACTGATAGATTGGCAGGCTGGCAGCGTGAGTGGTTCGCGTAAGGCGAGCCGTCGGGCCTGCGGCCCTTCGGCTGATAGAGTGACAGCGTGAGTAGGTCGCGTAGGGCGAGCCGTCGGGCCTGCGGCCTTCTAGCTAATAGAGTGACAGTGTGAGTGGATCGCGTAGCGTAGGGCGAGCCGTTGGGCCTTCGGCCCTCCAACTGAGTTTGCGTAACGTAGGGCGAGCCGTCGTGCCTTCGGCCCTCCAGCTGATAGAGTGACAGCGTGAGTGGATCGCGTAGCGTAGGGCAAGCCGTCGGGCCTTCGGCCCTCCAGCTGATAGAGTGACAGCGTGAGTGGATCGCGTAGCGTAGGGCGTGCCTTCGGGCCTTCGGCCCTCCAGCTGATAGAGTGGCAGGCTGGCAGCGTGAGTGGTTCGCGTAAGGCGAGCCGTCGGGCCTGCGGCCCTCCAGCTGATAGAGTGACAGCGTGAGTGGATCGCGTAGCGTAGGGCGTGCCGTCGGGCCTTCGGCCCTCCAGCTGATAGAGTGGCAGGCTGGCGCCGTGAGTGGTTCGCGTAAGGCGAGCCGTCGGGCCTGCGGCCCTCCAGCTGATGGTCGACTGACAGTATGAGTTTATATTTTATAGTCTCGAAATTCGAGTTATACATATAATGTGTACAATATAAAAATTTAAACTTGATTTTCTCAATAAACCAAATTGATTGATAATTCCTTATTGTCAGATCTCTGTTATCTAAGGTATTGTTTGAATAACACGTCCATTTGAGACACTTCGAGTATTCAAGCTGACAATTTTTTAGTGTCGGATTTCTAAAAATATCTATTCAGCAGGGATTCCCCTTTCATTACACATAAAATAATGTCCATTTCGTTTACTGTGTCGTAATTAAAGCGCGAGAGTTAAACGCTAGCATGCATAATTGTATTGCATATTACAAACAACATCTTTGATCTAGAATAAGTAGGTATAGTATCGGAAATTAACTTAACAATTGCACTAAAAACTAGAAAATAAAATAAGTAAAAAAAGTTTTAAGTTAAACGGTTTTTATTGCACCAAAAACTAGAAAATAAAAATGAGTCGTAACTAACCGTAGATGCTACTTTCTGTAGAGTACTCACGTGAAACTATTATCACTGTAATCTTCCCAAGTCGGATGCTGAAAACCACGCGTTTAGCCTCTATGTCAGTGGATTAAGCGTTACCTAATCGGAAACTTTTACCAAACTAAAATAAAAACGTGGGGCGTTATTATAAAGAGACATACAAGTTCAAAATATGTAATTGTAGCTTTAATTTTGCAATTAATGATCCATCTGTTCCAACACTTCTACAGAGGTGAATAACTTTTATCAAGGCCAGAACAAAACTTATTACATTGCTGTTTGATTTCTATGTGTGTTCTTAAATAACTATAGTGACTTAAACACAATTGCGTACGCCCCACGTTTTTATTTCAGTTTGGTAAAAGTTTCCGATTAACGCTTAATCCACTGACATAGAGGCTAAACGTGGTTTTCAGCATCCGACTTAGGAAGATTACAGTGATAATAGTTTCACGTGAGTACTCTACAGAAAGTAGCATCTACGGTTAGTTACGACTCATTTTTATTTTCTAGTTTTTGGTGCAATAAAAACCGTTTAACTTAAAACTTTTTTTACTTATTTTATTGGTATGTTATTTAGACAACATAGGGCAGTATAAAACCATATTTTGCAAGCAAAAAAAAGTTGTGCTAGCTGCGTTATACGTGAAAAACTGTGAAAATTACTGTCTATTTTTAGTTTCT